>OZ020247.1:2392707-2992707 GCA_963971285.1 Astropecten irregularis | reverse complement strand
ACTGGTATATTCAGACTTCGTCGGAGCAATTTAGTAACAAAATACTTGCATGTTTTGCTGAAGTGTGTTTCGGGTACATGCTTTTCTAGTACTAGTAATATTAATCTTACTTCTAGTCTTCAATAGTTGAGCATTCTGCTCGAGATATTAACTCCCATTTCTATCCCTTCCTTAACCTTGCAAGGCACTCAATCAGTCTATGAGTGTATTAAAAAGGTACATACACAATCCTACACAGTAATATAGGCATTCCTGGAGATTACCGTAGTCCACTTTGGTATAGCTGGTACCCAGCTCATACAGTAATTAACTCTCCTAGATATGACTCTTCATCTGTTGGGTCTGGGTACCAGCTAACCAGAGTGGACTAATCTCCAGGAATGGCGTAATATAACCAGGAGAAACACTACAAAACGAAACTTCTCACGTAAGCCACTGATATATGAAATTACATACATCTCGGTTTTTTTAAAAGCATAACGAGCATTGGGGCCTAATTCCTCAGCATATATTTTCTGTTTCCATTTTTATAAAAGAATTGGAAAAATATACAAGAAGATCAGAGTTCCTGCAACATTTTTCTTTAACAAGATGAGATGAGAAATACATTAAAAAGACTTTTACAGTGTTTTTTGTCTTCCCCTAACGACTTGTAAGTAATGCTACTCTGTTCGTATTGTGAAACTCATCATTTGAACCAATTTATCCTTAAAATGTTCACGGGTTGGGTGTAGCTGTTATTTGATTTATGTTGAATACAACAAGGCTGTGCCATTCACTTCATCCAAACAACCACATGGACACTCTTTAGCTGGGGTCGATTTCAAGAAGCCCTACGATCCATCGTAACTCAAGTTACGAAGGATAACCCATCGTATCCTACGTAGGGCTGCAATGCATCATAAGTCCTATGATTGATGGTAAGCTACGATGAGTTTGTTTCACGAAGCCTTACGATCCATCGTAACTCGAGTTATGAAGGATAACCCATTGTATCCTACGTAGGGCTGCAATGCATCATAAGTCCTAGGATTGATAGTAAGTTACAATGAGTTTGGTGAAATCGAAAAAACATTGTAATGCATGTATCATATATGCATTTGGGTCATCAATATCTGATATAAGAAGTCCACCTACACCCAATGGAGAACCTCTCTCTTGCACAAGCAGATATTATTATTAATCTACTTAATTTGAATGTACTCCCCATCCAGCAAAATACTTACAGCGCTTTTATTGAAAAATTCAAAGAAAACTTCTTGCAGGAAACACATTTCTGCATCTGGTTATCTGCATTCCCTTCAAACACAAAAAGAAATGTTTTAATCTTCAGATACATGTATGTAAGGAAGGCAGGCAAATATTTCAACAACAAAACTTGTACTGGCTGTCTTGAATAGTTTCACAAACTGAGTCCCTACAAATATCTCCTCGTGACGTCAATATTACAAACGAAATTGATTGACAAAAACAGTCATAGTTTTGGATTCTGGATTCAAATGGCATTGATACATATGCTACTTATGAAACTGAATTTAAGAGAGAAGTGATAGTGTACACACAATGCCATCCAACAACAATTCATCTATACAGCTCAGACACTCAAATCACCATAGATTCAATTTAGTCATACACAAATGAATATAAAGTGAATTTCAGTCAATTTGGAAATTACAGAATTTATTTACGATTTGTAAGAATTTCATGGAGCTACAAGACATCGGGAAGGTACAGGTACATTGTGTGTCATGGGGTAAAATGATTCATTTTTATATACAGCAAAGGTGCCATACGTTTGGAAGGAAAAGAAAATACAGAGTGGGAAAAAAAAAACCATTTGGGAATAATTGGTATAAATTACAAGAGCTCAAAAACCATTCTTGCTGTACGTTCAGTCAGCGCTTTCTTGTATTGGGTCTGACTTGACGGGTCCTGCTTCATCCCGTGGCTTCCCGCTGCCAAAGATGGAACTTCGCTGTGTGACTTCGGCTAGTTGGTTGACCGGTGCTTTCACCGTTCGCTTCTGGAGTTTAAGTTTCGGCCGTCCAGCAGAATCGGCTGAATCATGGGAAGAATATGGAAATCAAAAGAAGGACTTCAAATATCATCCCCGAACATCAATGGTTAATAGTGGTTAAAGGTACTATCATACTTTGGTAGGAAACCAAAACAGACATGTTCACAGATTTACGTATCACTTTAAGGGTATAAAGATAGACCTGGTACAAACATACCGTAACAATTTTTCTGCTCGGAATACTGTTTTTCCAGAAATGAATAAAACAAAATAACAAAAACAATTTTGATCTCCGAGATCAAAACCTCACAATTGCAATTACATGTACCTTATAATTACAATGGTTTTTCGCTGTTTTCTTCTGTTTCCAATAATCAATTAAGCTAAATTTTTCACAGGTTTGTTTTTGTTCCACGACGAATCAAATTATGAACAGACTGCAGTTGTTCTATCAACTTTATCAAAGTACATGTATGATAGTACATCCACCTAGTCAACAGTAAAACCACCATCACGTTACCTTTGGGTTGTTCAACAACTTTTCACTTTATTATGTAAACAAATACAATTATTACATGTATTTTAATGGAATTTCTGCCTGCAAAATGCACAAAGGCTTATCAAGCAAACAAAGCCATCTCTACCCTCACAGGTACCCATTTACACCAGGGTGAAGAGGAGAAATATGTGACAAAGCATCTTGCCCAAGGACGCAAGCACCACAAGTCCACAGCTGGATTTGAACCCACAATCTGTAGATTGACCACAAGATCTTGAGTACGACACACCAGACCACTAGGCCACAGCACCTTAAATATTCTATTTTGCAGGTATTCCCACATAACGTTTTTTACTACGAGCCAACTGGTCCGCCAAGGTTTTGACTGGTCCTCTTTTTTTGCATTTGTTGCACAGTGCAAAAGTAAATCACAAACAAAAAACCATACGAATTTCTCGGTTGAATATATACATAAGTGAATTTTATTTCTGCAATTGGCAAGATAACATCAAACTTCTCTCATCATTTCCTTTGGTCAATTTTCAATATTAAATTATTAAGCCGCAGTACTGTTTGGAAAGATTTTTAGTTCTCATTTATTAATTTCGACTAACAATTCGAGGTAATTTTGTCGGTACGATAAGTCACAAATAAATTATACCGTCTGAAGTAAGTACAAAAATGCTCAGTCATAGCGGTATCATAAATGTGGCATTATGATGGGTAAAGGGGCTAACGTGTGCAATTATTCTGACTGATCTGCCGGACCACTTCAACAAGGGTTTGACTGGTTCGTTGGCATTTTGATTGGCATTTGGCCACAGGACCAGTGTTATTTTCGAACCCTAACAAGTATATGTATGACTGTTTTGCTTTGAAATAGACATGGATTATCAAATGGAAACAAAATAGATGCCCTACCTGGATCCGGCTCCTTGAAATCATCTGGCCTGCCAGTACGCTCCCTGTCATAGCCTCTATCCCGGAAACCTCCTCGTGGCCCGCCTCTAGATCCCATGTACTCATCTCGTCCCCCTCGGTTGCCTCCCCCACCCTGAAAGAAGCGATCATCCCCTCCCCGTGGGGGGCCCCTATCACCCCGTTTGAAGTCCCCTCCAAAGTTACCTGTTGTTTAGGAAGGGAACATGGTAATGATGAAGACAAACATGCAAATGCAATAGAGAGGTTTCACAGCATAGTCGCTTGCAAGGGATATCTGCCCCCATACACATAATTTAAAAAACGGATATCATGTTTGCATATTTTGTCGTAGATTGTCATTTTTCAGTCAGCAATTTTCCACCATGTCATTGTTAGTGGTGTCATCGATGGATGTAGTGTGGAATTTGTAATCATAGAAGAGAGGAATGGACTGAAAATTACGTGACAAATTGCCGTAACCTAGGCTCAGGTAGGCCAACCGCGCTTCAAAAACATATACTCCATCCTTCCTTGACGAGATCACTAATGATTACGGTATCCGTTTGCGTATTGGTATCCGTAACTCTGCTAAACTGAGATCAAAACCTCACAATTATAATCACATGTACCTCACACAGTCACAATTTTGTGTAACAATTGTAACTGTTTTTCGCTGTTATCTACTGTTTCCAATGAGCAATTGAGCTGAAAATTTCACAGGTTTGTTTTTTATTTCATGACAAATCAAATTATGAACAGACCACAGCTGCAACTATACCAAAGTATGATTGTAACTTTGAAGACATGTACTTCAAATGCTATGATATTATATGACTCTTGCCTTCATCTCTGAAGCCTCCTCTACTAGGACCGCCCCTTCCTCTTCCACCTCCACGACCGCCAAATCCTGAAACAGACATCACACAAAGGAACACACCGTCATCGGGCCTGTTTGTGTCGGACGAATCCTGCAGATCCGGATCCCATTTTTCGGATCCACCTCCTATGCAGGGTACGCTAAAATGGGATCCGGATCCGAAGGATTCATGATCCTTTGCGTGAAACAAACAGGCCCTACATCTTAAGCCCTGACAAGCATACGGTATACTATGCAACTCTTGAACCGGAAGCATAATACTGTACATCACCACCAATCCATCTTTTCTAAAAATGTTTCCAATAAGCCCTTTGGAAGTTAAATCTGAATTATATCTGGTACACAAACTTCTTTCATTGCATATAAACACTACAGTTTGAATTTCCCAGACTAAAAGACTCTGTTGCTATATGACATGATTTGGGGCAAGCTTTTGCAGAGGAATACCCATCTCTAGAATGGACTGGAATGGAATACACTACCTCCTCGGCTGTCTTTGTTCCTCTTGCCATCAGCTATATTAACTCTTAGTGATCGCCCTTCAAATACCTGTAAGGATATACAAATAATAATAATAATGATTTTCCATCAAATAACCAAAAAGGAAACTGACTAAATTTCAACAAAAAGGCAAACAAAAAGAAGTAGCTGTACTGTTGAAAGGTTTTGAAAATCTAATTCAATGAAGAAAGAAAGAAAGATTCCAATTTTAATTAGTCGGAAATAACTCTGAATCAGAAGTTGGAATTCGGGGTGCAATTTTGACGCTTACCCTGGGCACTGTTTCCCTAGATACGCTGCTGAATTCAGAACATGTGCTGCCAGATTACAAACAGAACTTATGATAGATGCACCAATAGGCTATGTAAGTGATGTTTGTGTACTTACAGCACCGTCAGAATTTAGGGCTTCCTTCAATGATTCCTGATCTACAAATTCTACGTAAGAGTATCCTATCAAACACAAAATAAAATGCAATGTTAGACACGGCATTAAAGTGCATAATACAAAGTCATAACGTCCTTTGGTACTATGGAATATATGCACAAAATGGCTTACAAACTTGATACATGTACTTTGAATACTTCAACCTACAAATTATTTTTGGGGGAGGTATAAAGCGATGTTGGAATATGAGTCCAAATATCATCAGGCTTTGAAAGTATACACTAGATTTGGTCAAATACATGGATCAATTTGTTCGTGTATGGAATGTACAGTCCTTATTCCCCAACCTTCACAAACTTTACAGAATCTATATCTTGCACATGACCCAACTCGGTTTCAAAAGTTCAAAAGAGTGTGTAGTTTTGGATTTGATAGGTTTTGGCAAGTTTTCTTGCCAGGCTCCGGCTCCATTTCGTGAATCCATTCGGAAATAACTGGTATCAAAATAGAGGCTTTTGGCTGCGGTTCTGAAGTAGATTCTCTGGTTTGAAAGGGAAAACAGATTTTCAGCTTCAGAGAAAAACCACAGCCTATATTTTCAGCATTTGGATGTCAGAACTGGAGCCTGAGCAAAAGCCTCCATTTCGTAAACGCCCTACATAGGTCTACTGAAGCAAGGGCAATGATGCTTTGAAATGCATTGAGAAATAGGAGCATCTGTAGCCATAGGCAACATCTGCACTCATTAATAGGGCTCAGTGCTCGAGCTATTTATAGAATACGCCCTTTGTATCGACAGCTATAGTTACCCGGATGTTCGGACAAATATCACAACGTTTTACGTGTAAGTTAATGGGGCCATGTGCGACTTGTTTGTCCGAATTTCTGAATGTGACGTCACTAGCACGGAGCCCTATTGTGCAAAAGTATCCATAAATGGTACAAAAAGAGCACCAAATGTTGGTCATGTAATTTCTTCACATTTTGATTTGTAGCCAAAACAGGAAAAACAGCGAGATGAATGAATGGGAGACTTTAGAGAACCGGTCTTCAAGTCAACAGCGCATGCACACGCACAACAGCGCAGGCGCAAAACAACGCCTGCATGCTCACAATTGCGTGCGCGTGCGCTGTTGACTTGAAGACCAGTTCTCCAAAGTCTCCCATTGGACGTCGAGTGTAGCAACATTGGACAAAAATAACATTTAAACAAGTTAGTGTAATTAGTGTCATATAAAGTGCTTGGCTTGCCTTTGAATGAATCTGTGTCCCGGTCGCGCACCAGTCGTATTGCCTGTATCTTGTCCTGTCAAGGAGAGAAAGGAAATAACCCTGGATCGTTATGTTTCGTTTTCTGCTGAATCCAACAGCTCAAAGGGCCTAAACATATGCAATTTATAAGCACTGATTGGTCAAGGGAATTCAACTCATTTTACCACCTCAATGAAAAATCAAAGCAACAATGATTAACTGCAGTAAGGTGTACCTACTAAGATACTGAACTCAAATTAACCTGCAGATACAAGCTACCTTAGTCTTGGTGCACTAGCAAGTATGGGGTCACGGGTTCGAATCCCATCCAAGTTTATTTTTTTTTCATATGAGCACTTAAAAAACAACAAGGAGAAGCATAACAACAATGATCAAGCCTATTGGGGGCGAGAATTAATGGTACGACAATAATTTGGATTCTTTTTGGCCCTATTTACCAACAAGCTATCGAAGATTGTTTCCAGGTCTCCTTGCAGACAGTCCATGGGCAGGTTGCCGACATATGCAGTATAGGGTGGCTCGGTAGGCAGTTCCCTTTGCTGCCTTCCACCGCCCCCATAGCCCCCGCCCCCGCCCCCACCTCCACTATAGCCTCCACTACCGCCAAAACCCCCTCCACCTCGACTACCACCTCCCCTGAAGTCATTGTCACGGCCCCTGTGTCAACAAACACACAAACAATATACAAATTATAAAAACCAATCTAAACCGATTGCGCAACTAATGTTTACATGCCATCAAGTGATGTATAGTGGGTATTTTGTCATCTCATTTGGTGCAGAACAGCAGTAGAAACGAGCAAAGACTAAACAGCATCCACATTCTTCTTTGCACATTTCCACTGCATGCTGCTCTGCGCCTAATGAGATGACAAAATACCCACTATGAGTCAAGTGATAGCATGTTAACATTGATCGTGCAATCGATCTATATCCAGCCCAAATGTCAATACAGAGTCGGAGTTAGTCCTGTGAACGATAATATTCATATCAATGTTCAAAAATAAGCTAGACTTTGATAGTTTCAAAATCTTTTTTTTTCAAAATCTGGGAAAAAACTGCAAATTGGCTCTCTGAAAATAATTTTTTAAATGATTCATTTCTAATATAGCCTACACTATACAGTATATTCTCTCAATCGAAACCCTGGCTTTTTTGGTCACTGAACAATGCTTGATAATGTGGCTGGAATGACAACAAGCACACGTAGGACAATGTGTAGTGTACTTACATTGTGCTAACAGTAACACAATAAGTGATGTATTGCCGACCAACAGAATATTTCTATACACACTTTTATAATGAGAAGCAAAAAATGTATCAATATGGTCAAGTGTTCAAGTACAAACTACAATTTACAAAGTTTGACTAAGGCTGTGTCCCAAATCTCTGGCTGCAGCCGCAAATTACACATGCGCCTACATCATGTATGGCCACTAGCAGCAGTCTGACATTCCCATCCCAGCCCTCCCCATTCCACTTGACCACTCCCACCCTTCCCATTTAAATGTATGTGTTGTTTCCTCCATCGAAATGTGTGGGTTTGTCTCCCCATATTGAGCTTCTTTATTATTACAGTAGGGCTATGTCTATCTCCATATCTTCAAACACGATAGGTGTAGCCGTAGCTGTAACCGTAGCTAGGCTGAGATGAATGCTCATTCATGATGCTGCATCAAATTTCTAACGTTGAAAAATTATTTATTAAAATAAATTTCCAAACAATATGCATAGGTATAGGGTGGTTAAATCTTTGTTGGAGAGACAGTGACCTGTTTGCAGCTGTGAGAAATATTTAAGGGATTATGCTACCTGTAACATGCATAAAACTGAGAACAAAATGACTCAAGTTCTGTAAATAAAAATTAAAATAAAACACATTTTAATGGACACATGTTGTGGCGCCCCCTGGCGTCAGGAAAATATATGCACGCGTTGTGACCACGGCACACTAGTTCAACGTGCACAACATATTTTCACCATTTATAATAGATTCATCATTCATTTTGCACAAATTAAGCGATATAAATGAGTTAAAAACAACGTGCATTAACAACATCGAACTCAAATTCCAATTTTATTTGTGAATTAGATGTAGCTAACCTTGAATAATTCCCTGCACCGCCTGAAAATGATTGGTAATTGTCCGAAAAACCCGACATCTTGGATAGAGTCTAAAATCAGCTTGACCTTTTGACCTCTCAACTTTCATAAATAACTTGTTTTTCAATGACCCGGATAAGCTTTTTTGAACAAAACTAAGAAAATTATTTGACAAATAAGCAAACACAAATATTTCAATATTAATGTATGTAATATTTATCAAAATGATGGCTTAAATATTTAAATAAGAGGAAAAAGGACAACCCCACTGGAGTTAACATTTTGGAACAAACATTTAAAATCCAAAATAACAACATGGCGGACGAGATGTCGCACGTGGATGAAGAAGTCCTCACGGCTGCAGGGAATAAACGCCAAGAACGGCAGAGTAAACAGGATAAACAGCTTTTGGAAACATTTTGGGACCTTGCTGCAACAGTGGACGACAAAAGAGTGGATGCTGCTGGACGACTTATCGATATTGTACGAAGGAAACAGGATGCCCACCAAAGCAGTGAAACAACGGTACGCGCGAACGGTCTATCCAATTTAACTGTTCCACATGTTCTCGTATGCATGCATACGGCATGCATGTAGTACATTACAGATGTGTGCAGGGTTCATTCATGGGGTACATGGTCATCTGGTTACATTGATTTATATGTATTGGGATTATTGAGTATTGGTTAACAATCAATAGCACACCGTTCCCATAAAAAGTAAGATAATTAAAGGAAAATGGTTGAAACTGAAAGGCAACGTATAATATAGTAAGTTAGACCATTGCGGATTGCCGTCTGCGGCCGTTCCGTGCGTTCGTGAAAAGTCACGTCTTCATTACCGTTTTTACCCCATAATTTTCCTCAAAAATCAAAGTCCTGCCCCTTTTCCACAAATTTAACCTTGTTAATAATAATATTATCTGATTGGCTGGTAATGACATCATCTCCTACCGCGTACGGCGCGCGCACCTCAGCTCAGATAATCATGGCGTCCACGACGAGCGTACGGCGTGTTACGTGTCGGCGACGAATTTTCTAGTTTCGAAGATGTTGAACGTGCTATTTCCAACTTCGAGAGGCAGCAAAAAATAAGCTACTAGAACTAGGGACCGAAACGGGCGACTGCGCATCGATTCTGCGCATGCTACGAACCTGTGCACAAAGATTGGTTTAGCGCTATTCGTTTTATGCACACGAGACTAACCCGGATGTCGCGGAGGATTGTGGGTAATCAAGCGTGCCACGCGTCTTTTACGAGCATCGGAAAGTCAATCTACCCATCGTCGAAAACCCCAACAAAATCGGTCATTTTTCTGAGATTTTGTGGATTCTACAATTAGGTGAGTATTTGTTTCTGAAAATTCAAGTATTTTTACATGATCTAAGTAAAACTAAGAGTAAATATTGATTACTTAAAGGTTCAAATTGTCCAAAAAACTTAGCGATGTCGGCCTACATGCTAGCACATTTCAGCGCAAGCGGTCCGAACATAGCGGAGACACCCGTGTAACCCATGCCGTCAATATTGTGAAATCCCCGGTAGGCCTTCCACTCACGCACGCTGCGCACGCTGTGCGTGCGAATTGTTCGGCTCATAATAAGTGTGCCATAAACTTGTATTTCAAAACGAACATTGCGCCTCTCCCCCGCATTACTTTTTTTTAGTAATTACAGGAGGAAATGACTGTAGGTTTTTGATTATTAAATCAACCTTAATTAGGGCCTAAGAGGGCTAGGCCTTAATTTAAAAAAAAAAAAAAAATTTTTTTTTTTTTTTTTTTTTTTTCGATGAGGGCTTGAGCATGGGTTTTATTTTTGACCTTTAAAGTTAGTATCATACTTTGGTTTGGTTTTAATCAAAGAAATACAGATTCATGTGCAAAAAGTAAATTTCACTCCCATACGGTGCCCACTTTTTGAGAAAACAGTGAAAAACAGCCACAGTATTTCTTAAGTCTTTTCTCTTTTATTTTTTATCTTTTAAAAGAAAATCTTTGTTTTGATAATCAAAATGGCATAAAACACTAAATACAAAATAAGTTAATTTGTTTCTTTGTATTGTTTTCCATTTTTTATCATTTAGAATGCCTGTGTCTGTTGATGTGTGGCGGCTTAAAATTGGTCGCTTCAAAATGCCTCCATCGAAACTGTCAAGGAAAGCTGGACGGCTGTATGAGTGGCAACACGATGTGTCAACGCCATCATCATCTGGTGTGATCATTTGCCTCCTGCTCACCTTGATTGTGGCAGTTCATCTGGTACATCATCCGTGTGCACCAGATGTACATGTACGTGCAAATGGGCATGGAGGGAATGACAAGTCTATCATCCCTTATTTGCGGCTGAATCTGCTTTTGGCTGGGGACGTGGAGAGAAATCCGGGCCCTACTCCTCTTTTCAGCGAGGCTAATCTGAAAGCTCTAAGGGCAGGGGAAGAGCTGACTGAGAAGCCATCAATTCTGCTTAACAAGCACATCCATCAGCTGAACCAGTTGAAGAAACAAGAAAAATCCATCACGTGGGCAGATGTTGTTCTTTGGTTAGCACAGTTGATGGACAAACCTGTTACGGAACTTCCAAGTGAATCCGCTATTCAAAACCAATGGAACCGGCTTAAATTAGAGAGACAGAATTTGGCCAAAACTGTCAGAAGACATCCTGAGAGGCTGGAGCTGTGGCAGGATTCCCCATATGAATTGCCGGTGACAAAAGGACCACTGGGATCCAGACAGAGCTCAACTTCAACAAGCCATTCATCAGAAGTTGAGGCATTGAAAGGTGCCAATGAGTCATTAGCCAAGGAGGTGAAGAAGTTGACGGAGGACAAAGACCGTCTACAACAGCGACCATCACCACATAAGATGAAGGTACTGGCACGTAAGGAGAAGAGGCACCAAAGCTTGATCAAGATGCAGAAGGGCCATCTTGGAGCCATGTCCGTCAAACTTGACTCCAAAGAGGAAAAAGTATCATCTTTGAAAAAGGCAAAACGATCTTTGAGTCTTCAGAGAGACAATCTACAAACTAAAACAATGAAGTTGGACAAGGAAACTGAAGAAACTTTACAGAAATTCACGGAGGAGCTCGAAGTGGCAAAAGAGGAGATACTTCAGTTGCAAGAGGTTAATGCTGTCTTAAAGAGTGAGCTGGAGGAGAAGTCATCAGATGTGGTGAAGTTAATGACTCTTAGCAAAGGCCATCTTTGTTACAGTCCGGAGGCACGACTTTGTATTTACAAACTGCTGTCATTCCATGTAGGGTTTGAGAATATTGGCAAGGTAATAGAGACTGTACTTGGACTGGTAGGTAAGAGAGCAGACCACTTGCCATCAGGTCGAACTGTATCCCATATGAATGACGAGAGGCTGCTAATTTCTCAAACCCAAATGCGAGAACTTGCTTCTAAGGAAAACCTTACCCTGGCAACAGATGAAACCCCAAAGGAGGGGGACATTTACATGACTTATACCATTTCAGATGAAGACAACTCATTTGTTCTAGGATTACGAGACATTGTTTCAAAGAGTGCCGAGGATACCCTCAGTACATTTAAGGTGATTTTAGATGATATTACTGACATTTGTAATGAGGTTGCACCAGACAATGAAAAGGCTAATACAGGTCAACAAATCCTCTGTCAAATAAAAAACACAATGAGTGACAGAGCTGCCACAGAAGCAAAATTTAACAATGTCTTAGAAACTTACAGGGAATCGTGCCTCCCCCTGTATAAAGATGGATGGGATAAATTTTCAAAATCCGCCCAAAAGAAGTTGTCACAAATGAATAATTTTTTTTGTGGCTTACATTTGTTAGTTTCTATGGCAGAAACGATTAGCAAGTCATTCAAGAATTTTGAAAGTATCCGTTTGGAGGGAGACAGAGTTGGTGCCCTTTCATTGTCTGGTGTCTCAATATTTGGTTCAGATAGTGGAACAGTACGCTTAGTGCGAAGTGCGTGTAAAGCCTTGGCCAAGGGCGCGGATGAAAAGAGTGGATGTTTCAGAGCCTGGAAAACATACATGGTAAACAATGGGATTAAAAAACGCTACTTACAGAATTTTCGGGGAAACCGATTCAACATAGTTTTCCTTTGAGGGGGGTGTGTTTTCCATATTCATGAACAAATATTTGATTTTCTGCACAACATCCATGGTCAAGGTAATGCTTTACTGAAGGCAGTTCACGCTGACATTCAGGTTCCTCTGTTCTTGGCAGGCTGTAAAGTTCTTGGAATTTTGAACAAATTAATAACAGCCCCTCTTTGGCGTTTAACTGAGGAGTGTGGTCACATTTTAGATATGTGTGACCACTACACCGAATTAAACTCATTTCTAGATGCTTGCAGCACATCAGATGAAAAGTTAGCTGAATTTGTGCGATGTGAAAGTTCATGTTTTTCAGAAACAATAATCACAAAAGATGAGGTTTTCTATTCTCTTGCCAAACCTTGGGTTCATGATGATATTGTTTTGGCTATGATGCAACACACACTCATTGCATTGAAACAACTTATAAGCCGTGTAACAAAAGAGTACCTTCCTGGGGGAGAAATTTACATGCAGCAGGAAGATGATCTATATCGGGGAGAGACAATGTCTACTCCAAAACACAACAAATTGCCAGAGCGTGTTTTTGGCTACTTGGGATTTCTGCTTGGAAAGAGACCAAATTCAAATGCAATTGCCAATGAAGCACAGGTGATGTTTGTATTTAATAGAACTGCTGAGTACATCTCTTCTCTACCTCCAGAAAAAATGGAAAAACTTGTTAATGAAGCGATGAGCAGCAGCAAGAACCTGCGGGAAAAAATGAAACAGAGAGAAAAACAAAGACAGGATGAACTTGTAAAGAAGCAGATTGAAAAACAAAAAAAAAGGGAAATGGCAGACCAAAATAAGCTCAAACGAAAAGAGGAACTTACTTGTACCATAATTGATGCTGGTTTGTGGCAAAGCCGGGCTAAAGTTGATGAAAAAATGGCCCAATGCACAACAAACAAAGAGAAATACGAAGCATGCAAAAAACAGATACAGTTTCGACGAGAAGTTCTACACCAGTATGTTGAAGAAGATAAAAAGTTCAAATTCACGGAGCATGGCAAAGCCAAACCATGGGATAGTTTAAGAAATCATTTGTATCACTTCATTGATGCAGCTTTATCTGTAAGTGAAGGGCAGTCCGTTCCAAAAACTACACCAGACCAGGACAGATTTGTTGTCCCTCTTCTCGTTGGTAGAACAGTTTGTCATTCATTTGCTAGTGACGGAACCGAGAAAGTCCCATATGTTGGCAAAGTCATAAGTCAAGTACCTGGGTTTCCAGACTGGTATAACATAACATATGAAAATGATGATGCTGTATATTCATACAGATTGGTGGAAGATTACAGAGAGGGGAATTTGGAAATTATTCCTGAGGCAGTTACAGCATAGAGTGTTGTAAAGATGGTTCATGCATAATTTGTAATTCTTTGATGTACCAGAAGTTTAATGTGTAGTAGGCCTGTGACTTTTGTAATAGTATGTACTGTATAATGGTGTGTTTTATAATAACGTGCAATACCAGAGCAAAATTCAGTTCTGCAATCCTGAGAAATGGCTTTTTCAATTTGTTTACTGTTGTTTTTACTTACCAAGCAGTTGTCCATAATAGCTTAATAACAGCAAGAAAATCAACAATTAAGCAAATGCAATTAATGTGGACATGATGTTTGAGAACAACTGTACTGCGGTAGATATACTGACAATACTTAACATTGTACATAACATTGATGACACGTTATAACTAAATTTCACATCTTGAAGGTCGTTAGTGCATATTTATAATAACCTTTGTGTATATGACAACAAATTTTAGTTTAATTAGTGTTTATTAGTCAGGATATTTTTTTATATTATTTTGTTATTGTATGTCCTCAATATCTGAAAAAATCAAGCCTGCAATGTATTGGAATGCTGAGATATTGCTATTTCAATTTGTTTACTGTTTTGTTTACTAACCAAGCATGCAGCCCGTAATAAGTAAACAAAAAGAAATATCATTAATTAAGCAAATTCAATTAATTTGGACATGATATTTGAGAACAATTGTACTGCGGTAGATATATCGTCTATACTTAACATTGTACATTGACGTCATAACTTAATTTCACATCTTGAAGTTCGTTAGTGCATATTTATAATAACCTTTGTGTATATGACAACAAATTTTAGTTTAATTAGTGTTAATTGGTTAGGATATTATTGGGTTTTCCGCGGAAGCGAAAACCCTTTATTTTTGTTCTGTTTTTTTTTTTTTTTTCTTCCTCTTCTTCCTGAAGATTTCGTATAGACTTTGTACAGGGGCATTCTACACGCCACTTTGGTCACTTTTAAACGGCTGATCTTAACCAAACTTGGTATGTAGGAAGTCCATATAGGGTAGTTGTCTCCCGAAACTTTTCGTCATTATGACGTCATCAGGTGTCACGTGACAGTGTCTTAAAGGGGCAAACTTCAGACATCAATTATGAACGAACCCTAAGTTTGATTGAGTTGAAACTTGGTATGTATCTAAGTCGGGAAGTGTTATATCGAAAAATTTCAATGACGTTATCATGACGTCATCAGGTGTCACGTGACAGTGTCTTAAAGGGGCAAACTTCAGACATCAATTATGAACGAACCCTAAGTTTGATTGAGTTGAAACTTGGTATGTATCTAAGTCGGGAAGTGTTATATCGAAAAATTCCAATGACGTCATCATGACGTAATCAGGTGTCACGTGACAGTGTCTTAAAGGGGCAAACTTCAGACATCAATTATGAACGAACCTTAAGTTTGATTGAGTTGAAACTTGGTATGTATCTAAGTCGGGAAGTGTTATATCGAAAAATTTCAATGATGTCATCATGGCGTCATCAGGTGTCACGTGACAGTGTCTTAAAGGGGCAAACTTCAGACATCAATTATGAACGAACCTTAAGTTTGATTGAGTTGAAACTCGGTATGTATCTAAGTCGGGAAGTGTTATATCCAAAAATTGCAATGACGTCATCATGGCGTCATCAGGTGTCACGTGACAGTGTCTTAAAGGGGCAAACTTCAGACATCAATTATGAACGAACCTTAAGTTTGATTGAGTTGAAACTTGGTATGTATCTAAGTCGGGAAGTGTTATATCCAAAAATTGCAATGACGTCATCATGACGTCATTCTCTGATTTTTTATGATTTATTGAAATTTTGGGTTATTAAAGTTCTTTTAACGATATCAAGTAAACAAAACAAGATATCTTTGAATTTCTTTTTGATAATTCTTAAGCATACACCATAGATGAACACTGCATAGACAAAAAATCGGTGATGTCATCATGACGTCATAAAAATTGCATTTTATTGCGTTATTATGAAGTTACGTCACGACGGCGTCATCACTTGAATTTTTCATGATTTATTAAATCTTTCTCACGCTAGCCCAATGACTTGCACAGAGCTCTGTACGTGAAAATATTGGTCATAAAATGAAACATATGATTGAAACACCATTCATGCCAGGCGCGCGAAAGGTTGTTTGCCTGCTTTATATATGCCGTGTTCTCCTTCTTTTCCTTATCATAGTTGCCTACAGCGTAAATGCTGTTTTTGACAAGACAACCACGCACACGCAACAATCTACTTAGACCGTTTTCAGTAATGCATGAATCGGTAATCCCAGCAGACGGTTTTGAATGGTGCCCTCTTTTGATTAATCAAAGTACCTAGTTGCTTGTTTTAATCAAAAGAGGGCGCCATTCAAAACCGTCTGCTCGGATGACTGTTATTCGTTAGGCCATGCCAGGGGTGCTTTGTTGTCAGACAGCAGTGTTTACCCGTTTGCATCTATATGGCACACAGTCACACATAGTTTTATAAAACCACTTTATGTGGCCAAGACACCTGACGTAAGATTAAAGGGGCACACTTCAAAACTCCAAAAGTGATTTGTTTAACTCAAGTTTTCTACATTTAGATACGGTCACTTAAATAAGTGATGTGTTTTAATTGGAGAAATATTTTATATCATTATGCGGAAAAGCCATGTGTTCTGTTTTAAACAGACACAACCTCTAGTTTTATATTATTTTGTTATTGTATGTCTTCAATATCCCCAAAAATCAAGCCTGTAATGAATTGGAATGCTGAGATATTGCTTTTTCAATTTGTTTACTGTTTTGTTTACTAACCAAGTGAGCTGCCCGTAATAAGTAAACAAAAAGAAATACCATTAATTAAGACAGCGAAAGTAATTTTGTAATGACATTTTGAAATGTTGTACATTAAGATACAAACTTTACAATGGAAGAGCACGCTTTGCCTAATTCACCTAATTTGATGGCGTAAAGGTCATTAACACGTTTTTAATTAGCTTCATTTCCATGGCAACATGTATCTAATTAAACAACGACTTAATGAGCTGTTTAATGATCTTTTCTGAAACGATGTTTATATTACTACCAGTCCCGAAAAATTTGGAAAGTAATAAATTTCCTGTGGAGAGTTATTCACAAATCAGTTTGTTTACTTATTTGTTTACTTTCTTTTAAATGCAAAAACACTGTATTGTCTTCAAGGTTTTTACCATGAAACCCATTGAGAATTTAGAACGGAAACAATGAATATTGTCGAACTTAAATGCGGCATATCTCTTGAACCCTTTGACCAATTTTCTTCATTCAAATTTTAAATGACTCAGAATCGCCTACCTGTTCAGAACACACCACAAATAGACTGATGCAGGCAGTTTGAAAATTCTCATTTCTGTCCCTACTAGAACGATGACACCCGCACGCTGGCTGCAGCTGCCAAATGAAGTAACGTCAAGGGCAACGAAGCGCTTGTTTATTTTGAGTTGAAATATGCTTGCGTGAAAAGGCGGCAAAAAGTACCGCTCCAGGCGAACGGGCCAGAGACCAAATCAGCGGTGAGTTCCCGCACGCGTTGCCGGCAACAAATACGTCACGGGTAGTGACCAATCAGAAAACCCTTACCCTTAGCGTTTCGGAACTTTTGCCGTCGCCGGCAAAATATCCACTGCCTTATATTAAATAATATTGAATGAACACCATGAACATACATGTATATTTCGGTAAGTCTCTTTACCAAAAGTTGTTTTATTCCCCTTATTAGGAGGTGCTTTGCGAGGAGGTCCAATATGTACTGAAGAGACTTGTAAGAGGGCTCGCATCCCCACGTAAAGGTGCAAGGCAGGGCTATGCAATGGCATTAGCACAGGTAAGATTATCACTAGTAAGCAGGAGGTCATGGTTTCAAATCCTACCTGAGCTAGCGCATGATTAGTAAATTATAATAATAAATTATTTGCATTATTGTATCTCCTCCACGAATACATCAATTATAACTGGTTAATTACGGTGCCCGCTGATAAGGGATTCGATTCACTCTGCTGACCCCAGCTAGCTTGGTGGCCTAGCAGGTATGGCATCTGCACTAGTAAGCAGGAGGTTGTGGGTTCGAATCCCACCTGAGCTAGTGCATGATTTTTCCATGTGTGCTCAAAGGCACTTAGTGAAGCGCTTATGTGGTTGAAGGACAATAAATTATTTGCATTAAGATTATCAAGTCAAAAAAGGGTCCAATTTATAAAGTGCTTTACAAGAAATGTGGCATAGCAAATTAAGACCAAACACGCACCAGTCATAAACAACATACATGAGTTGTACTTCATGTACTTGGATCTGTAGTTTGTGCTGAGTAAAACTTGTATTGTGTAAATTGCACTTACTGTAAGTCCATCAGCTCTGTGAAATTTGTCCCAAATCAGACAAATTTGACAGTTCTGTGTGTAATACACTTTATCCATAAGTGCTTAGAACATGAAATCTACAGTAGATTGTTGATAAACTTGGAATGTCTTCCTTTCTTTGTTTTAAGATATTGTACTGATTTTTGACATTTGAAGTCATATGGTTCATGTAGTAAACTCAGATTCGTATTTTTGTTGACATATGAACTGAACAGCTCCTAGAGTACATAGAGCCGATCACCCTAGCAGATGTCTTCAAGCTCATCCAAGAACATCTTGAAATCAAAGGCCTGAAAAGTGTAAGTTCTGTCTGCATTGCTGTTGAATGTCCAAAAGGTTTATTAGAGAAATGATGATATTTGTATTTTCTGAATCATTGGTCTATTGTGATATGGCCAATTTCATACAGCTGAAAGCACAAAATTTACTTTAGCATGAAAAGTCTTCCTTGATCAAACAGGATTACCGACCAAATTTTGACTTGTATTCCGCTATTCTTTGCTGACCTCTGTTTTCAGTTTCCTATCTGCTAGATTAGAAAATGCCTCAAAATATTTCCTCATGTATATTTCTGTGCATGAAATGTGAATCTGGCACAGTGCAGATCTTTGTTAAATATGCTTGGAGCTAGGAGGGCCTGCCACATTTCGATTCTGGCAGGATCTTTATTGAAGGCTCTTCCAAAAGCCTGTGATAAAGATCCTGCTAAGATTGAAATGCGTCAGGCCCTCCTAACTTCAAGCATTTTATAAATTTCAGGTCATCATTTTGGCTGATGACAGTTTGCAGCAGTTTGTTTAATACTTGTATTTGTTAAATATGCTTACACTGTACCTTATTGGCCTTTGGTATTAATAGTAGTTCATATTCTGTGCAGGACATCAACAGTGTCAGACATAAATTTGGAATATTTTGTTTGAAGGTCTCATTATTGATTTTGTTTCTAATCTTTCTTGTTTAGGAGAAGAAGCAGTGCTTGTTTGGAAAAGCTTTTGCCTACCTGTCAATCATTGAGTCAGGAAAACTCCAAAAGGTCAGTACATTCAGTCGACAGGCAAATCAAGAATAGCGTCAGACTTTCCATTGTGTTCATGTACATGAAGTAGACTTTATATCCTAGGCAATAAACTGTGTAGGAAATAGTATGAAAAAGCATGGTTCTAAACTGTGGTCTGTATGAATTATAGTTGAATGAGCAGCCTTCCGCTGTTCTATTACCTTTACCAATTTTGTATATGCCCTTTAAGACAGTAAAGAGAAAGTTGGCAATTTTTTGTTGCACAAAGGTGTACAAATGTATTTGGTGGTTGTTGTTGCATTGAGATACATGTAAATGATACCACATCTCCATTGCAACAGACATTCACCTCAATATGAAAACAAAATATAATTGTTTATCCTTTGTAGCTTTTAAAGCCTGTATCATCGTACTTTGGTAAAGTTGATTAGAACAGCTGTGGTCTGTTCATAATTTGATTTATCATGAAATAAAGATAAACTTGTGAAATTTTCAGTTCAATTGATCATTGAAAACAATAGAGAACAGTGAAAACCTGTTGTTATTGTTTCGAAAAATTGTGAGATAATTATAATTGTGAAGTTCTTATCTCAGAGATCAAAACTGTTTTTGGTCTTTGCTTCTGGATAAATAGAGCTGTTCAGAGGGGAACATTTTAACGGTATGTTTCTACCATCACCATCTTTATACCCTGTAAGTTATACGTAAATCTGTGAACATTTCTGTTTCGGTATGCAACCAAAGTATGATAGTACATGTACCTTTAACATGTTTAATCTTGTTCTGTGTTAATGCACTATAGGAAGACGGTCGCTTCTCTGCTGAGGTCATCAGACAGCTCCAGAATCTGGGCGTGCAGAAGGGCTTTCTTGAGGACATCTGCTTTAGGGCTGTGACTGAACTCATCTCAAAGGTCAGCTATGAAGAACCATGTCCCATGTCTACAGTAGTCCAGTATTGTGACATGGAATTGTATTGAATTCTCACAGAAACATTGACCCTAACCTCCTAAGCTCTTGTACTAGGAAGCATACTGAATCCAACAGTTGGTCACATGTTTGGTAGGGATTGGTACTGAACCTGACAAACTTCAACAGGCCCCAGCTGTTGGAGTTTGATTCACTTGGTATGGAAATGTCTATGCCTTGATGTGTGACTGTAGACCAACTGTCCCAAACCCAACGAAATGACTCAATGCATTTGAACAAAATGCCACAATGCCTTTCAACACAAGTGCACCACCACAAATTGTACTATAGGGCATGGGTAATCTTACCCACAAAATATATGCCAGTGTGCTACCACAAACTCCATCACTTGTTATCGCAAGTCTCAGGCCTTACTTCCCCAAACCTGTCAGAATTAAACAAAGTATTCCTGTACCTTTGTTACCGAATCAAACAAAATCCAATAACACTTTCTTACTGTTTGGTACCAAACTTGCCAAAACTCTACAGAAGTGTCTGTTGAAATTTGATGGGTTTGGGGCTGTTAGGGTAAAGATCTTTAGACCCATCATACAGAGAATGACTTGGACTGTACCCTTTGTAATTATTCAAACTCGAAAACAGTTGCAAGCACAGAAAGTCTACTCAAGCCTAATACAGAGAAACATAGGGAGTTTATGAAACAGAGGCTCAGGCTTTGGCTTCACTTCGTGAATCCATTCTAAAATTACATGTATCAAAAAAGAGGGGTTTGGCTGTGGTTGACATGTAGATTCTATGGTTTGAAAAAATAGAACTTCAGCTTCAATGAAAAACCACAAGCTATATTTTCAGTGTATTTATAACAGAGCCGGAGCCGGAACTTGAGCCTAAGCCTCCGTTTCGTAAACCCCCATAGACACTGGCCTCAAACATGGCCACTTTGCAGTGGTTCTATATTGAAATGCAGTGGAACGCCAGTGTAACGAACATCGCGATACCGAACATCATCCTTGGCTCCCAATTTTTGTGTACAAAACCTTACAAACATTCCTTTTGAAAAAAATCAAAAGATTTTACAGAAACAGAAAATATTTACTGAGTAAATCAAATGCTTCTTGGCCGTTTGTACTTCCTGAACGTGGATAAAACAGTCGGTACAAGATTTTTGTACACATATGTACATACAGCGGCAAGAATTTAGAACATGTACATGTATGTAAAAAAAAAAAAAAAAAGAGGGCGCACTTCATTGGACAAGAGGGCGCTTTATACAAATGGCCGCCAAACACTACCAGCAGATGAAAATCACTATACCGAACGACAGCTATACCGAAAAAATCGTGTGCATCCCTCGGTGTTCATTATATCTGTGTTCCATCTTACTGATGTTGCCATATCTTTTCTAAGTCATTTCTTTGTATACATTCAATTTGCTTTGCTTTGCTTTTTTTCTCATGAAGACTTCTTTAGAAACCTTTGAGGAGGATATTTGGCCAACACTACAAGCTGAGCTCAAACAAGGATGGGGGTCATGTAGTCCCTATACTCTGGCCCTACTAGCAGTCTGCAAACGCAATTTCTCAGTAAGTCATTGTCTACTGAATTGGATCTGTTTGCTTGTACCCATTTTCATGTTTTCTCTTTTGAATACCGCGATTTGTTTTTCACTTTAGGATTTCTTTTTTATGTAGTTGGACCCAGCAAGGTTGAAAGGCACCCAACCTAGGCAATATCAAACAGCCGTCATGTCATTCCTGTAGAGGTCATTCATGTGACGTCATCAGCTTGGATTGGCTGTCAAGCACAATGATTGCACACGTGTATACAATACGCTTCAGTGCACACACAACGTTCAGTGTTGTACACGTAACCATAGAAAAGCTTGACAGCCAATCATGTGATTTTATGACGTCAGTGAATAACCTCTATATGACAAAGAGATGTACTTTGCAAAACCAATAGTTAATAAAAAGTTCATGCCAATGGGAGACTTTGGAGAACCGGTCTTCAAGTCAACAGCACACGCGCACGCAATTGTGAGCATGCGAGCATTGTTTTGCGCCTGCGCTGTTGTGCGTGCGCTGTTGACTTGAAGACCGGTTCTTCAAAGACTCCCATTATGCCATGCTACTTGCTGGAGTTGCAGCATCCTTTGTCCCTCTTCTCTTGTCCTTACCTCTTCTTCCAACACCACTGCCCCTTCTCCTGCTACCACTTCCGTCTTGACTTTCAGTCCCTCTCTCTCATTACGGCTGTGAGGCCCATTCGTGTAATCAGAATCTGCCAACAGTTCTTAATAGTCTCAAGTGTGTTTGCTATTCTGTTTTCTGTCTTTGCATTTTAGAGTATTGTAGACAACAAGTTTATGCGTAAACACTGGGGCAGCACCAACCTGTTAGATGTGGACAACCTGCATCACATTTCCAGAATTGTAGCAGTGAGTATGAATCAATTATAGGGGGTTTACGAAATGGAAGCTTGGGCTCATGCTGGGCTCAGGCTCAGACTCAAGCTCAGGCTTCAGACTCGGGCTTCAGACTCGGGCTTCAGGCTCACGCTCAGGCTCTGGGTCTGGCTCTGGCTTCAGCCTCTGGCTTCAGGCTCTGGCTTCAGGCTCTGGCTTCAGGCTCTGGCTTCAGGCTCTGGCTTCGGGCTCTGGCTTCGGGCTCGATCTTGGTCTCAGGCTCAGGCTCAGGCTCGGGCTCAGGCTCAGGCTCAGGCTCGATCTTGGTCTCAGGCTCTGGCTCCGTTATCATGAATCCATTCTAAAAGAACAGGTATTAAAATTAGAGGCTTGTTGTTCTCTACTAGGCATCTACAGTCACGTCCCACCCTCATCCACATGCTGTCTGTGATATTTTTCTCTCCTGGGCCAAAGAGAAAAAGATGCTCCGCATTTTCTGGGCTAAGGTTGTAGACGGTAAGTTTGGCCAGTTTTTCTCTTTTTTTCCCCCATATTTTTGTTGGTTTTATCTAAAAAATAATGTTTATAATGTTGCGTGAATGCGTGTTAACCCCTTCAGCCCGGGTTGTTTCTTTGCTAATTTGCTTGTATCGTCCTCATCATCAGCCAGCAGTCAAATAGAGGTCATCTGGCCGAGCCATGTGTGCAGGGAGCTCGGCTTAAACAATGCGGGCACACAATGGTTGAATATCTCTAGACAATGACCCAAATTCCAGGCGGACTGTACTCTATGCAAACAGCTGTGTTAGGAACTCAGAGATTTACAGTTTGCTCAAAAATGCTGATCTATTCAGATAGATTTATACATTATTTCACACAGAAAGATGTTAATGGTATGTTTCTACCATCACCATCTTCATACCCTGTCAGTTATAGGTAAATCTGTGAACATTTCTGGTTTGGTATGCTACCAAAGTATGATAGTACCAGGGCCATAAAATTGGGCCCAGCTGTGTTGAATACATGTATGTTGAATATCATGACCAAGATGAGTTTGATGTGCCAGTATCCCGCGAATGAAGTAAGAAACTTGACGTGCGGTGTAAATATTTCGTCCTTTTATTCTCCGCTCACAGAACACCTGTGCGCAAGCCAGCAGGATGAATGTATATTCCTAGCATTCCGTCTGCTTGAAGCCATCCTCCCAGCATGCAACACTACTGAGATACGTAGTGTGTTCTCCACCAATCTCCTGCGAGCTTACATCAGCAGTTTGGCCAATCGGCAGACAGGACTGTATGCTGCTGCCAACAAACTGGTAAGTTCAGCAGGCCAATGTCACAACCCTGCTTAGCACAAAAAATCGGCTAACCATGAAATTTCTGTCTTAATCAAAACAGGATTAACATGTGTTGTGTATCGCTTGTGATTGTTCTTTGGCTGTTGTTTTCTGACCATGAATACTAAATGGAGTTTTTAATGTTGGTTTGTTTTAGTGAGCAAGACATTTTGGTGCTAAGCATTTTTTGGCTGATGAGCAGTTTGCAGCAGTTCATTACTTGTAATAACTAATCTTGATCATTCTTGATTTGTACAATTTTCCTACCATCTCAATCTTTGACCTGTTACAGAGTGGCACCTTAGCGAGCATTGTGAAGGGCATGGAGGATCCAAGCACCCAGCTAGCTGTAGTTCAGAGCCTGCTACTTAGTCCTGGTCACTTCAACTTTGATGAAATCACAAAGAGTAGGACAGTGTATGCAGTTATCAGCAACGTGAGTCTATATCTGTTTATCATTACCCCTCTTCCAGGCAATATTTCAGGGCCCAATTTCATGGAATCTGTTACCGTTAATAGCAAAAAGTCTTCGCTTGCGGTTACAGTTAGCGTATTTCACTGAGGAGTTTCCTTTTTGGTAACAGTAAGCAAGGAATTTGTGCAGAATGCATACGACAGCGCGTTAGCAGAAAATGACCACGGTTACCCTAGAAATTCTTTGCTAACCGAGAGTCTTGCTTACGGATTCCATTAAATTGGGCCCAGGTCTTTTCACTACTGTCCCTGTTGTATTTCTTTTCCTAAACATCCACAACAATGTTGTTTTCTTGAAATTGCTACAGTGAATCCTATTGCTTGAATTTTTATCCAGTTATAGATTAACTGATCCGAATTTAATTATCCGGTTACAAATTTCTACAAAACGTTGGCCGAAACTGAAAGAGAAAAAGGGACTAACGTTTGGCTCATGTTAAGCAACCAAAAAGTGTAAACTGTACAATACATACTTGAATTTTTGTCAGTAATTTTGTCCATCTTGCAATGTAGAAACATACTTTTCACATACTGGATCAAAAAAATCATTGTGCATGCGCATACTTGATCTAAATCAGGGGTGGGCAACCTTTATGAATCAATGGGCCAGAAACGAGGAATGGAAAATTTGGCGGGCTGCACTACGGTCAACAATGCACTTTCAGTAACGAGGATTTTCTTAGCTTGTTCTTTGTGTTTATACCGTACCGCGCTGTGTGAAGCACATACCAATTTTTTTTTTACTGGATGCGTCTCACGGGCCGCACAAAAATCAATGGCGGGCCGCAGGTTGCCCACCCCTGATCTAAATGCTTGATCTAAAAAATGACATTGTAAAAAGCCTTGGAACAAAATTGCGATATCGATTAATATCGTCATGTCGAACAGGCTAATAGACAGATTCCCATTTCGGTCACGTCAATACCCTCTGTCATGCTTTTATTCAGGCCCTATTCTTCCACACTGAGCAAGCGCCGATGAAGGTGATTACATAGGTTAACTGTTAACTTTATTTTTTTGCAATCGGTAACCAGATATGAAATTACCAGTTAATTGGTTAGCGAACAATTTCAATGCTAACCTTGATTTATTTTTTTTCTGCTAACGTGCTGTCATGCACATAATGTGCATTCTTGCAGACAGTCCTTGCTTAGCGAAGCAAGAAAGACAACTCTCCCGTGAAATACACTAACTGTAAGCAAAAGAATTTCGCTATCGTAAGCAAAGAATCTTTGCTTACGGTAACGGATTCCATGAAGATTATAGGGTTCTGTTGATGTCCTCATGCTAAATCCTATTATTTTCCATTTTTATCACAGTTTAACCCAGATGCACTCAAATTGTATCTGGTCTGGCTGAAAGAGCTGTTTGTGACCGGCTCAGCTAATACAGGGTAAGTTAACGATATAATACATGATTGGTAAAGGTCACAGAACAGCACTCACACTTTGTCTGATCCATTATGTACATGAAATGATAAACATGTGAACATTTGAAGCTCAATCGGACATCTGAATCACGAGAAAATAGCGAAAACCAGACTCAATTTTTCTCACTTTTTTTTTCAGACTCAAACACTCACTTGAGTGGTAACTCCTGACTAAACATATGATCACTAGAGGGAGACAAACACTCACTTGAGTGGTAGTACCTGACTCAACATATGATCACTAGAGGGAGACATACACTTGAGTGGTAATACCTGACTCATCATGATCACTAGAGGGAGACAGACACTCACTCGACATATGGTCACTAGAGGGAGACAAACACTCACTTGAGCGGTTACTTCTGACTAAACATGATCACTAGAGGGAGACAGACACTCACTTGAGTGGTATTTCCTGACTAAACATGATCACTAGAGGGAGACAGACACTCACTTGAGTGGTAATATCCGACTCATCATGATCACTAGAGGGAGACAAACACTCACTTGGGTGGTAATATCTGACTCATGATCACTAGAGGGAGACAGACACTCACTTGAGTGGTATTTCCTGACTAAACATGATCACTAGAGGGAGACAGACACTCACTTGAGTGGTAATACCTGACTCATCATGATCACTAGAGGGAGACAGACACTTACTAGAGTGGTAATACCTGACTCAACATATGATCACTAGAGGGAGACATACACTTGAGTGGTAATACCTGACTCATCATGATCACTAGAGGGAGACAGACACTCACTTGAGTGGTCATACCTGACTCGACATTTGATCACTAGAGGGAGACAAACACTTGAGTGGTTACTCCTGACTAAACATATGATCACTAGAGGGAGACAGACACTCACTTGAGTGGTAACTCCTGACTCATCATGATCACTAGAGGGAGACAGACACTTGAGTGGTCATACCTGACTCATCATGATCACTAGAGGGAGACAGACACTCACTTGAGTGGTGGTACTTGACTCAACATATGGTCACTAGAGGGAGACAAGCACTCACTTGAGTGGTTACTCCTGACGAAACATGATCACTAGAGGGAGACAGACACTCACTTGAGTGGTAACTCCTGACTAAACATGATCACTAGAGGGAGACAAACACTCACTTGAGTGATAACTCCCGACTAAACATGATCACTAGAGGGAGACAAACACTCACTTGAGTGGTAATATCTGACTCATCATGATCACTAGAGGGAGACAGACACTCACTTGAGTGGTGGTACTTGACTCAACATATGGTCACTAGAGGGAGACAAGCACTCACTTGAGTGGTTACTCCTGACGAAACATGATCACTAGAGGGAGACAGACACTCACTTGAGTGGTAACTCCTGACTAAACATGATCACTAGAGGGAGACAAACACTCACTTGAGTGGTAACTCCTGACTAAACATGATCACTAGAGGGAGACAGACACTCACTTGAGTGGTAACTCCTGACTAAACATGATCACTAGAGGGAGACAGACCACTCACTTGAGTGGTAACTCCTGACTAAACATGATCACTAGAGGGAGACAAACACTCACTTGAGTGGTAATATCTGACTCATCATGATCACTAGAGGGAGACAGACACTCACTTGAGTGGTAACTCCTGACTAAACATGATCACTAGAGGGAGACAAACACTCACTTGAGTGGTAATATCTGACTCATCATGATCACTAGAGGGAGACAGACACTCACTTGAGTGGTAACTCCTGACTAAACGTGATCACTAGAGGGAGACAAACACTCACTTGAGTGGTAATATCTGACTCATGATCACTTTTTGAAGATCACCTCTGCTTTTTGGTTCAGACCTGACTCAACATATGGTCACTAGAGGGAGACAAACACTCACTTGAGTGGTCATACCTGACTAAACATATGATCACTAGAGGGAGACAGACACTCACTTGAGTGGTAACTCCTGACTAAACATGATCACTAGAGGGAGACAAACACTCACTTGAGTGGTAACTCCTGACTAAACATGATCACTAGAGGGAGACAAACACTCACTTGAGTGGTAATATCTGACTCATGATCACTAGAGGGAGACAGACACTCACTTGAATGGTAATATCTGACTCATCATGATCGTTAGAGGGAGACAAACACTCACTTGAGTGGTAATATCTGACTCATCATGATCACTAGAGGGAGACAGACACTCACTTGAATGGTAATATCTGACTCATCATGATCACTACAGGGAGACAGACACTCACTTGAATGGTAACTCCTGACTAAACATGATCACTAGAGGGAGACAAACACTCACTTGAGTGGTAGTACCTGACTCATCATGACCACTAGAGGGAGACAGACACTCACTTGAATGGTAACTCCTGACTAAACATGATCACTAGAGGGAGACAAACACTCACTTGAGTGGTAATATCTGACTCATCATGATTACTAGAGGGAGACAGACACTCACTTGAGTGGTAATACCCCACTCATCGTGATCACTAGAGGGAGACAGACACTCACTTGAGTGGTGGTACTTGACTCAACATATGGTCACTAGAGGGAGACAAACACTCACTTGAGTGGTTACTCCTGACGAAACATGATCACTAGAGGGAGACAGACACTCACTTGAGTGGTAACTCCTGACTAAACATATGATCACTAGAGGGAGACAGACACTCACTTGAGTGGTTACTCCTGACTGAACATATGATCACTAGAGGGAGACAGACACTCACTTGAGTGGTAACTCCTGACTAAACATGATCACTAGAGGGAGACAGACACTCACTTGAGTGGTAACTCCTGACTAAACATGATCACTAGAGGGAGACAAACACTCACTTGAGTGGTAATATCTGACTCATCTTGATCACTAGAGGGAGACAAACACTCACTTGAGTGATAACTCCTGACTCATCTTGATCACTAGAGGGAGACAAACACTCACTTGAGTTGTAACTCCTGACTAAACATGACCACTAGAGGGAGACAGACACTCACTGAAGATCACCTCTGCTTTTTGGTTCAGAGCAGATTATCTACATCAGCACCGTAGCCAAAAGCCTCTACTTTGAGCCTTTCCAAAAAGAGGCTCAGGCTCAGGCACCATTTCGTGGATCCATTCTAAAATAAACTTTATTTTCAGCATATGGATGACAGAACCTGAGCCTGAGCCTGAACCTCCGTTTCGAAAAGGCCCCTTAACACCTCTAGCTTATAAATAGATACATGAAATGCACCTAAGCCTGAGCCAAAGTCATACCTTAGGATTGGAAAATGGCCGAAAGTGCCAAGTTACCAAACATGAGATTTTAGTCATCCAGAGTCACTAATCTGCTTATTTTCACAACGGACTAAAGTCTGTTACAAAACATTCTGTGTTTTTTTGTAGAAGCAGTGAAACTCCAGACATTGACGGTGGACGTCATTGGGTAACGATGCAGGTGAGATATTGTCTGTGTTGTAGACTTATATGTACTGAGTGCGCACACCGTAGAGGGCGCTATTTGTGAATCTCCGGAGCTCATGAAAACGACCTCAAAAGGCAACAATAACGGCCATGATCATACCGTGCTGGTGTATGTTATAGTAGTGGAAACCATGTGAGAATAACTAGATGAGGACTAAGTCATGTTCTAATATTTTCTCTATTGAATGTTTGTTTGAACAGGTCCTGTCTCTGGTTAGGAATCCCAGGTTGCCTAGGGAACCAGGCTGGCTGAAAGACTGCTTCCAGTTTCTCTTACTTCATGCTTTCTTCAGAGTACAGACTGTAACGAAGAAGATTCCTGGTGTAAGTATTGTGAGGTGCTGTGACCTAGTGGTCTGGTGTGTCAAACTCAAGATCTTGTGGTCAATCTGCAGATTGTGGTTTTGAATCCAGCCATGGGTTAGTGGTGCTTGTATCCTTGGGCAAGATGCTTTGTCACATTGCTTCTCTTTACCTAGGTGAGAGTAGAGATGGTTTTGTGTGCTTGATCAGCGTTTGCGCGCTTACAGCAGCCAGGGGCTGTATACTCCCCAGGGAGTTGAGATGGTTTCAGGAATGATAATGTAGCCCAATGACTAGGGATAATAATAATGTAGGCACCTTAAACGGGTTTCCGGATAAGTGCACCATATAAATATCTAAATTATTATTAATTACAGCTCATGGCAGTGTCATAGTCTACACATTCTGTAATTTGCTTTGTTGTGCCTGCATTCTATCCTTAAAAACATTCTGCTTTAAAAACCATTTTGTCCCGATTTGGATTTGAACTGGGCCCAATTTCATGGAATCCGTGACCGTAAGCAAAAGTTCTTCGCTTACAGTTGGCGTATTTCACAGGAGAGTTTTCTTTCTTGCTACGCTAAGCACGGACTCTCTGCAGAATGCACATGACAGCGTGTTATGGTTAGCCTAGGAATTCTTTGTTAATCGATTAAGCGCCGAAAGTCTTGCTTACGGATTCCATGAAATAGATTTCACGTGTAGTAGTGCCTGTAAGCACAAAAATAGGCCGTAACGGATTCCATGAAATTGGGCCCAGTTCAGTGATGGGTGGTGTGCTAAGTAACACACTGCCAGCTTGTTCAAACCTCTGCATAAGGCTGCATCCGAATCTGTTGTCTAGAGCTAGGTCTAGGTCTTCGCTCCATTGGAAATACGCGGAGACACCAAGACCTAGCCGTAGCTCTGGAAGCCTGTTTCAGACACGACCTCTATCTTGTTGTTGTGTTTTACTCAAATTTGATGTCAATGTTGTTGGGCAGTGCGAGACGGTCCTAGACGTGGAGGTCAGTGACACACTGAGGCAGCAAATAAGCCAGCATTTCTACAGTGCTCTTGGGGTGGTGTGTAACCTGTCGACCAGGGAACCAGTGAAAGGAGAAGAGGATGAGATGACAAACCCAGGGGAGCTGTGGGTCTACGTCATTGTCAAGTATGCACAGGTACGTCTGAAATGCTCAAACTGATGCTTGACTGCAGAAACCTGTGTAGCTAGATATCTGACTACCTTCTTTGGTACTGGGTCTCTGAGGAGGATCCTTTGGTACCGCTGGTCGGACCATGTGTCTAACGAGAGGTTATTCAGGGAGAGTCAGATGAGACCTATTACCTGCATGATACGTGAGCGCCAGATGCGACTGTACGGTCATGTGGCTAGATTCCCTGTGAGTGATCCTGCCAGGCGGATTCTCTCTATGAGAGAACCTACTGGTAGGACTCGCCCGGTAGGGCGTCCACATGACACGTGGTTGGGTCTGATGGATCGTTATTTTGCTGAGATGAGGATGGGTCGCGTGGCTGCCTGGGGGATGGCCATCAGAAGACCAAAGGAATGCACTGTCGTGGCGTATGCTCCTACTCATCGATTGATTGGTTGTTTTTTTGTTAACTGAGTTGCAGTAATAATAGGCTTATCTAATGACAGAAGCAAGATTCTCTTAAGGTTTAGAGTGTAGACCTGCAATATTTAGAAATGCCCGGTACTCATCTTACAGTTCCATGCATGTTGCATGAGGTTCGGTTTTTACATTTTTGGACACATGCTGCTTTGGTACTTATGTAGGCCACTTATGAATCTCCTGCACAATGCAACTCCTTTAGATGAAAAACAAATATACACAGCGCCCTCTTGTGACCAATGTTTGTTGACCTGAAGTTCTATCCAGGGGCCTTTTCCCAAACCTCAGCTCTGGCTCAGGCTGCGGCTGCGGATCGGCTGTGGCTCCGGCTCAATTTCATGAATCCATTCTGAAATAACGGGTATAAAAATAGAGGCTTCTGGCTGCGGGTCGGAAGAAGATTCTCTGGTTTAAAAAAAAAAACAGAGCTTCAGCTTCAATGAAAAAGCACAACCAATTTTTGTAGTGTATGGATGACAGAGACAAAGTCGGAGCCTAAGCCCGGAGCGGAGGTTTGGGAAAGGTCCATGATCCCCTCAACTGTATTTGTTTTTGTGTCTTTGCAGGATCTACTCAACTCTCCGAATGTTGAATGCACCGTTGACTTCTCTGATGAGGTATGTACTTTAATCAATCAATGGCTCTTCCAAAAGATCAAAATTGTTTTTGTCATTGGTTTTACTCTTTTCTGGACAAATACACCGTTTCAGGCAGAGAAATTTTAACTGTATGTTTCTACCATCACCATCTTTATACCCTGTAAGTTATAGGTAAATCTGTGGAGATTTCTGTTTCGATATGCTTCCAAAGTATGATAGTGCCTTTAAGAAAGACTGTTATTGCAACCTGTGTTGAAGGATGATATGCATTGGTTACAGGCTCTGGGTGCTTGGAAGGAGATGCTGTCTGTCGTAGAGAAGCTACGTAAGAAGGTCAAACCCGGCAAGACTATGTCAGCTGGACCAGCCTTTCAGCTCCTCTTTCTACACGTTGGATTACAGATGTTCAGTGAAACTCAACAGGCTGTGGACATTCTCGAGGTATATTTTCCTTTCAGTGTTCTAGCCACGCCGGTCGGTACCGGTTGGGGACATCCGGCACTGATCCTTTCCGACCGGCACTCAAGATGAAAGATCATGTAACTGACCGGGACTTAAAGTACATTAAATGTAACTTTATGTTAAGAAAAATTCGTTATTTCACTCAGCGAGGGACTGTTTGCAAGTCTACACGTGGTACCTTAACTCCAAAATGCAGTTTATAATCACACTAAAGTGCAGGGCACCATGCTATCTTCTCTACTCACAACATGGGGTCAGATATCCTAACTCCACAATGTAGTTTATAATCACACTAGGGCAGGGCACCATGCTCTCAAATGAATTCACAATACATTGCACATTACATGTCGCCAGGTCGGTAAGTACTATTCACGTGATGTTTTATCAAATTTTCTGTATTTGCGGCCGAGGGCACGTCGGATATTAATAAAGGGCACATCAGCCAGTGGTGGCCATAAGAAATATCTGATTTAGAGGGCACTATTCGGGCACAGGGCATTTCAGTCAGTGTTTGCCAAATCAACATGCCCTCTTTAATGGCTACGTTCTCTTCACCTGAACTTAGTTTATACACTCAGCCATCTCTTCCGAGCAAACTCTAATTACTCATAAATTGTTGTTGACTACGTCTTGATTCTTGTAGGATCTTCATGGCTGCTATGAAAGAGCCATCAATCGGAGGAAATCGCTGAAGAAGAAAAGTGACGAAGGTAGGAACGGAAGGCTTTCTAATCACTAGTCTGCCTCCACCATCCACAAGTCCTACCCTGTGTTCTCTAACAGTCATTCTTTTATTACTTGTATTGAGTCATTCTTTTAATTAGGATTGAAGGTGATCATCCCTCCCTTCTCCAACTCAGGCAAATCGACACAAACCATTTTCCAAAATTTCCCAAAACCTCTGTGCTGCATTTTCATAAGAGCTACAATCTCTGGACTTGAAAACAAGCTGGGGTCGATTTCACGAACCCCTACGATCGATCTTAACTCGAGCTACAAAATATAACCCATTGTATCCTACGTAGGGCTGCAATGCTTCCATTGATAGTAAGTTACTTTGAGTCTGGTGAAATCGTCCCCTGGGTAAGCCCCATTTAAAGTTATGGTTCTTGGGCTCTGCAGTCCCAGTTCTGTCAAGCCTTTCAATAGTAGCAGTGGATTTGAGTGAATTTGGGATGGTTGCGTACGAAATACTTTGGGACAGGGTATGTATTCAAGCTAACTGAGTGGATAGTGTACAAGCATCACATGGTTTGAGGTTGATAACTTCCAACACCGAGGGAAGCTAGAATCGACTGCCCACCCGAAATAAACCATGTGATATTTTGTTTTACTATACCTCATAAATATTCTTCCTTGTCCAATATTTCGTCGAGAAGTGCAGCAAAACATTAGTTTTTGTGAACTTCATGTGGGGCGAAGTTCACGCACACACACTGCAAACTAGGATAGATGTGCAGTGTAACAGTTCCTTCGGAGATTCCCCGGCCTACTCGCTGGTGATCGGGAAATATATCCACTGGCACGTGATGGTGAATGGACCTTTCCCATGAAATATGCTAATTCGATACGCGCACGCGCAAATGCACTACTGGTTGGCAAGAAAGTTGCAGCTCCATTAGGCATGTACGTACCACATACAACGCAGAGGGCATGTAGCTTGCCAACCAGTGATGCATTTGCACGTGCGCGTATCTAATTAACATATTTCATGGGAAAGGTCCATTGACCAATTGGGATTCTGCTCTAGGTCATGAATATTTATGAGGTATAGTAACAATGAATGAACATCTCTGGACTTGTTTTGTTTCTCCTCTTTGTCTTATAGAGCCAGACTGGGTGGAGGTAGTGACAGAGATCTTGTTGAGTCTCCTGTCTAAACCATCTCACCTCCTTCGTACCGTGGTAGATGGCGTCTTCAAGATGATCTGTCCTCACATGACTAGGGAGGCTCTACAGCTCCTGCTTGATGTAGGTTTCAAGAACATTTTCCGTGGAAACCAAGTCCCATTTGTAGGCTAGAATTTGATACCAGATGAGAGATGATTTCCTGCATACAGTTTTAGATGAAAGTGCATTATGCTCTTGCTATTTGTAGAGATAACATAGTGAGATGTGGAAGTTGTTGTGGAGCATTCACTAATTGTCTGATCTTTTTGTTTAACGGAAAGTTTTCTTTGTTTTTTTTTTTGACAGATTCTTGATCCAACGAAGGGTATAGAAGGCAATATGGAAATCATGGACTCAGGTTAGTTTGAAAAACTTCACAGTGTGCGAAATAATCAGTTTGTAAAAAGCCAATCAGTTTGCAAGTTGTTCATGTTGATTGCAGCTAGCATAATTTATGAGAAATTAAGAACCTAAGATTTTGATGGCTAACGATGTTGGAGAGGCGACTCAATGTCTTTGGTTCTGGGTCTCTGAGGAGGATCCTTGGGTACTGCTGGTCAGACCATGTGTCTAACGAGAGGTTACTCAGGGAGAGTCAGATGAGACCTATTACCTGCATGATACGTGAGCGTCAGATGCGACTGTACGGTCATGTGGCTAGATTCCCTGTGAGCGATCCTGCCAGGCAAATACTCTCTGTGAGAGAACCTACTGGTAGGACTCGCCCGGTAGGGCATCCACATGACACGTGGTTGCATCAGATGGATCGCTATTTTGCTGAGATGGGGTTGGGACATGTGGCTGCCCGGGAGATGGCTATCAGAAGACGGAAGGAGTACCGCTTGAAGGTAGATGCGGCAGCGCGCTGCCGTGGCGCATGCTCCCACTGATTGATTTATTGTTTTTGGATGAAAAGTTGCGTCGTTTTGGCTGTTGACTGCAAGATGTCCATAGATTGTGTTTGTGATTGTGTGGAGTTTACTTTCTTTACTCAGGTGATGAAGATGTGGAAGATGAAGACATGAATGGAGAAGATGAAGATGAAGATGAAGATGATGATTCTGAGGATGATTCAGAGGAGGAGGAGAAGACCTCAGATACCAACCAATCAAAGAAACCTCTTTCCAACGGTCATCGTTACCCTGCAGGAAAGGTACACTCGGCCTTGCTTCTCCATGCATGCATAAACAAAACAACAAAGGGTACTATTGAAATCACTTGTACACACAAATCCGACTTGTGATTCATGAAATTTGCCCTGCAGTGTATCAGGGGACATACACCCTACAGTAAAGAATGCTGTATAGTGTAAATTCTTTTATTGCCAAACAAAAGGCGGGCAGGGACACCGCAGTTATGGCGGATGGTTTGTCGTGCCGTTGGATCGGTATATAGAAATTCAAACCAACTCAAAAGATTATACAAAACAAGTTGTACAAAAATTGTCATTGTGGTTTGCTTTGCTATAAGGGTAAAAATTGTTTTATTTCTTGGAATTTATTTTTTGGTAAAAGTTACTATTAATTATACTTTGGTAGAATACCGAAATAAAAATCTTCACAGACTTACCTATACCTTACAGGGTATAAAGATGGTGATGGTAGAAAAATACCGTTAAAATTGTTCTGCGTAAAATGCTGTATTAATCCAGAAAAGAGTCAAACCAATTGACCAAAAACAATTTTGATCTTCGGAAGATCAAAAATAACAATGAAAATATCTTTAACATACTGTGCCCATTTTTCACTTTTTTCAAGAAAAAGTGGGCACCGTATGGGACTGGGAATTTCGCAGATGATTGTTACTGTATCTTCCTTGATATTTTTGCCTATGAATCTGCATTTCTTTGACAAAACCCAAAAAATAATATTACCTTTTATAAACTGCGGCAAACTTCTCATGAACCAGAATATTGACCTGAAATAATCCATTGAGAAAGATCCTGCTATGATCGAAATGTCGGGCCCTCCTAACTCCAAGCACTTTTGGGCATAGGTATATTAATTTACTATAAAGCCATGACAGTACTTGTGACAGAGTCGTCAATTTTTTCTCCACTTTTATAAAGAAAATTTTGAATTTTTTGTGAATTCAGAAGAAAGGCGTCACAGACAGTGAGTCAGAGGATAGCGAAGAAGAAGAAGAAGATGATGATGATGATGATGTTGATGAATTCTTCCGTAATGACATCAAGACAGCGCTTGGAAATGCCGTCATGAGCGAGGTAGGTCATGTGACTATTCAAATCCTAGGATGTTTCACATGATTCAGAGGTGGAGTTGTGAGTTTCTCCATGGTAAATACAGTGGAACGCCGATATGACAAACACCGTGGAATGCGCGACATTTGTTTGTTATAGCTGTCGTTCGGTATAGAGTTTATTCACCGACATCATAAAATCACGTGATTGGCCATGTTGCGTGTGCACTGAAGCGAATTGTTTCCAGGTGTACAATCATTGTGCTTGACGGCCTATGACGTCACATGAATAACCTCTATAGTGATTTACAGTGATACACAAGACGTGGAAATTTTGTTGTTAATCCTCTTTTTATTAAGACAGAAATTTCATGGTTAGCAAATGTTTGTGCTAAGAAGAGCTTAAAATTGGCCCCTGTCTACTAACGTGGCTTTTGTTCTTCCACCCAGGATGACAGTGATGACGTAGCCAGTGACTTTGATGACGATACTATGATGAAACTGGATACAGCACTAGCAAGTCTCTTCAAAGCTAAGATGGCCGACCGTAGGAAAGAAAAGAAGGGGGCCAATACGATACTGCTGCATTTCAAGCTCAGGTAGGAATGAAGCAGTCGCTCCATTCTACTGCAAAATCCACAAAATCATCCATTCTGGGAGTTCAAATTTGTTTGTTTTTTTGTAGAAAATCAGACTAGTTTCCTTTGGCCTTTTCGAAACAGAGGCTCAGGCTCCGGCTCTGGCTCCGGATCTATCATTCAAATGCTGAAAGTATAGTATGGTTTTTCATTGAAGCTGAAGCTCTGTTTTCCTTTTCAAGCTTTGTTTTCTATTTTTTAAAGCAGAGAATCTACTTTGGAACTGTAGCCAAAAGCCTCTATTTTGATATCCGTTATTTTAGAATGGATTCATGAAATGGAGCCTGAGTCTGAGCCTCTGTTTTGAAAATGCCCCTAGTCAGCAAAAATGCATCGCATGCTGACCTTGTTTAACCTTGTTTGACCTCATTTGACCTTCACCGCTCATCACTTATCTCGAGTTTCCAGTTTGGTATTTCCCACATCGGACAATTTTTCTTTTTTTTCTCCCTAAAATGATGTAAGATTATAAAATAGCATACAAAGCCACAGTATGTGCACCTTGATTTAATAGTTTATATTTGATTCAAATTTTATTTTTCACAGGGTTCTGGATTTACTTGATATCTTCATCAAACGGCAACAGCAAAATCCTCTCATATTGGTAAGCATTCCATACATCAGAGTAACAGTTCAACTTATTGTGATACAGTGGAACATAGTGGTCATTAGTTATAGTGTACAAATGTTCGGCAGGCCTATACATTGTACATAACAATTGGGAGTCATGGATGATGTTCAGTATAGCTAAATATTTGGTATAGCGTTGTTCGTTATAGTAGCGTTCCACTTTAGTTATTGGCATTATAAAGGTGCTTTTGAAAAAAAAACTGTGGCCGATTGAAATTAAGATATGATGAAGACTATTCCTCACCTCCCCCCCCCCTTCAACTTTTCCCTGTGAAATTCTTACAAATCTGGCAATTTCTGGCAGTTCTGCAACACAGTTTGTTTCTTTCTAAATAGGCAGAGAAAAATGGCCAAATAGATTTATTTATAGATGTCATTCAGACATTTCTTGGTGGAATACGATAGACCAGGGGCCAATTTCATAAAACTGTTAAGCACAAAAATTTGCTAAGCACAAAAATGTCTCGCCCAACAAAACAAACTACCTTTGAAAATTCCATTTGATTTTCATGGTCAGCGAACAATTAACAGCCAAAGAACAATCAGAAGATGATACACAATATATGGAAATTTGGTTGTTAACCCTGTTTTTATTAAGACAGAAATTTTTGTGCTGAACAGTTTAATGAAATTGGCCCCAGAGTTTTACAGAGTAAGAAATTATTGAATAAGCCTTTCACGAGTTCAAATTGAACAATATCTGGTGCACTGAAATCTTCCACTGAACTTAAACATCAAAACCTGAATTCCCCAGACTATAGACTATGTTGCTATATCACATGATTCGGGGCAAGCTTTTGCTTGGTTATATAACAGATGTCTTGCACCAATGCACTGTTCATAATGGATAAGAATGGCACAAAGGAACCAGCCCATTCCAGATATGGGTATCACTATGCAAAAACTTGCCCCGAATCATGTGATATAGCAACAGAGTCTTTAGTCTGGGAAATTCAAACTGGGGTGTTTACATGCAATGAAAGAAGTCTATGTACCAGATACTATTCAGGTTAAACTCACAAATGGCTGATTGAGTTGATTTTTCATTTCACTAAATGGCTGTTCCAACATATTTTAGGACTTTCCTTGTGAAATATGTCACATACAAGCACAGTTCATGAACTTCTTATTGATAACAGTTTCCTAACCTATACCTCTTGTACATTTTTCTCTTGCATTACGTCTTGGCAGTGAACATAATGGTATAAGTTGCTTTATATTCTTTATGATTTGTCTCAATTCTCTCGATATTCAGGAATTAGTCTTACCCCTACTGGTTGTCATCCAGACATCTGCGGTACACAAAGACCAACATGTGCTCTCAGAGAAGGCTGTGGGTATCTACCGGAATAAACTCTGCAGGCTGAAAAAGGTAATACAGTCTCAAGATGGAAAGTCACACAACTTGCTTTTAATAATGGTAACATCATATTTTGGTAGCATACCAAAACAGAAATCTTCACAGATTTACTTGTTATTTACAGGGTATAAATATGGTAATGGTAGAAACATACCATACCGTTAAATTTGTTCTGCCTGAATTGATGGATTTATCCAGAAAAGAGTAAAACCAGTGGCCAAAAACAATTTTGATCTTCGGAAGATAAAAAATCCTGTGAAAAGATTTGAAATTTCCGTTGGAGTTTTTCACTGTTTTCTCAAAAAGTGGGCACCATATGGGACTGGGAATTTCACAGATGACTGTTACTGTATCTGTCTTGATATTTTTGCCCATGAATCTGCATTTTTTTGACAAAAACCAAAGTATGATATTACCTTTAAGCAGACGCGTATTTCTGCTAATTCAGAATTGTTTGTATAATACATCATTCATTGTTGCAATTTTTTGTCATTCTTTCTCAGTATCCTCACAACTTAGCTGAACAGAGAGAAGTGCTACATGAAACTATTGAGACAATTATGCAAATGGCGAGGAAAGGTAAGCTGAACGTCATTCCATTGGATTCCTTTATTCTTCACGACCCAGATGTCTTGTTCTTGTCAGAATCTTAGTACCCAAATTCTAAACGTTGTGGGGTCGCTTTCACAAAACCCTACGATGATACGATCAATCGTAACTCGAGTTATGAAGGATAACCCATCGTATCCTACGTAGGGCTGTAATGCATCACAAGTCCTATGATTGATAGTGAGGGTGCATCCAAATCGGTTGTCTAGAGCTAGGGTCTAGGTCTTCGCTCCATTGGAAATACGTGGAGACACCAAGACAATAGACCTAGCCGTAGCTCTTGAAGCCCGGACACGGCCTAAGTTACAATGAGTTTGGTGAAATCAACCCCTGGTTCAGTATGCAGGGGTCGATTTCACAGAGCCCTTCGATCAATCGTAACTGGAGTTACAAAGGATAACCCATCATATCCTACATAGGGCTGCAATGCATCACAAGTCCTACGATTGATAGTTAGGTTAGGTAGATTAATTATGTAGAGGTGAAATAAGTTGTTGTTCTACAGCGCCCAGTATAATGGAGGAGCTTAGTCTGAAGACGTTTTGATCACCTCATTTCTCACGATATGTTTCTTGTTTTTGTTTCATTATCAGCAACATCTGTCATGACTGTCTCTCTTGCATCGGCTGGTTGTCTGCTTCTGGTAAATCAGAAATGATCTTCTTTATATGTCTCAAGTTTGTATTCCTTTAAAGGGCATGTACAACATTGGTAAAGGTGACAGAGCAGCTGCAGGCTGCTCATAACTCGATTTGTCATGGAATAAAAACAAACCTGTGAAATTTTCTGCTCAATTGATTATTGGAAACAGAAGAAACGTTGAAAACCTGTTGCAATTGTTACGCCAAATTCTGTTGGAATAGCTCATTTCTTATCTTGCCAAGTTCAAAAATGATTTGGTATTTTGTTTTACTCTTTTGTTGAGAAATACAGCATTTCATGCAGAAAAATTATCACAGTATGTTTCTACCATAACCGTCTTTACGTAAATCTGTGAACATTTTTAGTTTGGTTTGTTACCAATGTTGCATATGCCCTTTAAGTTTAATGAGGTTGGCTCTAATCCCACCAGAATGAGGAATAACTTTACCCTTGTTACGTTACTCGCTACAAAAATTGAACAATTCAGGCAATGGCTAATCACAGTGAGCGGAATTTGTCAACCCAGTGCGCATCTGGAAAGGGTCGACCGATTCTGTCCATTGTGATTGGCCAACGTGTTGCAAACTCTTGGAGGCGCACTATTTGGAATCGCCCCCGTATTGGGGCCTGTTTGTTTTGCCGCGGATCTTGATTGCCATATTTGATCTTACGAATCCACGTCCTATGTAGGATACGCTAAAATGCGATCCGGAGCAGCTTTTGCGCGCAGGATCACTGATCACGTTCCTGAAACAAACAGGCACTATGAAACAGATTATGCCTGCATCTGACTGTATTTTGTCTAATCGTCTGGGTGAATGCTGCCCCCAGTTGACCAAATAGAGCCAGGTTTTGATATACAGACAGTCTTTCACCCTGTAGTACATAAATAGGCCTCAATGAAAATCAACACTTGTTTAAAAGTTCTGTTTTTCCAAACCTTTAGCAATTTTCCATCTTATTATTGAGAAAGATTTGAGGCTTTGCATGGTGACAATTGGTATGTGGATTGGTTTTTCGGAAATACCATGTAAGAATCGTTCGTACTTTTGCACTCCTTTTTCGTTCGCACTTCTCAAGGTTTCAACGTTTCGAATAGCATGCTCATGGTCTCATGATAATGACTAGAGCAGGTTAGAAATGTTGATACCTTATGAGAAGTGCGAACAAAACAGAAGTGCGAAAGTACGAACGATTACATGGTGTTTCTGCAAACCGATCTACATACATCTTATTCTTGAAAAAAAAGGCAAAAAATGTTTGAAGACACACGTATTGAAAATCAGATATTATTAGAATCAACTTGTTTTCATGTTTCAGATTCGGGTGTTAAGAGGCAACGCAAATATGACGGACCCATCTCCAGTCAAAACCAGACACCAACGAGCGGAAGAAAACAAGACCAGCACAGCCGACAAACAAGAAACGTCTCCTCAGGTAAAACAGAGTGTGTGGGAATATTGCTATAAACTAGCATGCTGTGGACCTTATGGAGGATAGCCTGGTTTGAATCCCACCGCTGCCACCATGAAGTAGTATGGCTCATATGGCGAAGTATTCATTAATTGGTAGCTTGAGAATGCTTCTTTAGTGCCACTGCCTTGGTAGGCTTTTATTCTATTGATATTCCGGTAGGATACATGTAGGCTAGAGATGTGGCTTGCATGCGTTACGTGAGTCTGCTTCAGAGAACTTGGTAACTAGTATAGATTGACTGTTCACACAAGGCGGGTAGCCATATAACATAGGTGTATTAAAGTGGGCTGAATAAAGTAGTGCCTTATTATATCACAGCAGTGCATACGAAGGACAGTGGGTAATCTTGTGGCAAACACACATTGATGTCCATTATTGGCACATGTATACTTGTACCGTTGCCGTTCCATGGAATTTAAAGTTGTATTTATTTTATTTATAGAAAATATCCTTCCTTTGAGTTGTTTATACATGACGATGCTGCACAACGGTCCATGGAATGTCACTGTTGAGTCACTTGTTCCAGCGGTGTAAAGTTGGGTACCAGGCCTGGTTCTAGAGCCAATATTTTTGGGGGGCTAAAAGAGCCATTATTTTGGGTTCTTCTAACACTCCCTACTGCTTATTCGGAGTAGAAAAACATGCACCTATAGCCTACACAACATGTTTTTTATGTAATTTGCGCTAAATAACTGAAAAGATCAAGTATTTTCCAGAATTGTTTTTTTTCAATTGCATTTTTTGGGGGGCTTGACACATTTTTTATTTTTTTTTGGGGGGGGGGGGGGGGGCTCAAGCACCCTGTAGTATGAGAGATTGTTTGTTTGCTAGCTTAGCGCATTCGTCGTTGTCATGTTAATGAAATTTTAGTCTGGTTCCGGGCGGCTTCCCTTTAACCTTCTTTTCTGCTTGATAGGATTGTTTGTACAATTACTGTCGTTATTATTTACACCCATGCTTCTTTTGTTTCAGTCAAATATGCTAGATACAAACAGGATAGCCAAGCTGTACTCCAGCGCTATGGAAGATTTCATGACACACAGGTACACAACGTTTCCCTTTTTGTTATAATTATTATTATTTTCCATGTGCCTTATTAGCCACTTCACATTCATTAAAGGTAGTATCATACTTTGATTTTTATCAAAGAAATACAGATTCATGGGCACAAATATCAAGGAAGATACAGTAACTGTCATCTGTGAAAATTTCAGTCCCATACGGTGCCCACTTTTTGAGGAAACAGTGAAAATCAACCACAGTATTTCTTAAGTCTTTTCTCTTGTATTTTTTATCTTTTGAAAAATCAAAAAGATTTTTGGTCGTTGTTTTATTAAATTCTGGATAAATACACCATATCAGGCGGAACAATTTTAACGATAAGTTTCTACCAGAACCATCTTCATACCCTGTAAGTTATACGTAAATCTGTAAACATTTCTGTTTTGGTTTTTTACCAAAGTATGATACTACCTTTAATTTTGCTTTACTACTTTTACTGTATTCATTTTCCAGAAATAATAAGAATCATTGTGTATCTTGAGATAGTTGTTGTGGTATTGGTAGTGTGATCCTTTTATTTTCTTGACAGGGGTACCAGTCTACATCCGCTTCTCTTCTCAGAACTGATTGAAAGATTTCCTGTAAGTATTCAGTCATTTGAATCAAATTCAACTTGACAGTATCCTTAAGGCCCGCTTGAAACGTCAAACTTCTGCCGTGTCTTATTCAATAAATTGCAATTGACAAAAAAGCGGCAGAAATGCGGCAGTTGCTTCAAATGCATTTTCTCATAAGCTTAATGCAAATTTCAACATGGCGGACCAAGAGAGAGTTATGATATTGCAATATATTCTTATTGCAAGAAGGCGTCGCTCTTTCCTGCAACAGCCTTTGGGCACGGGCATGCGTATTTTTAAATAGTACGGGGTGGAATTCTAACTTAGACTTGGGACGTTTCAATTGAGTTGGACACGGCAGAAAGTCATCTTTTGAAGCTGTGCCACGCTTCTGCTGTTAAAAGCGGCAAGACCTGCCAAACTTTCAACAGAAAGCTGGCAGTTACATCAAACATCAAATTTCTGCCGTGTTTTATTCAAATTTTGGACCATTGTTTGAATTAGACATGGCAGATGTTTGACATTTGAAGCCTAAGGCATATTCTTTGGACTGTAGTCAGTATGGCCATGCTCTTGTGCAATTATAGTTGATAGTTATAAAATGTATAAATTTGCTTAAAACATGCATTTAAGATTTAATTTCCCTACATGCCCAAACTTTTCATAACACCGTTGCTATGCACCATGATCTAGAAATTTACATCGTCATGGAGCTCTTCCTTCTTTTATCTCTTTGCAATATTTTGAACGTAGAATCTTGCTTGGTACTTCGCTGAGGACCTTGTTACATACATCACTACCGGTTGCCAGCTTTACCGAAAGGTATGTAATTTGTAATTTATCATGGTATTAAACTACATATGATTTAGTGAAATAGATGTCAATTTTTAGATTACTACTTTGTCCTTAGCAGAACTTTTGTCAAAGTGAAGACTTTTTAAAGGTACTATCATACTTTGGTAGCATAGCAAAACAGAAATCTTCACAGATTTTCCTTCAGCTTACAAGGTATAAAGATTGTGATGGTAGAAATATACCATTAAAATTGCTGTATTTATCCAGAAAAGAGTATAACCAAAGACCCAAAACCTTTTTGATCTCACAGAGATCAAAACTCCTATAACAGATTTGAAAATGTTGTTAGCGTCTTTCATTGTTTCTCGAAAAGTGGGCACCATATGGCACTGGAAATTTCACAGATGACTGTTACTGTATCTTCCTTGATATTTTGCCCATGAATCTGTATTTCTTTGACAAAAACCGAAGTATGATATTACCTTAAAGTTACCTTTATAAGCATGGATAGTGCTTGAATTATATTATTATCTTGCATAACATGCATAAAGTCATGTATCAAGACACTACCAGCTTAAGAAGTGGTTGTTGTAATGGAGGGGATGCACTATCTATACCTGTTTACCACTATCTGTTCAGTTGTCATAGTAATTTGATACCCGTTTCTTTGCAGACGCAAGCGTGTCGGCTGTTAGCTCTCTTGATGTCTACCCGACCCATCCAAGTAAGTTTAGGCTCAGAAATGAAACACGAACACAGATGGGTTGAATTCACTTCAATGCAGTTCAAGTCTATAGCACATTTATTTCCAACTCTGTAAAGTAACTTCATAATTAACGAGTATGTACAAGTTAAAGTCAGGCTGAAGCCTAAATCTTGAATATCCAAGTTTAATCTATAAATGCACACTTCAATAATTTACATATTTGAAGTGTGAAATAAAAGTATAAACACTTTGTGTTCATTATTTGTGTGTTTATTTGGCCCCCCAAAAATGATCCTATTTGGAATGAATGTATTACTATTGGTTCATTACCAACCATGTGACCAGCTTCCAACCAATAGGAATACTTGATGACTACTTGGAATGAATGTTTTACTATTGGTTCAATACCAACCATGTGACCAGCTTTCAACCAATAGTGTCCCTACACATTTTTGTGGCCGCCATGACGTATGACATTATGGGTGAATCACAACCACTAACTGCATACCGTTATTGCGCTGTTCGTGGCAGTTGACCGATGTTTCAATAACTTTTTTTTGTACGTTTCACTTGATTTCTAATTATCGTAAACTAAAGCAAGAAAAGATTTTTCAGAAAAAAATCATGCCACTATAAAAACACACAAATAAAAATGTGTGCAGATTTGTGTTGTACGATGGATTGTTATACGTCATTATAATGCACGTGCAAACATGGCATAACAAAGCTGCGCAGATATTTGTGAATTTGTGATGTACGATGTATCAAACATCACAAATATGTGAGAAGATATTTCTGATGTTCGATGTTTCTCCTGCGCCACTATTCTTTGCCGTCTTGCGAATGATATTCATAGTTAATTTCACACTGTAAAGTAATGTAATGCGCGCCCCATGTGTCATGGCGACCACCGCATTTTGCACTGGATACGAAACCACACTATAGAAATACTTGATGACTATTTGGGATGACGGTTGGTTTATTTTTGTGGCCACTGTAGATTGAGACAAGCAAATGGTCCAGCACCAGCCAGAAACTCATGAAGGATGCACAGGAGGTAAGAGATATCATTTCAGTCATTGCAGTTTTGATCTCCGAGGTCAAAACCTCACAATTACAATACCTCACAACTTTGTGTATTACACAAAGTTGTAAAATGTTGCAATTGCAATTGTTAAACAATTGCAACATTTTTTTTCTGTTTTCTACTGTTTCCAATGATCAATTTAGCTGAAAATTTCACAGGTTTGTTTTTCTTCCATGACAAATCAAGTTATGAACAGACCGCAGCCATTCTATCAAATTTACCATAGTGTATAGTACCTTTAACTCGATGTTCCGGTCAGTATGTTCTTGCCGTCTTCAGGAGAATGAAGACATAGCCTTGCATAGCCTTAAATCTAAGATAAACAGCAATGGGAGACTTTGGAGAATCAGTCTTCAAGTCAACAGCGCTCGCGCACGCACAACAGCGCAGGTGCAAAACAACGCGTGCATGCTCAAAAATTGCTTGCGCGTGCGCTGTTGACTTGAAGACCGATTCTCCAAAGTCTCCCATTGTCTGTTAATCAATTACCACCTTTCAACATGGATAAATTCCGCCAGTGGCATTGAAATTAGAGGAAGACTTGGATGGGACATCTAACAAATTTAGTTTTTTAGTTTTAGTTTTTGACTGTTCACTTTTCGGTGACTTTAAATTCAGTCAGTTTCCCTTGTGGTTATTTGATGATTGATGATATTGACTAAAAAGCCATATCCTCTTTGAGTGATCCCCAATGTACTGTTCTCAGGTTCAGCATTGCTGAGCCTATCGATAAAATGATCCTTGGGATATAGCAGTATGTGAATGGTTTCATGAATTCTGACTGCCAAACGAACATAGATAATTGACTATTAGGGACACCATCAACATAGGGCTGGATAGCTCAGTTGGTAAATTGTATTCAGGAGGTCGCTGGTTCGAATCCTACTCCAGTTAATTTTCCTTTGTTCACTTTTCAATGGTTTAAGATTCAGTCAGTTTCCCTTTTGGTTATTTGATGATTAAGTTTTGTTTTCTTGATATCTTTGCTTCCTTTTAAAGATTTTGCAAAGCATGTTGGATGAAGAACAAGTCATCAAACCTAAATACCTGCTACAGGTACTGATACTGCTGAGAGAATATGCCAAAGCATGTCACTCCTTTCAAAAGGTAAGATTGCGCTTCTACCGTCATTATACATGTCTTTCCTGTTACTTGTAATTAATGTTGTGAAATGGAAATACACGATACAATAGGCCACGCCCACCATAGCAACAACCAAGCAACGGCACACATGCACACAATGTGTCACGGTCGCCCACACGTGCTGCAGGCCATCAACCATTGAAAGCATCTCTCTCCATTGGACTTTGGTCTTGGAAAAGGCCAAAAATGTACATTTCCTCTCAGCCAGGGCATTGAGAGTCAGAATTACAATGAAAACATAAACACTGCTTGACCCTAGTTAAGGATAAAACACGGGTTTGTAAAGGAATTGCCTTGTACATACAAAAAAAAAGTAAACACATCAAAAAGTGCTCAATAAAGAATACAACATTTGATGAAGCGTTGCAGTTTGCATACAAAGCATCGCAATCTTTACCATTGGCCACATTGTGTGACAACAGATATATTTATTTTGAATTGTTATGTCGACCAAAATGGCGGCAATTTGTCGGACCTTAAATCATGTGTTGTGATTGGTCGATTTGTCAAGGGGCGTGGACTACTGGATCGTTGTTTTGAGCAGTGAGCACAAAATTGGCTTCTTTGCAGCGCTGTGAAATTTGGCTGAGGTCAAAGTGCATCATTTAGCATACTCAGTGTGTCTAGTCTTCTCTAACACATCAAATATGTATGGCTTATGTATGGCTTTTATATTCAAATGAGAATATAAAAGGCTGTTGCAGATAGAAAGGGCATTTTAGCTCCACAAGGCTTCCTAACCAGGGGCCCTTTTCAAAGCTCGGCTCCGGCTCTGGCTCTGGCTTTGTCTCTATCATCCATACGCTGAAAATGTAGGTTGTGGTTTTTCATTGGAGCTGGAGTTTCTTTTTCAAACCAGAGAATCTACTTCCGAACCGCAGCCAAAAGCCTCAATTTTGATACCCGTAGTTTTAGAATGGATTCACGAAATGGAGCTGGAGCCAGAGCCGGAGCCGAGCTTTGAGAAAGGCCCCTTGAAAACTGGCAGGCCAACCGTCATCTGGAAACAGTTGTTCAAATTTCTTTATTGACTAGAATCTTTTGGGAAAGATTTGAGGCTTTGCATGGTGACAATTGGTATGTGGATCAGCTTGCGGAAAAACAATGTAAGAATTGTTCGTACTTTCGCACTTCTATATCGTTCGCACTTCTCGTAAGGTCTCAACGTTTCGACTAGCCTGCTCTAGTCCTGCTCGTCAAAACATTGAGACCTTACGAGAAGTGCGAACGAAATAGAAGTGCAAAAGTACAAATGATTCTTACACGGTGTCTCCGCAAACCGATCCACATAGGATCTTTTGTCTAATCATCTTAAACGTGCAGGATGTTTTCAGTCAAATGTGGAATGGTTTGTTCTAGGTTGGAAGGGATGCATTGACTTTTCCCCCAAATAGAAACAGAATTGGTACTTATATCCTATTCATATGTCATCATCTTCCTTTAAAGCTCCCGGATTTCTCCAAGATCGAGGCAGCGTTGGAGGGCCTTCTGAAGAAAGTGGAAGTCACTCGATCAGGGGAACTCAAATCAGCAGTCCAAAGTGTCATCAAGGCTTTAACAAACAAGTAAGTACCAGATTCTGTTTCCTCAATTTATGTTGTTGGTTTGTTTTTTCCCAAATATTTCTAGGCTACAGAATTGTTCAGGGTTTGTGTGAGGCCTTCAGGAATGATGGTCGTGGCTTCTGTCACATTGTCGATATCTTGTTCTCAGTGTAACGATGTTCAATATTTATTGTCTTCTTTAAGTTAGTTGCTTTCTGTGGTGACGGATGGCCCTACAACCACTTATGTCATTTGCCTACTTGCTTGTTAGTCAGGTGATTTTCCACATTTCCAGGTTGCACCGGCAGCACCAAGTTTGTCTTATCTTATTTTAACAATTTATCATCTTGTATGTGGGAGTCTTGCCCATGGTTGGATGTATGCACTGGGTGATTGCATGTGTGGACCTTATTTTATCATGTATGCATCTTTGGATAACATGACATATGTGCACCTTGTGATATTATGTGAGGATCTGATGATGTCATGTTAGGACCTAACGATATTATGTGAGGACCCGATGATATCATGTGAGGACCTGATGATATCATGTGAGGACATGATGGTATTATGTACGAACCTTATGTCGTGTTTGAATCACATGATATCATGTGAGGACCTGATGATATTATGTGAGGACCTCATGATATCATGTGAGGACCTCATTATATTATGCGAGGACCTTATGGCATTATGTATGAACCTTATGATATCATGTTGAAACCGCACGATATCATGTGTACATGATAGTTTCATGTGAGGACCTGATTATATTATGTGAGGACTTGATATCATGAGAGGACTTGATGATATCATGAGAACACCTTTTGTGTAGATGTGAGGAGCTGAAGATGTCATGTAAGGACGAGAGGCATCAAGTTTGGACCTAATGTTATGCATGGACCTGGTAATATCATGTGAGGACATGATGGTATTATGTACGAACCTTATGTCGTGTTTGAATCACATGATATCATGTGAGGACCTGATGATATTATGTGAGGACCTCATGATATCATGTGAGGACCTCATGATATTATGCGAGGACCTTATGGCATTATGTATGAACCTTATGATATCATGTTGAAACCGCACGATATCATGTGTACATGATAGTTTCATGTGAGGACCTGATTATATTATGTGAGGACTTGATATCATGAGAGGACTTGATGATATCATGAGAGCACCTTTTGTGTAGATGTGAGGAGCTGAAGATGTCATGTAAGGACGAGAGGCATCAAGTTTGGACCTAATGTTATGCATGGACCTGGTAATATCATGTGTGGACATGACATCATGTGAGGACCACATGATATCATGCGAGGACCTGACAATATCATGTGGTCCTCACATGATGATATCATGTGAGGACCACATGATATCATGTGTGGACATGATGATATCATGTGTGGACATGATGATATCATGTGTGGACCAGATCCAACTAATGAGTTAAACCATGTTCTCTTTGCAGGCCTTCTGATTCTAAACCTACTGGCAAGAGAAACAAACAGAAGAAACGAAATAAGCGGAGCAAGAGATCTAAGCCACTCAGCATTTAGTGGAGTGATTAGAATCTCATATCATCTAGCGTTCTGGTGGTCTTGTCCTAAACACTGCGGATACATTTTCTGTTCTCACTGCAAGTCAATGCTACTTCATTAAAGCTGGAGAGTTAAGTAGTCTGGTAACCATGCCATACATTTAGAGAAATATGCACTTTGATATAAGGTTTGTGTCAGGGTACCGGATATGTAAATCCTTGGTTTAATTTTCTTTTACTAAGTGCCCTGTATGGAATTATTATTATTATTATTAATTATTCGGCCAGATTCAAGAGATCTGGTACATTGTGTTACAAAATTTCATGGAAAGTCCTTAGGCTTTCCAGGCCTTCAGAGGTAGCATTTTGTTGACTTGTGCCATCATTCAAATGTATTACACCAGTCAAAACTGTTTTATTGTTAACTTGAGTTATTGTGTACAGTATTAATGGTAAACTGTTATAAAGTGGACATGCAGAAATGGCTGTAGGGGCATAGTACCTTAGAATATTAAGCCTATGCATTTCTGTTGTTATCAAGAGTACCTGGTAGACGTGATCGCCCCCACACGTTGCACGCCTTCAACCCTAACCATCACCGAAAGCACTTCTCTCCATTGGACTCTCCATTGGTTTTGGAAAAGGTCACAAACTGTACATTTCCTCTCTTACCAGGGCATCGAGAGTCAGAATTACAATGAAAATATTAACATCATCAAATATACTGTACTTGTGAAGTTGCGTTGCACTTGCAGAGGATGGTATTGATTGTTTTTCCAGTACGTAAATGTAAACACCGCTGTAATCAATACCGCGTATCGCTAGCATGAGATCACCAAAATGGCTGCTGCAAATGGTGATCAGATTTTTGCGGCTGTGATTGGTCAATGCAAAATAGGTTGGGGCTTATTGGATCGGTCTATTGTCATAGCATCCCATCTCCCTTGGAAGTCAAAGGGTAAACAAGCACACTGCTATCTGTATCCCCCTATTGGTACCCATTTACCTCCCATGGCAGAGAGACACAGTATATGCTGAAATGTATATCAACTCTTAAGCCCTGTCCGCACTTGACTTTTTTGGGCAAAGTTACCGAGTCTCTGGGTTCTTTACCAATTTTAAGTCCAGTGCGGACGTCTCAGGAAATCTACCTCTCAGTTACTTTGCCAGAGCCGCGCGGGTATTTCTACCGGCCAACTTCTGCCCGGATAGAATGCCCGAGACACTTTACCAGAGACGAAAAGTCCAGTGTGGACAGTGCGAGTCGGGTACCCTCATGAGCTTACTAATGTCAGCTTGGTAATTCTTCCGCGTGTGCACAGTTAAGTTACCCGAGTCAAAAGTCCAAGTGCGGACACCGGTAATATTTGCCCATTTCTCATTTACCCATCGGCTCGGTTAAATCCCCCCCCCCCAAAAAAAAAAGAAGTTCAGTGCGGACAGGGCTTAAGACTACGTGTTTCTCCGTAACATTTCACATTGTTACTAGTTTGTATTTTCTTTTAAATAGACAAATGTAATTCGAAAAGAGATGTACAGGCTTATTAGTGCTTTTTCATACATGGTGTTATGGACAGCACCTAGGTGTACAGTCAAGGCATATTCAGTAATGTACGGTGGGACTGTTTGGCCTAAAGTTTATACACACAAACCCATGGGCGAATTGTCCATAAAACAGTATGAGACTGGAAAAAGTGAGTTTTTTGGTCTTATGACAAAAACAATCTTGAAAAGGTCTTGAAATGTTTCTTGAAAGATGCAGTTTGCATGTTCTGTTTTTGCTTTTATCTTTATCTAATGTAATATATGTGCTTATGGAAAAAGGGAAAATTACTCCTTAAAGGTACTATCATACTTTGGTAAAGTTGATAGAACAGCTGCGGTCTGTTCATAATTTGATTTGTCATAAAATAAAAACAAACCTGTGAAATGTTCAGCTCAATTGATCATTGGAAACAGTAGAAAACAGCTAAAAACCGTTGCAATTGTTACGGAAAATTGTGAGGTTATTTTTATTGTGAGGTTTTGATCTTGGAGATCAAAACTGTTTTCGGTCGTTTGTTTCACTGTTTTCTGGATAGATACAGCATTTCAGGCAGAAAAAAATTGTAAACAGTGTGTCCATCTTCATACACTGTAAGTACATAAATCTGTGAACATTTCTGTTTTGGTTTTCTACCTGGTACCAAAGTGTGATAGTACCTTAAATTGAACAAGCAATTTTGCACATATGTAAGAAGATTTCACAGGATAGAAAGGAAAAATTATAAGTTGGTCTAGAGGGCGACTTCTCTTTATTTACTTCAGAATGTCCACCCAGCATTATATGCATGGATCAAACTGCCACATTTAACAGTAAGCCATGACATAAGATTCCAGGGGTCGATTTGACGAAGCCCTATGTTCGATCATTACTCGAGTTACGAAGGGGGCCTATCCTACATAGTGCTGCAATGCATCATAAGTCCTACAATTGATAGTAAGTTACGATGAGTTTGGTGAAATCAACCCCAGGAGCCGATTTCACTAACGCTTTGTGATCATCGCTAAAGCCCAAATCCATCGCTAAACGGAAAATTGCTATGCAAAATAGCGATCGATTTTCTGTTTAGCGATGGATTCGGGCTTTACGATGATCGCAAAGCGTTAGTGAAATCGACCCCAGGACACCAGGAGCCGATTTCACTAAATGCTTTGCGATCACCGCTAAAGCCCAAAACGGAAAATCTATCGCTACTTTGCGTAGCAATTTTCCATTAAGCGATGAATTTGGGCTTTAGCGATGACTGTAAAGTGTTAGTGAAATCGGTCCCTTGACTCCTTGATGTTTAAATAGAAGCTGTAGGATTCATATTTCACCTCAAAGTGTAAATTGTATTGCGACTTGGAACTGGCTTGCAACTATTGCAATGTCTATCTTAGTCTTTGATAACATTGTCTGAACACTGGTAGTTGAAGAGATGCTTGGAGTTAGGAGTACATGATGCATTTCAATCCTAGCAGGATCTATATCGAAGGATATAGAAGGATAAAAATCCTGCTAGGATCGAAAAGCGTCAGGCCCTCCTAACTCCAAGCATGTTATACATTTCTGGGGCTGATTTCACTAACGCTTTGCGACCTTCCCTAAACTCCAAATCCATCGCTAAACGGAAATTGATTCGCAAAGTAGCAGTCGATTTTCAGTTTAGCGATGGATTTGGGCTTTAGCGATGATCGCAAAGAGTTTAGTGAAATTGGCCCCTTGCCATCATTTTGGCTGATGAGCAGTTTACAGCAGTTTATTACTTTTATAGTTATAGAGATCAAATTCTTTGGGAGTATTACGCATACAGTTGTATTTGTTTAATACCTGACAAAACGGAAAAATACTATGAAGTTCCTGGTTCTATACCACAACTTTACATTTTTCCCTCCAAATAATCAGTATCAAGATCTGGGTTAATGAAGTATTAAAATCATTCATTTTTTTATGACATTTGATGAATTATTCATTTCATTGGGCCCATGTAGGCTGCATTTACAGATCAAATTTAATTAATCCATTTAACTGATCTAAATTATTGATATCTTTAAAACAGAATAATCATATCAGGATGAGAGGTAAACCATCCACGCTCGTTTTGAAATTTACCTTGGAATAAATAGATTTTAGGGTTAAATTGCCTTTTTTTCTCAGTATTGCCACTTTCATTTGCGGTAACAGAAAAGGTTCATGAATAATCACGGATAATTTAGTTACAGATCTTTGAATTAATTTGAGATGACAATATTATATCAAATTTCAATTAAGCTTGCAGAGTTGATGTACGTGCGTGTGTCACAAGTAGGTCATGATTAATGTATGAGCTTTTTCTGAGTGTATGCCTAGGTGCATACTAAGCTGGAGCCCATTTGGGTAGTGCCTGGTTAATGAGTGATATTTGTACTCAAGTTACTGTGTGATTCGTCATTTCATATGCAGTACACCCAAGCTCACTGGAAAAGGTCTTTTAACCCTCTGGCAAATTACAGCAAGGAGATGAGTGGCTTTCCATGTTGAAATCTGCAAACGTGCAGTCAAATATGTTATTGCATGTTGAGCATTTATAGCATAACAAAATTGCTTTCAGCGTCAAGAAATAAGCTATTTGCGAGTTAAATGTGAATAGTAACTGGTACACAGGCTTCTTTTATTGCACATAAACACCCCAATTTGAATTACCCAGACTAAAGACTCTGTTGCTATATCACATGATTCGGGGCAAGCTTTTGCATAGTTACTTAACAGACCAATCGCACCAATGTGCTAGGATAAGAATGGCACAAAGGAACCAGTCCATTCCAGAGACAGGCATCGCTGTGCAAAAGCTTGCCCCGAATCATGTAATACAGCAACAGAGTCTTTAGTCTAGGAAATTCAAATTGTGGTGTTTATGTGCAATGAAAGAAGCCTGTGTACCAGATTTAACTCACAAATGGCTTATTGGCCCAAGCTAATTATAATATATGAATATTTATGAGCTTCAGCTTGGAGACATTTCAGGTTACAGTTGTGTAAAGTGTTTCAACCTTTTTCTATCTATTTTGTTCATTTATTTGTTTTGTCAGCTGGTGCATTGGCTCAAAATATAGATTTGTTCAAGGAACAGAATACTACACTTACAAATAAAGATAGGCCTGGTACAAACATACTGTTAAATTGTTCTGCCTAAAATGCTGTGTATGCCAGCCAAAACTCCTTGTGAGTGTTATGCTCAGCAAACAATGGCCGAATACAAGTCAAAAGCTGTAATTATCACGCGAAAATTTGGTTTAGTAATCTTGTTTGATCAAGGAAGACTTTTCATGCTTCAGAATTGTTTGTGTTCAAGCATTAAAAATGAAACAGCAAAATACACAAAAAGATATAATTTCTCTGTTCACCACCCATACATGATTTTTCCTTAACTTCACAAATCCTAGTAAAATTCCAACATTTCACCAAAATCAACTGCCCGCCATAGCATTTGGGAAAAAAAGAACAAATTACAATTATTCACCAATTTTGTTTTGTATTCATCGTTTGTTTGCTTATTTTCCTGCTTGTTTGTTAGTTTGTTGGTTAAAGCAAAGATCCGTATTTAGGATCTTTGGTTAAAGGTAGTATCATACTTTTTGTTTTTATCAAAGAAATACAGAGTCATGGGCAAAAATATCAAGACAGATACAGTAACAGTCATCTGTGAAAATTTCAGTCTCATACGGTGCCCACTTTTTTAGAAAACAGTGAAAACAGCCACAGTATTTCTTAAGTATTTTCTCTTTTATTTTGAATCTTTTAAAAGATCAAAAAGATTTTCGGTCGTTGTTTTACTAATTTCTGGATAAATACACCATTTCAGGTGGAAAAATTTTAATGGTATGTTTGTACCACCACCATCTTCATACCCTGTAAGTTATATGAAATCTGTGAACATTTCAGTCTTGGTTTCTTACCAAAGTATGATACTACCTTTAAGGTGACAGAACAGCTTATGTCTGTTCATAATTTGATTTGTCATGGAATAAAAACAAACCTTTGACATGTTCAGCATAGTTGATCATTGGAAACGATAGAAAACAGCGAAAAACTGTTGCATTTGTTACATGAAATTGTGAGATAATTGTGAGGATTGGATCTCGGAGATCAAAATTGTTTTACAGCATAAATTTATTTTATTAACCAAGGTTTTTGGTGCTTAAGCAGCTCTATGAAATTGGCCCCTGGTGATTGTACTTTTGTTGCATTTATAAGTACCACAAATCCACATACACTGTATTGCCAAATGTTTTGTAGCTCTGTTATATTGCGTAATGATTTTTTAATCAATGATTGTTAAAACTGTGGAGGTCACTACCATTATATCTTTTAATTACCATATTTTTCTTGTATTTGTTTCAGTCTTTAAAGATCATCAAAACATGATGAGGTGTTTAGTAGTTACATATTTCTGTAATATACATGATCTATTTTACCTACATGTATAATCAATGTATTTTACATACTCAGCTGAAAAGCTGATACTGATATGATTGAAGTAAATCAATATAAATTCACACACCTAGTGATGAAAAATGTGTGATAGATTTTTCTATATAATAGCGCAAGACCAATGATCTATTGCCATAAGCATCTTGTTGATTTATAAAGGGTGCACAAAAAGTAACTTCTGTTGATTTTGACGCCCGACCCCTCTAAATCTAATCGGTTTGGGGTGATATGAGTGGTATGAGTGTTTAGAGCACATCTTAAGCTGCATTTTGATACCATACTTGATGCCAAGGACAATACACTGCATTGTTTGTCAAAAGGTACACAACCAAAAGTTGCACTTTTTGGTATATAGAGTGTGTAGCTGTACTGTGTGTATAACCCATTGTCGACCCAAACAATTATATCGCCCTATGCGCGTGGTAAGTTTTGTACCTTTTGACAAACAATGCTGTGTGCATTGAACAGTGTTGACTCCTTGGCATCAAGTAGGGCATCAAAATGCAGCTTAAGATGTGCTCTAAACACTCATACTACTCATGTCACCCCCAAACCAACTAGATTTAGAGGGGTCGGGCGTCAAAATCAACGGAAGTTACTTTTTGTGCACCCTTCACACGTTGTTTTTGGTTTAAGTCAGAAGAAGACTTGAGTGGCTAATGAACGTGGATCTCACCTCATTAAAAGATTCCCACATGTTGTAATTAATGTGAAGGTACATGTATAATATTGTAGGAATTGTCTTTGTTTTAAGCATTCATTCAAACTATCCAGGTTACAATAATGCATGATAAATTAACATGGAAAATGTCATCAGAATTTAACATTTTTGGGATAAGCAGAATTAACAGTTGTTTTCTCAAAAAGTGCTTGGGCACCATTATCATGGGACTGGGAATTTCACAGATGACTGTTACTGTATCTTTCTTGATATTGTTTTTGTATAATAGTTCAACTTAATTTGACTTGTTGATGACATTAGTACGTGTTTCATTTCTAGGCCTAATTGGTGCCAACATTGTCTTCACGGAACTACAATCTTTCCTGACACACACCTGCCCAATCTTACTAACAACATTAGCTGTTGTCTCTTATGGGAAATTAAGCCTCAATAAGCCTCCGAATGAAGGCACATCACTGCCGCTCCAGCTATTTTTTTTGTACGAGAGTAGAGATTTATTAATATAATGTGGTAACGTGCTTCACACCGCGCCGTTCCTAGTCTTAATTGGATATTAAGCAATTTTACTTATTAAGGGTAGTATCATACTTTGGTAAGAAACCAAAACAGAAATGTTCACAGATAACTCATAGGGTATACTGAAGATGGTGGTGGTAGAAACACACCGATAAAATTTTGCCGCCTGAAATGCTGTATCAAGGAATTAGTAAAACAACGACCGAAAATCTTTTAAAAGATCAAAAATAAAAGAGAAAATACTTAAGAAATGTTGTGGCTGTTTTTCACTAAGTTCTCAAAAAGTTGGCACCGTATGCATGGGACTGAAATTTTCACAGATGACTGTGACTGCATCTTCCTAGATATGTTTGCCCATGAATCTGTTTTTCTTTGATAAAAACCAAAGTATGATACTACCTTTAAGGTCATGTGTGTACCATGAGTGTATGATATTGTTTGAAGATTAATCCTACACCTCATGTTCAGTGGCGTCGCCAAGGGGGGGCCAGGGGGGGGGGGGGGGCACGTGCCCCCCCTGGAAAACCTCGTGCCCCCCCGCGTGCCCCCCCATTTGAGATTTGGGTTGGTGAAAAAAAATATAATATATATTGTAGTGGTGCCCCCCCAACAATTGCTAGTGCCCCCCTTGTGCCCCCCCCCAGACTCAAAACTCTGGTGACGCCACTGCTCATGTTAGTCACGAGAATTTTAGGCTACGTCTGGCTTTACATTTCCAGTATTTTTGAATGATTTCCAAATGGTTTTGCTTTCCATAATTATGTACAGTATGTAATTCAACCTTTTGACACCACATTATATGCCCTTTGTACGGATCGTACTTGCGTCCACATTTCACAGATCATCCGTAAAATAATGTAATGTACGTCACTCTATCGCCGTTCTGAACTCTGTCTTCCTTTTCAAACCAGGGGCCAATTTCACAGAGCTGCTTATAAGCACCAGAATTTGCTTAGCACCAAAAACCCTGGTAAATAAATTCAGTATGCCAGCCAAGACTTCGTCTTGTGAATGTTATGCTCGGCAAACAATGACCGAATACAAGTCCAAAGCACACAAAAAAGCACATAAACATTTTGGTTGGCAATCCTGTTTGATAAAGGAAGACTTTTCATGCTTATTATCCCCAGATACTCTACTTCAATCCAAACCGCAGACAAAAACCTCTATTTTGATACCTCTTATTTTAGACTGTATTCACGAAATGGTGCCTAGCCTGGGCCTAGCCACTGTTTCGAGATTATGTATGACCGGCAGGTGTCTAGTCCATTTCAGGCTACACTGGTTCCCGTCCCAATACATTAATGTACATTCGAGTGACCTATAGACGTCAGGAGACAACGGTTAGGGAACGTGAACCAGTCTAATTTTGGCTCATGAGAGCGCGGGACGTCTGAACTGAAACGTCTGCTTGTGCTAGCGCCGTTCTAAACGACCTAGACCGTCTGCCTTTCGGTATCATGCAGTCGCGGCGCCTGATCGCTCCTAATTGTTTTAGACGTCGAACTTTTCGTGGACTTAAAGGTAGTATCATACTTTGGTTTTTATCAAAAAAACAAAATCAAGGAAGATACAGTAACAGTCATCTGTGAAAATTTCAGTCCCATACGGTGCCCACCTTTTGAGAAAACAGTGGAAAACGGTCACAGTATTTCTTATGTCTTTTCTCGTTTATTTTTGATCTACGGAGCCCCTAAAGGGACGAAAAAAAAAAAAAAAATTGGGAGTGAAAAAAAAAAAATTGGGAGTGAAAAAAAAATTGGGAGTGAAAAAAAAAAAAATTGGGAGTGAAAAAAAAAAAAATTGGGAGTGAAAAAAAAAAAATTGGGAGTCACTCTGCGTGTGTAAAGGGAAAAGCAAATGTAACGGCGTGTACCACAAAACAACAACAAATTGTGTGTAGCCCCCAAAAAATGCAACTGAAAAAAATGGTGAACATTTTTCAGTTATTACGCGCCAATATCAATTACTTGAAAATCTTGTTGTGTAGGGTATAGGTTGCTTTTCTACTCCTAATTAGACGTAGCAGAAGCGAATATTAGAAGATGATATTACGTGCGAACTTGGGTCTAGCCCCCCCCCCCCCTTAAAAAAGGAGAAAATATTGGCTCTTCTATCCCCCAAATTATTGGCTCTATCGCGCATGGATATGTGTAACCAAAATGACCATGTACAGTATATAGTGTACAGTACGTACACGTACAGTACGTCATGCTTCCTATGTTATTACAATGTGCTAAAAACGTGTTTTTCAAACTGCCACCATGTACCACACCATACATGGGTTGAGAGCTTAAGCTCAAATTTGGTGCATAATAAACTTTTGTGCATAATATTTATCTTATGTAAATTTGAAAAGCTATTTTAATTGATCGCGGGGTCAACTGGGGTCAAATTCAAGGTCAACTGTTTGACATTTTTCTGGCCGGGGCCCACTTTGGACAGATGTCATTTCTCAATGAATGTATTGGTGAGCTTAGTTATATACTTATGAGTAAAGACATGTACCCATAGATAATACCTATACAATATGGGATCAATATGACCCCTCGTGTTGCCACAGGGTGACCCCAAAAATCACAAAAAACATTTCCGACTGAATAAAGTGCCTACTCTGGGGGATCAATTCAAAACTAGGAGATAATCCACTCAAATTGAGTTCAGATTCTTACAATTTGACAGAAAGCCACTTTTTTGTGACTGAATTATGTAAGTGTGCGAAAAATGGCTGTCGCGTCCTAATTTGGACGAACAATATATCAAAAACGACGTACAGTTTGACATTAACTTTTTGCATGTGTTCAATCTGGACCTATCACATCATTCTAATGAAATTCCATCAGAATTTGAGAGGGTAACCTGGGGGGGGGGGAACTGGTTGATTTTGACACGGAATGACCCTTATAACTGTCTATGTGTCCGTCAAAATGTTGACTCTGTGGTCAGACCATTGGGTCATCGCTCCTGTGTGTTTCACGCCGTTACATTTGCTCTTCCCTTTACACACGCAGATTGACTCCCAATTTTTTTTTTTTCACTCCCAATTTTTTTTTTTTCACTCCAATTTTTTTTTTTTCACTCCCAATTTTTTTTTTTTCACTCCAATTTTTTTTTTTTCACTCCAATTTTTTTTTTTTCACTCCCAATTTTTTTTTTTTCACTCCAATTTTTTTTTTTTTCACTCCCAATTTTTTTTGTTTCACTCCCAATTTTTTTTTTCGTCCCTTTAGGGGCTCCGTATTGATCTTTTAAAAGATCAAAAAGATTTTCGGTCGTTGTTTTACTCATTTATGGATAAATACACCATTTCAGGTGGAAAAACTTTAACAGTAGGCCTATGTTTCTACCACCACCATCTTCATACCCTGTAAGTTATAGGTCAAAATTTGTGAACATTTATTTTCTGTTTTGGTCTCTTACCAAAGTATGATACTACCTTTAAACCCTAGATTGAAGAAATTTGTGCAACATTTCAGGCTATGACTATAATTTATTCTCGTCTACGGCCGTCCGTGCGGCCGTGAAAAATTGCATCTCGGGTACCGTTGTTCGTACCCCCAAATTTCCCTCAAAAGTCAAAGCCCTGCACTCTTTCCACACAATCAATCTTGCTAATACAGTGTAGATCATACTGGTAAGAAACCAAAACAGAAATGTTCACAGATTGACGTATAACTTACAGGGTATGAGGATGGTGGTGGTAGAAACATACCGTTAAAATTGTTCCGCCTGAAATGGTGTATTGATCCAGAAAAGAGTAAAACAACGACCGAAAATCTTTTTGATCTACATGTATTAAAAGATCAAAAATAAAAGAGAAAAGACTTTAGAAATACTGTGGCCGTTTTTCACGATTTTCACAAAAAGTGGGCACCGTATGGGACTGAAATGTTCACCTGTGACTGCATCTTCCTTGATATTTTTGACCATGAATCTGTATTTCGTTGACAAAAACCAAAGTATTTTCTTTAAATGCCTGGGGAAAATGACTTACTACGACAAGAAATGACATTTTGAAAAAAGTTGGCGAAAGTACAAAGTAATAATAAAAACAATTTATTTTGAACAGCGCCCTCATTCGTATACGGCGTTCATCCGCTGGATGGAGAAAAAAAATAACTGGTACCCTGCTCCACCATGCACATTTCGAACGTAAAATGAGCACCAATTACTGAAAGGGAAGAGGAGTGTTTTCGTATTGGGACCTGTACACAAGTTTCCACAATAATATCTCAAAATCTGGCATATTTTCAGACGTTTTGGGGCTCTGAACTCCCGGAATTGTCCCACGGAAGACGTGGGTGATTCTTTGGGCGTCCACAGAGTACGATTTCGGACATGGAGAACGAGCAGAAGAAACGTTCGCAGCGGAATCGCCGGCGCGAACGTGCACTGGAATTGAAGCAGAGACAACAAATGCAGTTACTGCAGAACGGTGAGAATAAATCGCAGGATAATGGGGGTAGTGGGGACGATGATGATGACGGTCCCCCACCCCCTCGGGGTGCTAGAGAGAGGACAAGACACCGACCCAAGAGACGAAAAAGCTCCAGGTCTAGCTCGAACGATGAGGATATAATTGATGGATTTGCCATCTCCAGCTTCACCACGTTAGACGCATTGGAGGTAAGTCAAATCTCTAATTCAGACTGGTGTCCGTGCTGTATTTTCCACCATTATATTCATTAAGATTTGGGTTTTTGAGTCTACCATGAATTTCTTAAGAACTTTTGCTAAGTCTAGTAATAGGCCTACTGCTGTATCAGATATTATTCTTTTGTAAGGCCTATGTCATTTGTGTGTTCAGTCTAAAGGTACTATCATACTTTGGTAGGAATCCAAAATAGAAATGTTCACAGATATATGTTAACTTACACTGTTACAGGCAGTAGGCCTAACTGTTAGTCCTAACACGTTAGTATAAAAATGAACCTGGTACAAACATATATCTATTCCTACCGTTTCAATTTTTCCGCCTGAAATGCTGTATTTATACAGAAATTAGTAAAACAAAAGATAACAGTTTTGATCTCCGAGATCAAAACCTTACAATTACAATTACCTTTCCATTTCGCTTTACAATTGCAATGTTCAGTTTTTCGCTGGTTACTACCATTTCCAATTTCAATGATCAATTGAGCTGCAAATTTCACCGGTTTGTTTTTATTTCATAATAAATCAAATTATGAACAGATCCCAGCTGCTGTTCTATCAACTTTTCCAAGTATGATACTACCTTTATGAAGGACATTGCCATTGTTTACAGTAAAGCCTGTACAAGAGAAATTATTCGCCAAAAGTCCAGGCCTTTTGGTGCAAAATATGTTGTTTTTCTATCAATGAAAAGGTTTTTTAATCAATGAAAATATTTGAGTAGAAGTTGATTTTGGTATTTTACAAAATTGATAAGAACTCAACAAGGATTTATTGGAAACTATGCCATTAAGTGTAATGGGAGACTTTTGGAGAGTCGGTCTTGAGTTAACAGCGCACGCATGCGCACGCATGCGCACGCACGCGCAATAAAACGTGCGCATGCTCACAATTGCGCAAGCATGGTTTGCGCGTGCGCTTTTGACTCAAGACCGACTCTCCAAAAGTCTCCCATTGTAAGCAACCTAGCTATAATCCAGATCTATAGTCCAGGAAAAAGCTACACATGTATAACAGCTTTTGTCTTCAGTCTGAAGGTGCTAGGCCGTTACATACTGGATATTTGCAAAATATCCCACACACTTATTTATTTGCAAACCACTTTATACAGCTTGGTATTTGTCAGTAATAATGGAGTTTTCCATTGAAGCCTGGAAGTGGGTCAGTAGACATCTCTCTCATCTCCGTGTTTGTAGGTGACTACCGACTAGTATACACCTCATATGCAGAGACTAAGTGCACATAGCATAGTTGTATTGTGCAGACATACTGTTCAGATACTTAGTAAAGCATGTTCATGTATAGATTCATTGTTACTGTACGTGAAGAAATGTACAATCAATATAGTCTGACCCAGTGAAATTCCCATTGCTAATGGTATCACATATTTGGATAAAATATTATTTTCTATCTTGAAATGTGTCATTACCAAGAGACAGATTTGTCACTTCACTATGGTTTGCTAATTGGAGGCCAAAGGATTATCTTCCAAGTCTAAATACACTCAATTAGATCATCAAATAACCACAAGGGAAACTGACTGAATTTTAAAGTCATACTTAATTAGGTTTGAAAAGGCTAACCTGTATAAGGCTAGCCTGTACATATTAATTTAAGGCTAACCTGCAGGCTTTACCGCTCATTAAATTAACCCTAACCCCCTAGACATTTGTACTCAATACCTTTCTCAGCCTAACACAATCCAACAGCCTGGAGTGTCAGGTAATGTCCACTGTACTCAACCTGTTATACTCCAACAGATTACTCTATAACAACGGTACACAGCTCATCAAGTTCCAACAGTTGCTTACTGTTGGAATTTGGCAGACTGTGTACATAAGGCCCTATGCAAAAATAAACATCATTTTCACATGGTATCAATCTTAGCAAATTCCAACAACTGTACCCTCCTCAGCCTAACAGATCCCAACAAAACATAATGTTGGAGTTTAAAGGGCCTGGGGGCGTTAGGGTTAATTAAAACCCATCCCTTCCCCCTTGGTTTGGAATGACATCAACTGTTATAGAAATTTTATTTAAACAATCTAGGCCTAAAAACCTCTTAAAATGATTGTAGTATTTGACCATTGAGTGGACAGCTTGCAAGCACTTTGTTTTCTTTATCTGATTGATGAGTTAAGTTTGACACGCTATGTAAGACCTAGGTGGCATCAGAAGAATGGTATTTTTTGTTAGTTCCGAATCTGCCAGCATGATTTTGATAATGAACCTGTTGTTCTACAACTGCGCAAGCGGTTAAAACAGAAGAAAATAATGTCAAAAGTCTCCTAAATATTGTTTGATTTTGTTGGATTCATAATAACTTCAAAAAGACGTCATTCTTGAAGGGCCCAAAGGAAAGAACACATTCAACTCTTGCCATGGATGCTTAATCCATTTCTAGTATTGTACAAGTTGTAGGACCCTGAACAGTCACTTGATATATTGGGCTTGCCAGCCCAACTTGATCTACATGTACGTCAATACCATGTGCCATAGGGATAAGAGGCACAGTGTCAGTTTCAGTGCAAATCCAGGAAGGTTCCTATACAACATGCTTAAAGGTGATTAGACTCAAGAGCAGGCCTATGTTGAAAAAGTGCAGGGGGCATTTGTCAGCTACAAGGGTCATTTCCATCAGGATATCATGGAGGTTTATGGGAACAGTTTAAGGGGGCACCAATGCTCAGACCAGCTGGCCACAGGCAATAAATAACCTGTGAAATAATGAAATACTGTCCTGCCTTTTTCATAGAATCTGAGTTTCTTTCATGTGCTAGTGGCTGTCGTACACATTTCTTCCTGTAAACCTATCAAGCCCGAGGCATAGGGGTTACTCACAAAGCAACCAAGCTGCAGTGGCTGATAACAGAATACTGAAGTCTATTCCCTATAAAGTAATCCCCTACCATTTCAAAGATACTTCCTTCATTAGGTATTGAGGAGATGTTGATCCTTGCCTAACGGTTGTGTTGAGACTGACATTCAAATTTACATGTTAAACCACAGTAGGCTGTACATAGTACGCCTACATAGTGAGATATGAACAAGGGACCTCTTGGATACTACTGCTGTACTATTAGAAAAAATACTTCATAAACCGATGGAGAAATCTCTGTTACAAATAGTAGGTTATTGTGCCCACTTCCAGTTTTCAGTAGACATTCAACATGTAGACCTCTAAAAAAGGAAACATTTTGTTTGGGCGTTAGTTTTAGAGATGAGGTTTTGGTCTTGAAGTTGAATCTCAAACAATAATTGATATGAAAAGAATAACACAGGACATTGACATTCAAGATTGGAATTTAACAACAACAACAACAACGACAATCAAATGTGAGAGGAATCCGACTGAGTGAACAAACTTGTTCTTAATGGGAAATATATGTAAATGTAATCTTTAAACCTACAAATGCTTACCATCTGTAAGTGTAATGAGTGATCTAGTATACAAGTTAAATACAAACTGTACAGTAAGTGTCTGTATCAGTCCAAGTTATAGTGCCTTCCTCTAAAATGAGAAAATTGAGTTTGAAATATGAAGCCCACAGACAACAGAATTCCAGTTTTTGTCAATCGGTGTTTCTTAAATTTGACCTGATAAAATGCTTTTTAGTCTTCTTACTACATGTACTACTAGTACTAGGCCTAATTTTCATTTCATTAGCCCTACCAAGTTAAAGTGCATTACTGTAAATCTAATGTAATGTCAGCCATATGAATTATGCACATTTCAGGCATTTTGACACCCATAGGACTTTATATGGTAAACTTTGACCCCAATCTCCTCCACAAAAAAAAAAAAAAATGATACCACTAATCTGATGAATGTGTAGGCCTAGTTGATTTATTAACTACTTGAATTGGCCATATCTACATGTAGATCACAGTTACATTGTCGTTAAAGGGTATTATTCAGTAATCCGATAAACAGACTTTGTACTAAGTTTGTCAGACAAACTGTGTTATTCTTTTTCATTTTGGACGTGTTAAATAGACATGTCACGGCTGTGGAATGAAGTGGAAACTCAAAGATGTGTAGTGGTACACACACTTCTCTTTATATGCATTTACCAAAGTTATGTATTGACAATATTGCTTATATTCCAAATGTGTTTAATCTCAGTCCGACTGTTGGACGAGTTGAAACCTTTGGGGAAATTTGAATTCTGCTGGAGCAGTTGGCACTACTTAGCCAAACATTTTTGATTGATGCCATACCAAAACAAACAAACTCCACATGGCAAAACTCAAAATGTCTGGCTTTTTGTTCACTACACCCACGACTGGCTGCCCATGCAGTATGTAACTGTACACTGTGGGCCTTGCATAGTGTATAACAAGTATCACCTTCCAAAAATCCATATTTTTAAATATAAAATGTAGATGGTCTTCTTGTGATAGCAAGGCTGTCCTTTTCATAAAGTAAAATGATTTTTTGGGAAATTTTAAGTTTAAGTGTTGATTAAATAAACTTGAAATTTAAATATGTTATCATAATTACAGTGTGCTTAAATTTGGTAATGTTTGTATAATATAATAGATTATTATGTCAAAAATGTTCTTCATTATATAGATTGTGTTAATGTCCCTGCACTTAACAAGGAATAGGGTATTGATGTGATGATTTCATTTAGAACCATGATTTGCCATATTGAGGTTATCATGCCTTCTTAACAGATTAGATTTAACCTGTAGCCTATTTTGGTTTCTGTGTTCCTCTGAAATATTCTATGGTATTTCATAAGTTCCCTTGTAAAATCCTGATACTGTGGTTAGTGTGGTACTGTAGGCCTACAAATTTCAATCATGAATTGTATGTATACGTACTTTCTCATAGTGAACGGACACTACCTGTGGTCTTTATAATCTTGTGTTTATCCAGACCAATACTTGTTTGATGTGGAGTTGCAATAATCAATTCCTAGACAATGCCATGTACTTTGCCAGTTGATCGATTGGATCAGTACATCGTAGTTGTATAGCACTTATAATAATGGGCTCTGTCATTGCACATCTGTAACTTGGTTGACGTGGAGCAATTGACATGCTTGAATTATTCAGGTGTGGGTTGGTAGGACTTGTTAATGTTTTATGTTGCATTAATTGAGATCATTAGGCTAAGTATGAAACTTAAAACAATTGAACCATTTGGAAAGCTTGTGTTGAAAAATTGAATCTGAAATCTTTTGAGCTTACAAGTGAAAAAAACAAATGTAACTTGATAATCGAAGATGGTGGAATTATTCCGAAATCCAATTGAACCAAAAGTTTATAAACTCATGCAGTATAAATCAATTGGTTCTGTTTAAATTGCACATAAATCATGCATATGTTGTTTATATCCATTTAAATGCCCTTGATCATTTACCAATAGGTTTGACATGCTGACAAAGGATGAATATTTGTTAAATGTGTCTTAGAAGACATCTAGTTATTTTGTGTCTGAATATTTCCAGCATTGTAAATTTGTTATAAATTATTTTGAAAAATCAACAATTTTGTCTAAAAAAAGTGTTCAGGATTCATGTTCACTTTAATTTCAATCATTAGTACTAATCAGTGTTACAGTAATTACAGGGATAACGACTTTGCTGGGTGTAAGCTCACCTAATCCATGTCATGGCTTTCTAGAAACCGGTGATTTGCTTTGAATGACTTATTCGTAGTATTCTGCCCCTTTTCTGTACATTATATGTGTGCATGACGTACAGATAATCCTTGGGAATTTCCATTGCTTGCTTGCAATGGAATTCCCTGTGAGACTTTCCAATGTTCATTTTCCACTGTTGACTGGGGATTTCCTGAAGTACACAGTAATATGCAGAACGGGGATTTTGTAAATCAGTGTTACATAAGTCTGAACATTTCTGACAACTGAATTGAGTTATGTGAGTCATATGGGCCTTACAGTTACAGCAGCCTGGAAACATACTGCTGATAGGTGTAAAGGTGAATGTAAGATTAAGACAAATGATAGAGAAAATAAATTGGAAGAAAGATTTGAGGCTTTGCATGGTGACATTTGGCATGAGGATTGGTTTGCAGAAACACCATGTAAAAATCGGTCATACTTTTTTACTTCTATTTCGGTCGCACTTCTCGTAAGGTCTCATCGTTTCGACTAGCCTGCTCTAGCCTGGTCTCCTGATGAGGACTAGAGCTGGCTAGTCGAAATGTTGAGACCTTACAAGAAGTGTGAACGATATTTGAGTGCGAAAGTACAAATGATTCTTACATTTCTGCAAACCGATCCACATGAAATAAATTAGGCCGCCTTAGGCCCCCTATTTGTACATTTCTGTTGTAAAAAAAGATTGAAGTGCTAAAATTGTTGTTCAGTGACAGAGGAGCATTGGTGAAAAGTACATTCACAGCGTTGCTGTCAGATTGTGTTGGGCTATCATGCTGCATGATATTCATGCAGAATAATTGATGGTCAGGTTATAGCCAGCCAACTGGTCAGATTTGGTTTGATGAACCATGTAGTCAGTGTCCATACACAAAGTACATGCCCGCTCAGGGCGTGATCTGACATCAAGAAATAATACTGAGTGGTTGCACTGTGCCTTAAACCATAGTTACCTGTAGTTCTCTAGTGAATTCTGTTACTCAATTTAAGACCTTTTCACACGATGCTAAAACCTCGCAAATTTTCTCATGTTTGAGAAATCTAATCTTACAAAAGTGTCATTGTGTGAAAGGACACAATGCTTGAGAATGAACGGCGTTCCTGGTTAAAGGTACTTACTTTGGTAAGAAACCAAAACAGAAATTTTACCTAAACTTACAGGGTATGAAGATTGAAGATGGTGATAGTAGAAACATGTATACTATGTAGTTAAAAAAATTTCCCCTGATATGGTGTATTTATCCAGAAATTAGTAAAACAACGACCGGAAATCTTGTTGATCTTTTAAAAGATAAAAATTTAAAAGAGAAAAGACTTAAGAAATACTAAATTACTGTTTTTCACTGCTTTCTCAACTAGTGGGTACCATACGGGACTGAAATTTTCACAGATAACTGTTACTGTATCTTCCTTGCTATTTTTGCCCATTAATCTGTATTTCTTTGATAAAAACCTAAGTATGATATTACCTTTAATCCATGAGAAAAAATTGCAGGCCTGCATTTTTCTTAGCATCGTGTGAAAAGATTTATAGAGCAGTTAAAATCCTTTCCAACTGACGTTTTACGTGAGGAATATTAGTTTTTTTGTCCAGCAACGAAGTGAAATAGCAACCCCTCCCATATCACTGGCTTAGCTTTTATCAGTATGTACTCAACACCAGGTACACACAAACATAACAAGCGTGGTGACAAAATAATAATGTGATTGCAGTGCCCCCAAGCAGTCGTTGCAGTGTCAGGTGCATAATGTGATTAGATTGGCCCAGAATGTCCAAAATGTGATTCCGGACTCTGGAGTTAGTTTTAAAAGCTGCGATGGAGTGCAGTCATTCTGTGTGCTTGGTTTCACTTCCTAGTACGCTGTGCATACATCTATAGCCCATGTGTCTGTTTTCTATCATAGTTCTAGCTGTGATGTTAGTGAACGTAATATAAATATCTGACTTCCTTCTAGTACACGTACACTGGCCTACCATGTAACATTGAACACTCTGGTATTACTCCAGTAGTGTAATATTATAATAATAAGTTACTAGCATTGATTGATTATGCTGAAGAGTTCCCATGAGTTCTATTCATGATATCAATGGTACTGTATATTCCCTTCAAAATCAATAACAATATATTATAATATGCACTTGTGATATTTCTGTACAGAATAGACATTATGATAATCACATGTGTTTTTAAACTTAAAATGGCAAATTTTTAACGAAGTGGTGATAGGCAGAACCGTTGACTTAAATCCATTTTGGGTGATTTGTTTTTGGCACCAAGGGAATGATCTTTTCCAATTTTCAGTTGGTTTTATTCGTCTGCACACGTATGCATATATCTGAACAGACAGACAATTCAATTCAATTATTGACTACACAATATGTGTGTGCAGTAGAGTGGCGCAAATGAATCAAATGTCTCGCTTGTAGTTTTCAATAGATTGCATTATTTGCATGCAAATTATATTACATGTCGCTGAGCTCCGTGTAGTACTATGCGGTGAGCTCTGCTCAACGTTAAGCTTTTACCAAATTGATAGTAGGCTGTAGAGGAACATAAGGTAGAAGAGACCAGCTTGTATACCTATAGGCCATGGGCCAAAGCCATTTATTCTGTCAAAGTGCTGCAGGGTGGAGGGTGAATAAGTTTTGAAGCTATAATATCATAGATATAGTATTCATAACAAAATATCAGCAATGTTCTACTAAAAATATTGGTTCATTAAAAAAAAAACAGTGATTTTCTAAGCCCTTTTTGGGGACCATTGTTGAAGTTTCAACCTTGTTCTCAAATATCATGTGGAAAATGTGCTATGGACTGTGGCACACATAATACTCACTTCCCCTGGGAAGGAGTGTGTGAATGTGTGTTTGTTTTCCAACATGGCTGCCAGATAATGGAGGGTTTGCAGTGTGCTTGTCATGTAACAGATGAGGAATGTGAGCCTGTTATAGTATTTAGAGAGTCTTCATGGAACAGAGTTGTTGAATGTGTAAGTACATGGAAAGAATTAGATGGTGTAGAGAAGAAAGCTGCCTTGGAATTTGACACAGAAAGGAGAGATTTGTATGGGTATCATAGGCGATGCTATCAGCGTTTCACTGATAAGAGGCGTATTGGTCAAGGGCTCCAAAGGAAAGAGAAGGGGCATTTGAAGAAAGACATAGAGGAAGTACAACTAGATGCTGATGATGAAGGGAGTCATGAACATAATGAACAGCCTGTCTTGAGGTCTCAAGTCAGAACTCCCCGCTCTAAGGTCCCTCGTAGGTCAGGAAATGTACTCCCTGAGATATGTATTATATGCCTTGGGAATAAGACAGTTGTTGAAAAGTCAACCAGAAAAAGGAAGCTCGAGCGTCTTGTTACATGTGAGACTGATGCTTCAAAGCTTTTGGAAGCAGCTTCGGCCAAGAACGATCAGCGGATACTGCTGCAGATTAAGGGACTTGATCCGGTGTGTATTGAAGTCCGCTACCATGCTTCATGCTACAAACTCTACACAAAGTGTGCATATGAGGGTAAGCCAACGTCTAGTCGATTTCTTTCGGAATCCTTCGATTGCTTTTGTAATGATGTGATAGAAAGGAGGATCGTTGCTGGTGGGGAAATCTTGAAAATGAACAGCCTGAACAAACTCTTCAAGAACATAGCTAGTGAAACAGAGAGTGTCGACATAAGCACATACCGTAACTTCCAGCTAAAAGCAAGACTGTTGAACAGATACCCACAGCTTCAATATGTACAGCCAAAGTCAACGTCTTGTGAATTTGTATTCTGCCCAACTGACGAGGACAAATTCATTATACCTTTAGACCTTCAAGATAGTGAGTCGGAGAGTGACCAGTCATCTACTTCCACTGAGGAAGATTGCCAGCAAAAGGAAAAGTCTTCCACCGAGCACGATGAAACTGCCTTGATTTTCAGGTCCGCGCTTATTCTCAGAAATGCTGTGAGTGCTGCATCATCAATAAAGCATTGGCCTCCAACTTCTGGTCATATGACCGAAACTAACTGCATGGACATTGTGCCACCTCTACTGTATAATTTCATCTCGTGGTGCACCGGCCTTCACAATGATTTCTCAGTCGAACGAGTTCAAATACATAACAATAGTGAGAAAGGGAAGCTCCTTTCCATAGCTCAGGACATCATCACACTATCATCACAAGGACGGAAGCTGATGCCAAAGCATTTGGCTCTCGGAATGACATTACGTCACCTCACTGGTTCATCGAAGCTTCAGCAACTGCTGAATGGATTTGGGCACTGTGTTTCCCACTCAGTCAGTCTGGAGCATGACACCGCTCTTGCAGCCCAACAACTACAACTTGGCAACGGCGTTCCACCAGGGTTTCACAGCAGCATGTTCACTACCTTGGTGTGGGACAACAATGATTTTGGAGAAGAAACTCTGACAGGTAGGCCTACATGTAATTTGTTTTATTGTTCTTGAATGCTGGAATTTTTATACATGTATTTATATCTTATTTATCTTGTCCATAGTAAAATCGAAGTAAATTAATTGTATGTTCCTATTCTACTGCAAATAAAGTTGCTCACTAACTACAATGATAGTGGAATATTAAACCAAATTGAACTATGAACACTTTATTCATGAGTGAAAACAGTTAAGATGGCAATAGCGGTGTTTTTGATTTGACAAAACAAAGAGTCCCCTACTTTTGAAATTTGCAGCACAAAATACACCGCTTTTGAGTATGTTCTGGACATGGACATTCATGACATGAGATGCACAGCCATGTGAATATCATAACATTCATTGATAAGGAATGCATCCTTGTATTTGTATTTATGCAGGAAAAGGTACCACACACAACACCAATGGGATAATCATCCAAAGAATCAGCACAGATCCAACCCAGATGCAACCTGAAGCTCCATCATTGACGAGAAGTAGAAAGCGCACAGTTGACCCACCGGCTCTTGACATCCCGGAATACTTTGGCAAGAAGCGACATGGCCCAATTCAGTTCCAAGGTAATCATGATTTATTCAATATTAATTGAACTTTGCTTTCTTCTGTTTTTGAGGGGCAGTCTATAATCAAGTTAGCATGGATGTGCATGAGATGTTTTGTCATACATGTATTAACACTGCATACATAGAGTACAGCCCCTTCACTATTATTAAGTATACCATGTACATGTACATGAGCTTTTGTTTTTTGTTTTTGTTTTCAGAATGGATTCTAAGGTATAATATATATCCCATGTAGTTATACCGAGTCCCCAAAACTCAGAAATGTATTTTGTATTATTTTTTGTTATAATGAAACCACAGTCATTTATGTATGAATCATTTACTAAACATGTACCGGTATGTTATGAATTTCCTTTATGCAGGACAAGTTCTCAACCTTGAAAGAATGTCTGATGTCCAAGACGAGTACAGAATGATTGATCAAGCACTTTGGTTCGCTAAGCATTGTAATGTGAGTACCAATATACACAAGAGCATTATAAACTTCAATGAAAGACAAATGAGGCCGAATAATTACTAGCATGAACAATTTTTTTAACCGTCATATCTTTTGCATAAACTTGATTTGAGTAAATGTATGCATTCCCCCAAAATGATGCTATCTGTGATGTTCTGTCATGCAAGCAGGTAGTAAGTTCAATTCCTTTACTTTATTTTTTTCCTCTACTTGATGTCAAAAGGCACATCATCTTTACAGTATTTGGCCCCATTTAAACAAGAGATGATGATGAATTTAGAGTGTGGAATGGCCTTTCACAATTTGTTTGACTTTGTTATGTAAGTTTTAGGTTCTGGACAAAATACAAGTACACATATTCTGGCCATTGGTGGGGAAAATATTAAGTAATGCAAAAAAGGATATATTTTCCATTTTTCCCCTAATCCATTTTGTTTTTTCCTTTGTTGCATACTGTTTTTGTTTACAATGTGTTTAAAATTACTGTCATTTTAAATGGATTGTTGTTTTTCATGTATTTTCAGGGGGCAGATTTGCTTCCTAGTTGGACTGGCTGTAACCAGGCCCTGAGCGATGTCAGTCACACCGTCAGCAACATAGGTTACCTTCCAGTTATTGATGCGAGCCCTACTGAGAAGTCAACCGTCAATGCAATTCTGGAGAGAAGTTTAACTCTTGCAGATGCGTTGAACCTATCCTCTATAGTCATCGTCATGGACCAAGCAGTCTACGCTAAAGCACAGGAGATTCGTTGGCAAGGCCGTCCAGATTTTACGAAGCGGCTTGTTCCTCGTCTTGGTGAGTTTCACACTGTGATGGCTTTTCTGGCAGTGATTGGGAAGCGGTTTCGCGATGCAGGCCTTTTGGATATCGCAGTTGAGTCTGGTTTAGTTGCCCAGGGATCGATCAATGGTGTCATGAGTGGACATCATTATAACCGGAGTCTTCGCTGCCATAAGATCATTTCCGAGGCTATGCATCGTCTTCAGATAGAGGAATACCTCAATCAGTTGCCAGACACAGAGTACGAAGAGGCACGACGTGTGATGGAGGCAATCAGAGAGAGTTTCCCTGAGACCTTCTGGGGAACCATTTCAGCTGAGTCAGTACGTGGATTCTTCAGGAAGTACCATGAATACGTCATCAGATGCTGTGACCAAAATGCAACTTGTGCCTTTTGGAACTCCTATCTCCAGATTGTGGAGTTGCTCCTCCTCTTCATCAGAGCTACAAGGGAAGGCAACTGGGAGTTGCATCTGTCTTGCATTCGTGATATGATACCGTGGTTTCTTTCCTATGGAAGTATCAACTACTCACGATATCTTCCTGTCTACTACCTTGAGATGAAAGCTCTCCCTACCACACATCCTCTCATCCATGCCCAATTGATGGATGGGGAGTTTGCAGTTCAGCGAAAAGCAGCAAGCAGTTTTTCAATGACGGCCTGTGATCAAATCATCGAACAGACTTTCAATCGTGATTCTAAGACAAAGGGAGGAATGACAGGAATAACACTGAATAAAGGCGCAGTGCAGCGGTGGATTCTCAGTCATCCGGCAAGAGCTTCTATTGCTAGTTCCTGCTTTTCTATGGCGGGCAAGGGCTCTGATGTATATTCACACCATGATGTAAAGAAGTCGCGCATAAATGCAGATGAAGAAGCCATCCAAAATGTCAAGATAACAGTGGATAACTTCACCAATCCCTTCACTGACGAACCAGACGACCAGCTGCTTAATATTTCTACGGGGATAGTGGCACCAGATAACGTGAAGTCAGATCTGTTCACTGCCTTTAAACGGGGAGATGAACGATTCCAAGAGTTTGTTACTGAGAGGCTAGTGACAGGAAGTAAAGATCTCTTTGAGCGGCACAGTCTACCAACAGGGAAGACATTTTCAAGTATCATCAAAAAGCCACGACCAAATGTCTTACTTGAAAATGCTTCAGTAAAGGAAAACAGACGTCTGCTGGCACGTATATTGATGGTCGCTCAAGAAAAGGAGCTGGATTTAAAGGAAGTTGTTAAGTATCCATTGTGCTCAGTGTCAGCAGCACTTGCAAAGTTTGATGGGTGTATGGCAAAAACAAACAAAGCAACACTAATGCACGAGATTTTGAATCTGGTGCCAGATGCTCTCAGCACAGATTCATCTGCATCTGCAGATGTAGTAATTGTTGATGCAATGGTGATGATCCAGCAGCAGTGCCACTTTCCAGTAACCTTTGGTGATTTGGCTGATAATATCCTGAAACAGTTACTCTCTGTAGCGAAGAAACACCGTGCTCAACGTGTTGATTTTGTTGCTGACAGATATAAAGCTGTATCGATCAAGATGTCCGAGCGAGTGAAGCGGGGGTCTATGGGGCATACCCAAATTCGCATTCAACGGCGAGATCAGAAGCTACCGAAACAGATGAAGAAGTTTCTGTCCAGTGGCAGGAACAAAGAGGGCCTTTTGCATTTCCTTGTCAATGACTGGATGAAATGTTCACCAGAGGTCCTTGGAGACACCGAAGTTTTCGCTGACCGAGGTGAAGATTGCTTTCGACTGTATGTCAATGAAGAAGGAATAACAACAGCAGAAGAAGTTCCAGATCTTCACTCTGACCACGAGGAAGCTGACACAAGGGTGTTCCTTCATGCAGCCCATGCATCAAAGTCTTCATCAGATGTTCGAGATATCATCATTCGTACAGTAGACACAGACGTGCTTATTCTTTCTGTATGGGTTTCTACGGTGCTGTTTCCGCGCATCTTTCTTCATATGACGACAGGAGGGAATGCAAAGTTCATCGATGTGACAAAGATCGGTCAAGAGATCGGTGAGACGAAAGCTGAAGCACTGTTGGGCCTCCATCCCTTCACTGGCTGCGACAGTATCAGTTGCTTCAAAGGAAAAGGCAAATCAAAACCACTGAAGTTAATGATGAAGTCCCCTGTGTACCAGACAGCCTTCAGTGAAATGGGTGTGTCATGGCAACTCACCGATGAACTGTTTGATGTACTTGAAAAGTTTGTATGTGAACTGTATGGATGGCAAGAAGACGACATCAATACAGTTCGATACAATTGCTTCAGGTTTGGTCATGTGACCGATACTACAATGCCTCCAAACAAAGACAGTTTGAAATTGCACACCGAGAGAGCCAACTACCAGGCGAGGATTTATAGGTGTGCCTTGATGCAGCATATCGGTGCTCCCACTCCTTCAAGACACGGCTGGAAGGTGATAGGATCAGATATAACAATGAAGTGGTCTTCAATGCAAGTTGCTCCAGATGCAGTACAAAAATATGTGCACTGCAACTGTCTGAAAAAAACCTGCAACAGCAACCTGTGCTCATGTAAGAAATCTGGCATCGGTTGTACAGATCTGTGTCGCTGTAAAGACTGTTCCAATAGAGCAAATGTCGAAGAAAATAATGACATCAGTGATAGTGACAGCGACTCCTCAGACATGGAAAATGAACAGTCTTGAACGAATTCAATAATGCAATGAACTATAAACTACAAATGAACTGAACCAAAGTACTGTAAGATGAACCAACTTATAGGAAACTGTTCGTGTTGTTGTATTTGTATGCATTTTCGTAATGTTTGTGGAAATACCTTTAGCAGCACATATATCAGTCCAATTACGATGGCTCTTATTTTTGTTTTATTTTCACCATTGAAAGCTCATTGCAGGTACATTGTAATATATATACATGTACATTACATGTATATTTGTACATGTATACTTACATTACATATGGAAAATTGTAGACAGTACCAAAATGATAAAGTTGTTTTTTCAGGCAGTGCTTACAGTGAAAATGTACTTAAAATATGTGGACATTGAATGTTTATACACTGAGCAAAAAGGCAAATATTGCTGTCATCAATATGCTGAAAATGTAGGTTGTGGCTTTTCATTGAAGCTAAATCCCTGTTTTCTTGTTCAAAATAGACTATCTACTTCCAAACCATAGCCAAAAGCCTCTATTTTGATACCTGTTATTCAAAAATGGAGTCACGAAATGGAGCCGGAGCCTGAGCCTGAGCCGAGGTTTGGAAAAGGCCCATGGTTTACTTTGAATTTAAGAAATGGATAGCTCAGGGGTGGGTCGTGCTTTGGGCATTACATCTAATCAAGGTTTTTCATAGTATCCAAATTGTCCTATTGAGATGATCTCCTCAATCCATGCAAATGTTGAGTCGAACAAAATATCGATCAATGTCTTCTTTAAGGGTGTACATAATGTATAAATATTGTTTTATTTAATTGCACATCACAGGCCATGTCTTCCATGTGACCTTCCCTTTAATAACTGAATTTCATGGGAAAGTATCAGGATTCAGTTGTAATTGTTTAATTGTTTGCTCTTAAATGTACGTAGTGGGCCTATTGCATTTATTTTCACAACAATGGTCCATTTCAGTCCTATCGTAACATGTCTCTGTCAAATAGGGGGGGGGGGGGAGAGACATACACCCCCTACTTTCACATTTCCCTATTTGCATACTGGATTCAAATTGTATGGGTAATCTACATGTACTACAGAAAGTGTCCTTTTCTCATAGTAATAGTAATAGTAATAATTTAATGATTGTGTGCATTTTTGAACAGTGAAAGGGGGGGGGGGGCGACATTTTGGGTTTCTACAAGGCAGGGCTAATTTTCTGGTCTGGTGTTGACATGCTTTCAGAGAATATTGAGTTATGTCTATTGGGAAAAACAGTGAACCAACATTGTACATCTACTTGTACATCTTTTATAATCTACTGAGAGGGCATACAAAGCATATGATGTATCAGTTACTAAATGTATGTTAAATGTTGATTATTTGCAACAACAAAAACCAATTTCAGCATGATAATGGCATCTATCTTTTACATCATCACATTCAATATATCCTTGTGAACTCCTTTCAGTTCTTTATTTCCATGCAAGAGCTCAAGATTTTAATGTAGGTCTTTATTTTAGTGTGGTGTCAACAAATAAATGGCCGCCATCTTGGATTTTGGCCGCCATCTTGGATTTCTCATTTGTGAACCAATATTTTTAGTAGAACATTAATTTTTCTTAAAGAGTACATCATTCTCTACATTTTGATGTATAGATCTCCCCTTCACCCCTGAGGCTGCAGCATTCTCCCTTTTTTAGATGACTTTTTGACCTCTGGCCCATGGCCTACTAGGAGGCATTATAATACAGTAATAGTATAGTGGTGTTAACAGGGTACTAGCTAGCATTAATACAGTCCTTACCCCAGAGGGATACAAGTAGATTGGCACTTTGTAGGCATTTTGCTGGTGATGCTTGATATGGCAAATACTGATTAAGATCTGTACAGTCAGTTAGACTTTGGCTACATTACTACAAAGTCCCTGCAATATATTGCAACAATCACATATAGTTCAAGCTCAGAATAGAAGTTCAGTGCAATATTTAGACAGACGTTAAAAACTCTAAAAGCCTGTACGGGAGATGTTTTCAGTTCAGAGAAGTCGCATACATGGATATAGAGAGTTCTTGTATAATTTTCATAATGTAATCTTATCTTTAAGCTATGAGGCATACAGCATGTTATGCTAATGCAATGACACCATCCATATCCATACGTGTACATATATAAGTAATAAAATAGGCCCTACTCTAATGCACACACCTGTTTCTAATGCTCCCAATGTCTAAACTGTCATTTAGTATTCTGTGGATAACAAGGGTTCTTTGTTCTTCCATCTTGAAAGGGTGACATTTTCATTTCAATTTGGCACTTCAGATAATTTACCTCTGAAGTGCTGTAGGAAATTCAAAGGCAGTTTTATAAGGGCACTTATATCCACAAGAGGAAGTCCAGCATTCAGGGCAACATTTAAAGGGGCACCAAGGCAATTGTCTCTATTTCCTCAGTGAAGCTGATATGCTCTGCGACAATTTATATTTACCATTTGAGGCCATGTTTGAATTTGGAAATCTGTTTAGGAAATTTGTACAAATGTTGTTGAAATATTATTGCATTCCTGGCTTTTTTGTCATTCAGTCAGATGTGCTTGACAAGTTGACAACCGAACCAGGCATGAAATTGATTGGTTCCACACACAAAGAAGAATAGAATAGAATAGAATAGAATAGAATAGAATAAAATAAAATTGGTTCTACCAGAGCAACAATCTGGGGGTAATGTCAATTTCCTAAACTCTACAGAGTTTAGAGTAAGATGAATATTACCTTAGTTCTTACGTGGCTTGATTTGATTTGACTGAGCAATTGTGAAGTTATTGACGTCGTTCATGCTTCAGTGCTGGGCACTTGGAAGCCCAAGACAACTTGAAATCTGCAATCATCTCTAGTACTGGAATTTTCAAAGGTGCTTAGGATTCGTGTAATTTTCAGGCACATACATGCATACGTTCCATTTCATTCCCGAAAGGCATTATTTCAATGAATATTATACACTGTTGGAAATTCAACCAAAAAGGTTATTGAAATGTCAGCGCAATAATGTTAAGTGCCCGCAGCTGTGCTGGGAACTCATTTAGCGGTAGCAGCTCAACGCCATTGTGTGTTTATGGCTGAGTGCTCCCTAAAGGCCCAATGGAATAAATACAAATTAAAAACTAATGTCATGTACTGCAATGCATAGAAAAGTCTCTTTTTTTCTCTCTTTGTTCGCTTGACTTTCAATCTTGGAAGGGTATTTTGTTCGTGATTAATTAGAATTTTTCTTGACATGTACCGTCAAGGGCAGCTATTATGTAAGGTCGGGTCCAGAGCTTTGCGTGTTTACAAAGGCAACAAATAAGCAAGCGTGGAAAAACATGGCTGTTTAATAGTCATTTCTACCTCTGCATTTCAAGGACTGGTTATCATACGCTTGAGTTCACAGTGATAGATTACGGCAACCCTTTGGGGGGAATAATGGAGAATTTTAAAAGCGGGTAATGTATAATGTTGCGTATACATGAATAGTCGACAGTGCTAATTCCATGTAAATTGGGATGTAAGCCACAATGATTGAAATGGCATTAGATATTCAGTAATTTCAGTTGTAATTTGTCTATACCAAAAGAGAGAGAGATCAAAGTTTTACATTTTTGAAACCCATTTACCAAGTTGAGTCAGTGGCATAAAGAGATAGAGATAGCATGATGATTTTAGATTCCTGTGCACAAGGTAGGTGTCTTGATACTCCTGTTCACTGTTTGTTTTTCAACTTCTAAATGTTTCTTTGTACCTTAAATTCCTCTTAAATTATTGATGGTAGACAGATTTTTTATCATTATTCTAAAGGAGCTTTTGGAGGGCTGTTTTTCAAATGCATAAATCATAAACATTGTTTTTTGTATGTAATTCATGATATTCATCGATCCTTTTTTGGTGCTATCGTTTAATCTAATTTGATAAATAGGTGATGAAATTAATAAATTCATTTTGGGAAAAAGTGTCCTTACCAGAGGTTGTCTTTAAAAAACTGGATGAATTAAGACAACATTCTGACCAGTGTGTGGAATCAAATATCTGTGTTGTTTCATAACCTTCCACGTTCTCAGTACAATTTGCACGGTGCACCTGAAGTTCAAACTCAGTGTATTGCTGTATGTAATCTTTGCTGCCCATTATTTCCTGCTGAGTGGGTCCATGGCATTGAGCACTGAGGTTAAAGCAGGAGTTGCCACTGCATTAGAATACGAGGATATGAGCAGCTTGATTCGGATTTGATGGGATGCTTTCAAATGCAAACTTGTATACTTCAATTCATACGCCAGACTGGTGTTGATGCGTTGACTAGAATACAATGGTTTGTTTTCATGGAGCTGAGAAGGTATTTGACAGAGTGCAATTATTTTGTCAGAGGTCCTATTGCTCCCTTCAATGGTGTACATACTCTTTAAAGATGACTGTTGAGTGTTGACACTTCAGTGAATGGATATTTACACACAGTGAATGTTTTTTTTTTATACTCAAGGAATTTATGGGGTGTGTAAAACCTGACGTCTTCGTCAGTCATCCTGGACACTTCTGAGCCTTCAGCCCTTTAGGAATGATTTCCCAATCAATTTTACCCGATAGTGAATGAGGAATTGCTTGAATGTTTAGGATATCCTTTGATATTTGCAAGTCATTATGAATCTAAAAATCCTATAAATATAGGCCTAAGCAGTGTCTTATTTAATTATTGTTCATCCTATGTTCAAACCATGTGAGTGGTTTCATGGCTTCTGACTGCCAAACGAACAGAGATAATAGCGCTCCGCACTAATGACGTCACATGAGTGTACAAATTCCCCGGATGTCAGACAAACATTGACTCACACACGTAGTGTACACCATGCATGCACCTGCGCGCACACACCACACATTTGCATGGTTGGTATGTTTGTCTGAGCTAGTGTGCTATTTTTAGCGCAAGTGCGGAGTGCAACATAGGGCTGGATAGCTCAGTTGGTGAGAGTGCATGTATGGTATTCTGAAGGTCACTGGTTTGAATCTCGCTTTTCTTTGTTCACTTTTCAATGATTTAATATTCATACTGGTTTGAATCTCGTTTTTCTTTGTTAACTTTTCAATGACTAAAATATTCATCCTAAAAATACAGCAAAAGCTTGGACACTCACAGTGAATGTACTGTGTGATTGCATTGAAAAAGCATTTGGGATTTGAACTGGGAAATAGCCATGATCAGCACTTAATGCACAACCTTACAACCGGAGGAACTGGATTTAAGCGGTAATGGGATCATTCTCTTCATCTTCTCCAATCAGAATCTGAAATCCCGTCATCCTGTAGTGTTGTATTTCTGCCGGCTTTGAAAGGAAATTGTCAGAAAAAAATTCAACAGGATAGATATCACTAGAAGAGGGGAATAAGGCTATGAATGGATCAATACAACCATGCATGGTGCTGGAATTGGATTACTTCAACACTTGTAAGAGCTTAGATGCCTCTTAGTATTTAGCTTAAATCCATTGTCTGTCTGCTAAATGCCTATCATTCCATAGGCTCTAGCATGCTGGAGTTTTTGTGTGTAAGTGGAACTTGTATCTGGCTCCAAATATGTAATGGGTTACTGCTGTACTACATGTATGTAAATGCCAAGGGATTCAAGAATTAACTTGTTGCCATTTGAACAGAAATAAGTGCACACACATTAGTCATCCTATGTCTGAAGCTAGGGCCAAACCTTAATAAAAATGTACCAGTGGGGTATGTACATGCACATGTACATGTATGTATTCATGTGTAGGCTATAGGAGCTGTGTCTTTGTTGTCTGTCCAAGTGTTGTACTGTGTGCTTACATCTTGCTTAATTCAGTGCAGGTAGTGGTTTTTTATTGTGTGGTTAATGAAATATTTGGAGTATTTCATGCATTCCGGTCTGTATTCTTCAGTGTGTGGAGCTATGGTGTTGGGCTTGTCTATGGTGCTTGATAACTTTTAGGAAATTTCCATCGGCATTGCAAAATGGGTGTTTTGTTGCTACAGTATGTGCCATTAGTCTGTTTAGTTGCAGACAAGCGATACATTATGTAGTAAGCTATTGCCTGCATAAATCCTAGCCATCTGATTGGTAGATCTTGATCACATGTCACCAAGTTATCCGTACTAAAGAACAGGATTAGAACTTTCGTGGTGAGCTATTCTGAGTTATAAAATATAAAAACAATAAAACAAATAATGAATGTTTCAAATTTGTAGAATGTTAAGAATAATTTTATTTGGTGACAGTTGGACTGTTCTATTACACTCGGCTTCACCTCATAAAATGGAACAGTCCATCTGTCACCTCATGAAATTATTCTTACCATTAATTCTACTGATAAATATTCATTATTTGTAAAAAGGTGTCCCGATAGTCATCATGTAGTAATTACTGGCAAATGAATGGTCCGTCTAAGGTACTTGATAACTTTTAGGATATGAAGTGGCATTGTAAAATGGATGTATTAAAGTCACTATGTGCCATTGTAGTTTGTTTAGTTGCAGAAGCCACAAGCCGGTTCAGCCCGGCAAGTTTTTGATCCGGATCGAAGAAACGCAATGTTCACACTACACTTTTGGTGAACCGGCTCGTACAACACACATCACAGCTAAAAATGCAGTTTGGAACTGGGTTGAGATTTTCAACCCTACCAGGGTTGATTTTGATCCTGCTAGGCCGTCCTACCGGCGTTGGCACCGGGTTGAAAATTTTCAAGTGTGAATAGGGTTGGAAAAAATCTCAGGGTTCGATCCAGTTCCAACCCGGAGATTGTGGATAGTGTGAAAAGCGATAGGGCCTGTAGTGTGCAAAGACTGTTGCTCACAATTCTTCCATTCTAACCAGTGTACTTTAGGCTGACGGACGCACACATGCACATTCACAGTTCAACAGTGCACTGGACTCTTCATAGTTTTGCAGTTATAGGTCAACATAGGTAAACTCAGAGGATATCGGAGGTCATTTGATTTGAAGTCCAACTTAGAGGAAAGTCATAGGTGAATAAGTGCATTCCAATACATGGCCATGCTGGGTTTAGGTGTCAACTAATAATAAGTCTTGTCTGAACACAACCCAAATTGATTTATCTCTGAACATACTTGGCTTGTCACTGCACTGGATCATGGAAGAGGAGTGGGAATGGGATGCGTTTCACACATTATAGCCCATGAATGTGCAATAGGTCACAGTTGCTCAATCTTATCGACTTTTGAAGCTGGATAATTCTTGGAGCTACTGCTTCTGGGTTGTAGGTCTATAAATGGCCTAGAGAATTAACCTTTTGCAATGCCCTCCTCTCCGACACCCTTCTCAACCCCACCCTAGGCATCTAAGTGAATTAAATGTGCCTAACATTGTAGCAAAATGATGTGCCTTGCATTAGTACCAGTCCCCCAACTTTGCCATTCAAAATGGCTTCTGTCTGGAGCAAATGCAAATGAAAGGAATGCATGAGCTTTGTGCAAATGTGGACTTGCAGAGACGCAGTCTTTATAAGATATCATCCGCCTTCTAGTAGTGTGTCTAATTCAATTGAAATGGTTGATAGCTAGGCTAGTAATTCTAGATATTTTATAGGCTTGTGAAAATTAAAGATACTTGTAGATATAGCAAGTTTCCATTGAAGCTGTAATGTAATACAATTAAATACAATGTATCTATTTTGTATCAACTTGTTAATGCACAACCAAAGTTTGATCACTGTAAGTATTGTATTAATCTAATCATCATTAACATTAACATTATAATCATCAAATAACCACAAGGCAAACTGACTGAATTTTTACATGTAAGTCATTGAAATGAAAGGGGAATAAAGAAAAATTTACTGGAGCGGGATTCAAACCTGTGACCTCCTGAATACCATACAGGTGCTCTTTCAAATGAGCTATTTAGCCCTTGTTGGTTGTTATCCCTAATATGGTATTCAGGAGGTCGCTGGTTCAAATCCCACTCCAGTTTATCTTCTTTGTTCACCTTTCAATATCATTAACATTAATTAAATTTGCCCAAATCCATCTCTATTTCCAGTCTTATATGATTTTGAAGATCTTTAGGTCTGTAGGGTCCGGCACTCTGGGCACCATAACTCTATAAGACTACATGGGGCTTGATTGCCTAGTTCAGACTATTAAAAACATAAAATCCAAATATTGTCATTCTGTACATTTTAAGATGTACAGAATCAGTGTGTACAGTGAATCATGTCAAATAATTCCTTGGTAGGGATGATGTACAATACAGGCTTTCATGGTTGACTCAATACTTGAAGTTTGATTTTGTTAAGTACCAAAAGTGCACACAGCTTAGATGTAAAGCTTCAGTGTAGATTAAAGAATTACATGATTGACAGAGCAGTGGCCAACTTCACGGCCCTGCTTAGCATGCACAAACATTTGCTAACCATAAATTTATAAAAAAAAACCAGGATGTGTTGTGTATCACTTGTGATTGTTCTTTGGCTGTTGCTCGCTTACCATGAATATCAAATTTTTAATGGTGGTTTGTAAGCTTGTTCGATATGACGATATTTATCGATATCGCGATATTTTGTTCATATCGAAAATCGTATCGGGCCCCGGAAAAATATCGAAATATCGGCAACATCGGGAATATCGACAGTATCGCGATATTTATATGCTGGCGCAACTTTATACCAAAAAATCAGAGTAGCTCATGAGCGGACGTACATGTAAAGCTTGACACACTTTTTGCGACGACCAAAACAAATAGATTACTGCAAAATTTGTAGCTGGTTGCGACGCTAAAAGCAGATTTCTTACCGTGCAAATCTGCACCCGAACGAAGCCGAAAGTAATCCATAGCCGGTCCAGAACGACGCTGCGTGTGCTACTGTATTAGCTGTCTGCTGCACTTCCGGTCTTCATGACTGAAGCCTACACGTGCGCTGACCGTGCTGACTTCACTGTGCTGTGAGCACGTGCATGCCGCGTTGCACACAATTGCATTGTGCCATGTATGCTTGCCGCTTCCGGCCAACATAACTGAAGCTAGCAGCGTATTGGACTCACAGTTTGGGCGCAATAATTCCAGACTACATGGAGTAAGATCTGATATACATTCGCTAAGTGCACGATAATTATCGTGGCTATTACGTTGGGCTTGGGTACTAGTTATGGAAATTTCCAGACAGCGCGCTGATTGTTTACGTCTTCTTCAAAGTGGTCGTCGCTTTTGGAAGGTTTTTGCACGATATATTTTCAGATGAAGTTCGTAAAAGTGTGTTTCTACTTGGCCAAATGGACAAAATAATCGGCCGAAATTCAAGTAAGATTTAGTTGGTCAGGAAAATGCATTTTACGGTACTTTTTTTGGAGATCTCGTTTCGATCGGTCGCCGTGCATGCTTACATAATGAAAAAGTTAAGAAAAGAAAACGATGACGTCACCACGATAATATCGAATATCGCGATATTTTCTTCACGATATTTCGATATGCCCAAAACTGGATATCGAACAAGCTTAGTGGTTTGTTTGATTGAGCAAGACCTTTTGTGCTAAGCATTTTTGTGTGTGCTTTATAAAAAAAAAATGGCCTCTGGTGTTAATTTTCTCTTCAATGAAACGCCTATTTTATCACAGGAGTTTGTATTGATTGCGTCTTTTAATCTTCAATTACCAGTTATTCATTTGAATGATGCTTCTTCTGTTTATTGCATTGCTTATGGATGCATTATCGTAGGCTGAATTGTTAGCCAGTAGGGGGTATATATCCATACCACGGCTTTTGAGTAATGACTCTACACAGTATGTGGTCATTTTATGCTGTGTGTAATTGGTAATATCATTACATACAAGGCCATTCATTATCAACTGGGTGACTGCTTGCCTGCTTTGTACACACACAGCTGCACATGTGTGCATGATTTTGCTACTTTTATTCAACTCCAGGTTGATTTTGTTGGTCCATAGGCCTAGACCTGCAGAGATGACTTCATTTTTTCACAAATTATTCTACAGATTCAAATTCAAATCCCAAAACCAAAACAAATGTTTTGGCAAACTGCTCAACAACCAAAATAATGACCTGGAATTAAAAATAAAATGCTTGGAGGGCTTGATGTATCTTTCTTATCTTTTACATCTACTGAAAATGTCAAAATGTCAGTGATGGAAACATTTGAAGGTGGAGGGGGGGGGATGAAATGACCAGCAGCCTTTTCCAAAACTCGGCTCCAGCTCGGTTTTGTCTCTGTCATCCATATGCTGAAAATAAAGGTTGTGGATTTTCATTGAAGCTGAAGCTCTGTTTTCCTGTTCAAACTAGAGACTCCACTTCCGAACCACAGCCAACAGCCTCTATTTCGGTACCAGTTATTTTAGAATGGTTTCACGAAATTGAGCCTGAGCCAAAGCCTGAGCCTGAGCCCGGGTTTGGGACAAGCCCCAGGGCTACAGGGACCATGAGACTCCACTTCCGAACCGCAGCCAACAGCCTCAATTTCGGTACCAGTTATTTTAGAATGGTTTCACGAAATTGAGCCTGCGCCAAAGCCTGAGCCTGAGCCCGGGTTTTGGACAAGCTCTAGGGCTACAGGGACCATGGCCTCGATGGCTTCTGTGAAATTTCAGACTAGCATTGATTGGAGAAAATTGGCAGATTGAGTATGCTTGCTTGTATCAGTTCCTGTCTGAATGGCTGCGATTGACTCTAGGCTGTAGCCTTGGCCACATCAGCAATGGATGGTGGCAGTGTCCTCTGAATAGGATATGAACCTCTAGGTCCCATGTGTGTAAAAGATCAGTCCATGCTAATAACTCTGATGGTTAGGCATGTCTCTAAATCATCCGCCATCAAATAATATGCAGAGGATATGTATGGCTATGCCAGTGGCTAAGGGAAGTGCATTTTATAAGTGGGTTTTACAGCCATAGGACATTATACTACACAGTACGATAGACATAGAGCTATATTAAAATTACTAGAGTGCTAGCTCCGCGTTCTCCGCGTTCTCCGTGCGTAGACGCTTTGAAGCCGTCCTGGGCGCAGTCATTTTGAATTTATGTGCGTGTCTGTAGAACAAGAAAACTTTGACAGGAATGCATTTCGAAGAGTGTACTTTATATACAACGCGCAAGTATGCGCGAACAGAACCGGTAGTGCATCTTGATGACGCTTGCAATCATTGCGTGACTGAAGTGCAGCGCATGTACGTGGACTGTGCAAAATGAAACGCGCGTTTACCGGAGGTGCGTCGGATTTTGGGCGTATTTGGCTTCGATAATGCACCTGTATAGAACACAATGCAGATATCAAAATGAACGTACAACATTTTGTGTTTTCCATAGGTTTGTGCACAAACATGGATGCGCCCAGCAGGCATCGCTCTGTACACGGAGCTAGCGCTCTAGTAATTTTAATATAATGACTATGGATCACAAGATGAGATTCCCATATTGTTCTTGTCCATCGGCAAATTAGTCCTTGCTTGCTACAGCATATTCCCATATGTCTTGTTTTCTATTGTTCCATCTGGTCATCAGAACATAAATGGCCATGCCAGATACTGTATGTACTGCCAAATATAAACACGGCGCTCTAAAAACTGGCTGTAAAAGTGATAGTCATCTCATGACATTTCTTAGAATTACCTTCCCTTTTAACTCCCTAATGAATGAAAACAAAAGGTCATCGATCTTGGTTTTCACATTGACGAAAAGGGCACCAGTTATTGGTGAGTTGATTTTCCAGTAGCCAGTGCAAGAAGCTTCTACGGGGGTTTATGAAAAGGAGGCTTAGGCTCCGGCTCTGGCTCTTTCCTTTTCAAACCAGAGAATCTACCTTCAAACCGGAGCCAAAAGCCTCTAATTTGATACTCGTTATTTTAAAATGAATTCACGAAATGGAGCCTTAGCCTGAGCCTGAGTCTCTGTTTCGTAAACCCCTATGGTATTCCCAGTTTGCCTGAGTGTTGGTTCAAGCATCAGGTCATCTTGTTTGAAAAATTTGACACTTGGAAGTTTAAAGGTTTATCATACATGTGTATTTTGGTTTTTGTCAAAGAATTGCAGATTCATGGGCAAAAATATCAAGACAGATACAGTAACAGTCATCTGTGAAAATTTCAGTCCCATATGGTGCCCACTTTTTGAGAAAACAGTGAAAAACGTCTTTTCTGTTTTATTTTTGATCTTTTAAAAGATCAAAAAGATTTTCGGTCATTGTTTTACTAATTTCTGGATAAATACATCATTTCAGGTGGAAACATTTTAACTGTATGTTTCTTCAACCACCATCTTCATACCCTGTAAGTTACGGCGTATACATTTATCTATGAACATTTCTGTTTTGGTTTCTTACCAAAGTATGATACTACCTTTACCAGTAATTGAAGCAGTGAAATGTTTGCAACCTTGAGCTACATGCATAGAAAAGATGGGACAAAATCACCTGTCCCTACTGTAACCTGCCAGCATACATGTTTACATGTAGTATTAGCATGTGCTTGGAGGTTGTTGACAAGAACCATGGCATTGGGCAGGATGTAGATTATTGAGACAACTTCATTGGCTTGTTTGCATTCAGTAAGGGCTTCAGTGTTGACTGCTTAATACAGCTGTGTGCATGCTGTGTGTGTACACGTGTTCCTAGTTTACACTTCAGGACAAGCAACAACAGTTAGTCCTAAACCATAGTAAGAGAATTAGTTTGAAGAACCATTTTTTATCATAAATCCAGTTAGTTAAGAAAAGGTTTACAAAAGATTTACTTATGCAGTGAAAAAATCTCTTGTCATTTGCAAAAACAATTTGATAAAATATTCTCTGTTTACATAATGCATACAAATATACAAAAATCTATTTTTGTATATTGCTTTTACTTTTCTGTGGAGAACTTCATTCAATGTTGGATTTAACAATATTTACAAAATAAAAGGAACGTATGCTTACACACCAGTTGGGAATAAAGTCAGTAGTCAAGACAAATAAATAAATACACTGCCAAAAGTACAAATAGGTAGATAATGTACATTTTAACATCAATAATTGTCAAATCTAGTCACTTTTTAAGTTAATTGTGAAATTTATTAAAACTAAATACCGTACTGCATTGCTAACATGAAGTACAATAAAACAATTAATAGATTACATGATTTTATGTGTTTTGGAATTGGACTGGGGAATTATTTTGTAAGGTACTAAAACAGCTTCATGTTACTTCTTAAATCTTAAAATCTTATATTTTTAAATTTTACCTGACTGTTTTGTCTTTTACAAATTGGATTGGATGTGTTCCCAAACTCTCTCCATACAAACAAGCACAAACTCGTCCCTTGTGAAAGCTAAAAATAGCACACGTACGTGTGCGCGCTCGATGGAATTGGCCTCTTCGTGAAAACGTAAATTTGCGTTTTCGCTGAAAGTGCCCCCATAGAACAACATGCATTTTTGATAATCGCCCCTTCGTGAAAACATAAAACAGCACTTTTGGTGAAATGCGCCCTTTACTGATTTTCATGATCTAATTGATTTGATTTGATTTGGCCAAAATAATTTTTACAATACCACAAATCGATTTTAGCCAAAAAAAGAATTTTGAAATTTTTGCCAAATTCTCCTCTTCGTGAAAACGTCGACAAAGTGGATGAAGGCTAATTTGGAACATTGCTGGTTTGTAACCAATGATTCTGAATAGACTTGGTTTAGCGTGGTGTTTGTGCACTGTTGACATGACAGTGCTATATCCAATGTATCCTGTGATTGTACAGTCATACTAGATTACGTGTAATTCCAAGCAATACTGCCATTTCTGTCCTGTCCACTCATGGCCATGTTCTCTTTAGCTAATGACCAATTACTTGTTTCCTAGATTGCTATTTTAGGCACACTTTGCAGTGTTTGTTAATGTTTTCATTTAAGAATCTTTCTGGATAGTTCTTTTTTTGCTAGGTCTGGGGATAGTTTTTGGCCCCAGTTATGGCAGTAAATCAGGGCTAGAATTTTGTGAACAAAAAAGCTCTGGACAGTAGGTCTAGTAACTGAAGCATTTTACTAGACCTGAACTTTTTTTCACTAGACTTGTGGCATTCATGTACATAGGAAAACCGTAATTGTGTGCAATACTGTGTCAAGAATCATCAATTTAGGAAGATTTTTATTTGTGCAAGGAACACAAAATCACAAGACAGCTGGACTAGTGCAGTACACACTTTACCTGCCCGACACTGAAATCACTAGACTCGGTCCACGGTCTAGTGGATATTTCGAGCCCTGCAGTTAATGTATCCATTTTTCTGTTAATTGTAATGTTTACAAGCGAGTGACCTACAGTTTATAGTATGTTTGTTCTGAAAAAGAAAACACACTATATTGATTACAATTTGAGTCAGTTTATTACATTTCCACTATCAATAGGCATAATTAACCCGACTTCAGACTTCACTTTTTATTAAATTCATTAGTCTTAGTCAAAGAAGTAAATGATTAACTTAACAACATCAGTATGTGGAAGCAGATGTTGACATTTGTGGGCTGAAATTTGTTTTCTGAATTTCCACAACCCAGTTGCAATTGATATGGGTGGGCAATATAGGTGAATTGAGTTCAATTATTAATGCAGCAAATACACGTTAAGGAATGTGTACTACTTGGACTTTAACTTAGAGTTAGAACAGACAGGAAAGAGAGTACATGTACTGTGGTCTGGCAGACTTGTTGTGGACTGTGTGGACATGATGGATCATGGGTAGAATGATAATACTACATGTATGGGGGTTTACAAAACGGAGGCTCAGGCTCTGGGTCCGGCTCCATTTTGTGAATCCATTCTAAAATAACTGGTATCAAAATAGTGGCTTTTTGGCTGCGATTCGATTCGGAAGAAGATTCTCTGGTTTGAAAAGGAAATAAGAGTTTCAGCTTCAATGAAAACCCACAATCTACAGTATATTTTCAGCATACGGATGAGAGAGCCTAAGCCTGAGCCTGAGCTTGAGCCTCCATTTCGTAAATCCCCATAGTAGTCTGAGGGAATATAGTCTCAAAATGAAACCTCACGTCCACTTACCACTTGGTAACTGGATCTTGTGGCTGCATGAATGATATAGAAATTCAGAAAAGTTGCTGGGTGGGTAATCTTTCAATGCATAATTAATTCTTCAGACTTAGGCCTTAATGTCCTTTATACTCAAGATAAATTTGTAGGCCTATGCTATGAAATGACATTTTGTGCAAACTATGTTTTTATTCCTGTAGGCCCTATAAGTAACATATAAGGTCAGACCACGTGTGGTTTTGGTACAAGTAGAATGTGTCCATGAATAAGACCTTGTGGGTGACCTGGTTGTAAATACAAGAAACTGTGTCTGTTATGTATGACATATGTAACCATAATGATCCAAGGTGCTTTGGCAGGGCAAATGCAGTATCCATACATTACGGGCAGGATTTATGGTGTTTCCAAGGTTTCTTTGAAAACATAATTCAAAATAAGCTGAAGATCTGCTTTTATTTCAGATCTAGACTTGTCATTTTTATCCATACCATAAGTTCCTGGCTTTGAAGTATATCATCAACATTTTCACGAAGGGACGAATCTGCCCATAGGGCGTTGATACATGGTTATGAGAAAATTGGCTTTGAATTTTTTGAATTGAAGATTTCTTTTAGAGGACATGTTGATTAAATTTTCATACCGGTTTCAAGCTAAAGACTTTCGCTTTATACGTGTACTAATAGTTGCTAGATCAATTGATTGCGTTGTAATTAATGTTAGAAGATATTTGTCCCTTCATGAAAAATCCACAATTTAGCAATGATTAAAAAGTCTCCCCTATACAAACACACACACAAATATTTCCCCTTGTGAAAACTAAAAAAAACAGCCCGCTCGTCATTTTGTTTCACGTCGAGCGCTAAATTTTGTCCCTGCGTGAAAACGAAAATTTGCATACGTGCTTAATTTGGCCCCATAAAAAACATACATTTTTGCTAGATTTGTCCCTTCGTGAAAACCTGAAATATAGGGCCTACACTTACATGTACATGTAGGTGATATTTGCCCTTTATTGATTTTCCTGATCTCACTGTTTTCATCTGATTTTGACAAAACAATTTCGCCAAGATGTCCGTTACGATACCCTTAAATGATTTTCGCCAAAAAAAGAATTTTGAAAAAATACTGATTTTTGCCAATTTTTCATCCCTTCATAAAAATTGTGAAAATTTGTCTGGCATGTTTTAAAGGGTTCTCATGCATTAGGCCATGGAGTAATTCTTGTTGTAAGTACCCGTACTCAAGACCTACTACTGCTACCTCTTGGTGCTTGCTATCCTATGATGCTTTTGATCTTTCCTGTCATCAGACATATCAAGTTAGTGGATTGATTGGTTCCTGACCTTGCAATTTGCTGCTTAGCCATAATTCAATTGAAGTAGAGAATTCCTCTCACTCACCCCTGAATCATCCCACCCAAATAATCAAATGTTCAAATACGTGTTAAAGACATGGGAGTGTGTTTGTGTTGCTTGGTTGGAGTTGCTGCATGCTTGGACGCTGCTGTTAGTCTGTAGCCCATGCTAGATTAAATCATTATTTATGTGTGTGCGTGTAGGCCTACATATTGCACAGTGTGTCCTTATCTCCTCTGCACACTTAACTTGTATTCTGTATGCTTATTTACACTGCGTTATGATACCATTGGATTGATAATGAATCTTCTCTGCTACCAGGCTGTTGTTCATGAGCTATTGGAGATTGGTGTGTGCATTGTGTGAATGCAGTCTGGTCAGGGCCCAATTTCATGGAATCTGTTACTGTAAGCTGTAAATTCTTCGCTTACAATAGCAGACTTATGTTACGCTTACGGTTGGTGTATTTCACGAGAGAGTTTTCTTTCTTGATACACTAAGCTAGAACTTTCTGCAGAATGCACAATTGATGCGTTAGCAGAATTTAGGCAGAAAGCAATCAAGGTTTAGCCTAGATATTTTCCGCTAACCGATTAAGCGCCGAAAGTCATGCTTACGGATTCCATGAAATAGATTCCATGCTTAGCAGTGCCCGTAAGCACAAATTGGGCCCTGTTCAGGTGATTTGAAATAATTTAGGATTTGGATTTTCAAAATGGGAGACTTTTGAGAACCGGTCTTCAAGTCAACAGCGCACGCACACGCACAACATGGCACGCGCAAAACAATGCGCGCATGCTCACAATTGCGTGCGCGTGCGCTGTTGACTTGAAGACCGGTTCTCAAAAGTCTCCCATTGGTGGTGAAGTGTAGAATCAGTGGGCACTGCGTAATGTGTACAGTATATAATGGCCTACCACACACCATCCTTCATACACATGATGCAATTTATTCATTTGGGAATAGCAAAGCTCCTATGTGGCAGACCACATCTGTCGTTTCAATGTTAGGCTCAGGCTGTATGTTGCACCACCCTTACTGTTCAGGATAATTCTTGTTTGGTCCAGGCATGTAAACATGTGACAGTGTTTGCGGTTTATGGTTTCAGTTTGGCAGCATGTTGGTCCATCAGAGGACTGCTACCCCCTCCCCCTCCCTCGGGCCGCCCCCATTTTGGTATTCATGTTGCTAAGGATTACAGGAATGAAATTTTGGAAAAAAATTAATTGATAAAACATTGGATTGGATTGGAATTCTTAACAACATCTTTGTTATTTTAAATCATTGGAAAGTGAACGAAGAAAAATTGAGTGGAGCGGGATTCGAACCAGTGACCTCTGGATTACTGTACCGGCGCAGCGGCGCTCACCAACCGAACTATCCAGCCCTATGTTGGTGGTGCCCCTAATAGTCAATTATCTTTGTTCGTTTGGCAGTCAGAAGCCATGAAACCACACTTAAACAGTACAAGAGGGATTACTCAAAGAGGATCATTGAATAAATTATTTGATGATTTCTTTGTTTATTATGTTATGTCTACTTCGGCATCAAATTTTAAGTTTAAGATATTTTTAATTTAATAACACAGCACTAAGCTACACAGTGGCAGTATTTTATATGCCATTCAAAGGTGCATATTATTGCATTCTGATGACAATGCTTGGATTTTTACAAATGAAACACATTTTCTGCTTGGTTTGTCGTACATGTATCTTCATGTACTGTACTATTCATGCACTGTAGATGCACGGTTGGGTTAGTGTGCATCTGAAATATTAATTATATTTGCATGTTTACATAGTACAGAAGACCTGTTTCTGCTCTTGTTCATGTCCAACAAGCATGAAACACTGTTAATGCAGTTGGCTTACATTTTTCACTCAAATGATTTACTACACAGCATTGCATACCATATGGGAGTGTAGTGTCACGATCACCTGCCTAGCTTCAATGATTTAACTACACAAGAGCAATGAGTGCAAGCATAAAGGGAAATTGTGATTAGAATACGTTGAAAGTGCTAATGTTTCTGGCCAAAAGGGGATCTTTTCTTCAGCAATGGGTAGCTCTGATCACCCCGGACTATGTTTTTTGTCAGAGATGATGAGTGTGTAAAACGACATGTAGGCCTACTGTACATCCATGGCCACTTACACATCCACTTACACATCCACATGCACATCCACATGCACATCCACATGTACGTATCCACATGCGTATCACATCCACAATTCCACATGCACATGCACATGCACATATGCACATGTACGTATCCACATGCACATGTACATGTACATGTACTTATCCACATGTACGTATCCACATGCACATCCACATGCACATCCACATGTACATCCACGTGTACATCCACATGTACATCCACCTGTACATCCACATGTACATACACATCCTCATTAACATCTATGCATCCACATGTACGGTACATCATTATATCCACATATCCACATGTACATGCACATACAATACACATGTATATGCACATGTCCTACATATGCACATGTATGCACCTTTCAAGCGGTATTGATCTTTTGTCCCAAACCAAAAAAGATAATTTATATGAGGGGAAAAGCATTTCAATTTTGACCACAACTGAATGTAAATTATGACACTTTGTTTGTCTAGTGAGCAGCGCATGTTTCCCAACCAGGATTGAATGTGAAAGATTCCATTGTTAAACATTAGCAGCCATTGAATCAATGTGGACACAGCTTTCTGCTTCCACCCCAACAACCTCCACCAATTTAAAAAAGGGAAAATAATGTTTCAAAGAAAATGTTAATTCTAAAGAGTTGACTGTAGCTGCGGTCTGGGCAGGTGTCTGTGATGGCGTTGGCTACGATGATAGACAACATAAGATGAGATATTAACATGGAAGCTGTATGGTATGATGGTCACTTAAAAAGCTTATGACAACAGGAAGAGCATAATTGAGTACCGTAATTTTCGGAATATAGCCCGCGGCTAATGTGTTGATTCTCACGCTGAAAAATGTCTCTGCGGCTTATATTAAGGGCGGCTAATGTGACAACATCTGAAGAATAAAATCAACTACACTATAATGTACGTACACGTGCATGATTGTGTATGAAATGTTGAAAGCTTGAGCGGTCAGCCAGCGGACTGTACACGCAAGTATTGTTAACGCCGCACAAATCGTGTGGTGCGTCTGTTCGTTTTTGTGTTTCTGTTCTCGTTGTGTTATCCATGCATATTCGTTCGTTTTTGTGTTATCCATGTACGTTACGCTCATGCGATGCTGAGCAACCTGCACGCACGCACGCACGTGACTGGGACTTGACTACACGGGTCCACAGTTGCCTATAATATTACACGCACTACCCGTGGATACCGGTAATCTCTGTCGAGGCTGGCTCATGTGCGTTACGTGCAGACATAAAGTTAATGTTTTCTTCTATGGGATCGTCGATTTTTGTAAGGATTTTCAAGATGTTTCATAAAAACAGAATTTACTGGCTGATTAGCAATAACAGTTGTTGACATACATGAGCTTCAACTTGAGAGTCTATTGAGAGTCTGAATTAATGCATTCACGCACACATATCACAAGTCGGCACATCAAAATAAAGCGATCAATCCGCAGGTGGGTACTTCACTACATACGCCGATGAAACTGATCTGTTTTTTGTTTCGGCTGAACCCCGGTAAAACCATGGCTTGTAAGGGAGAGCAGTGTCATGGTGGTAAACAAAAAACGGTTTAATAAATAATTGAACTATCCCACAGCAATCATGTGACGCCAAAAATAATAATATTAATAATCGGAAGCGTAAAGAATAATATTCCCCTTTTTTAAATATAATATTATAGCGCCCTCTCTTGACTTATTATAACAAATTAAAACCGGAAGCGAAGTCGCTCGGCACGATTTGTGCGAGTGACATACTTACGGACGTAAGCGATTCTTCACATCAGTTGATGCCGTCTACTTCCGATTCAGGTCGTCAATTAACTCTTGAAGCAGTATCATTTATTTATTCATTCATCATCATATACATGTACATTATTTAATGACATATACCAACATAAAATCATGCATGTTCGCTTTGCTTGAGATTTTATAATTGAAGAGAAACAAACAGTCCTTTTCAGGACTACCAAAAACACAAAAGAGAAAATATTGTATGTCTGCTGGCCCCATAAAATTATTAATCATATTATCGCTTCTGTGCAAATTAATAAATACCGCTGGTTAAAGTTTATTTCAGTGTCGCTGGTTCGCGCGTTAATCACGCTTTGTAAATAGCATGTGTAGGCCCTACTGGAACCATACATTTTACCGTACGTCCACAATGAAAACATACACGTGCATGCCTGACATTGTCGGCAAAAAAATAATGCGGCAGGCAATACGCACCAATTAATAGTGGTCCCCGTTTTTGCCCGTAAGTAAAAACTGATTTCCCCATAATATAAACATCAAAATAATGTGTTGTCATTAAGAATTCGTGAACACTTTACCGGCGTCTTTGCTGACTGATTATGCACTTGTAAGTGCCACAACCAGCACTAGGCACAATAATACAGGCTATAATGTGATTACTGTACATCGTCCGTGTCCACGCGGGTGCGGCTTATAAACCATTGCGGCTTATACAGTAACTTTAAATCTTAATTTCCTGATTTTGGGGTGCTGCGGCTTATAACCCACGCGGTCTATATTCCGAAAATTACGGTAAGTTGTGCGTTAGCTATCCCACCCCATGGAGTTCTTTCCTCCATGCACACCCTCTACTTCTTCAGGAGCATACATGTAGTCCATTTAGTCAGTAGACACGGCCGACTTTCAAATCTTCCGCTAAGACACGACAGTCATCGTACAGGTGAAAACTTTCCTGCCCTTTCCTGTACTAAGAAATATTCAGAATTTAAAGGTAGTATCATACTTTGGTTTTTGTTACTTTGGTTTTTGTCGAAGAAGTACAGATTCATGGGCAAAAATATCAAGGAAGATACAGTCACAGTCATCTGTGAAAATTTCAGTCCCATACAATGCCCACTTTTTGAGAAAATCGTGAAAAACGGCCACAGTATTTCTTAAGTCTTTTCTCTTTTATTTTTGATCTTTTAAAAGATCAAAAAGATTTTTGGTCGTTGTTTTTCTAATTTCTGGATAAATGCACCATTTCAGGTGGAAACATTTTAACGGTTAGGTTTCTACCAGCACCATCTTCATACCCTGTAAGTTATACGTAAATCTGTGAACATTTCTGTTTAGGTTTCTTACCAAAGTATGATACTACTTTTCAGATGCTAATGGTGACTTTTGATCAATCAATGCAATGTCTGCTTTCATGTTTTCATGGAAATTGAACGTTGGATCATGTATGCTTTCAAGGAAACTGCCAAGCCACGTACATCTTTGACATTTGAAAATGAAAGTTGACATTTAGTCGTCTCACTTTCGGTTAGTTAAACAGTGATATTTCCTTTGAGTAAAATCCACAGCACTCCAATATATGCCAGTGAAAATGACAAATTTGAAGGTGTTGAATGAACTCTGTCATTTCATAGTGCTTATGAATGCATCAGGGGTCGATTTCACAAAGCCTTACGATCGATCGTAACTTGAGTTACGAAGGATAACACATTGTATCCTATGACCGCAATGCATCATAAGTCCTACTATTGATAGTAAGTTACGATGAGTTTGGTGAAAATTTTGCTGAATATTACACTATATAGCATACTGTAGGTGCTTCTTCTAGAGTGCATTCTGAGTACATAGGCCTTATTAAAGTAGAGTCATTTCCCTTTTCACTTCAATTCAGAAATTTTGTATCCTCTAAATAAAAGTAGCTAGTTGCTGTCTGAAAGTAAAAATTCTTGACTCTCTGGGGGCAAAATAGAAATAGGCAAAAAAAACCTACCACTACCAAAAATAGGCCAATATAACTTTGGACAACTTTTCCCAATGTCCCCTTTTCAGCTAAAGCCTTTTCACGGGAAGTTTGTGGAGTTTTTGCTCTTGTTGTTAAGAGTGAGTACTACCGGATACAAGTGGGAGAAAAGCTGGTGTGACTGCTGGCCAGCATTTACACGCTCCATTATTTACCTCTGAATGCCAACAATAGACCCTGATTCCCATGTTAAATTGCACCTCGGCTTTGAAGTGGATTGCCAGGGTTTTTTTGTGAGAAAGGCCCAGGTTGTTTTGTGTCTAAAACTCTAATGTTGCACTGGCAGACTAGTTTTGTTTGCTTAGCCTTTGAGTGACAGAACAAACTCTACTTTTTGCCCTCAAACAAAGTCATTATACTAGAGGGTAGAAGTGCATGTTGGACAGTGCCTGTGGCCGGTACTCTGGAGCTGGTGTTAATAAGCACTGTAATGAACTCACCGGTTCCCTGTTATATTCTCATGTTATGTGTATTTCTTTTGGTTCTCGGCTGTTTTTTTGTTGAGCATGAAAACTAGCCACCAAAGTTCCTTTTCAACCATAGAACTGCTTTTTTTTTTAACATAAGGGTGTGTTTCTTCACCTTGTAAAATTATTATAATAATTCTAGTAAATGCCAATAGTTAACAATTTAATATAATTCAATTCATATTTATTTCAATTTTGTACAGGACAATAGCGCTCCGCACTAATGACGTCACAAAATCCCCGTATGACAGACAAACACTGTCTCATGGACGCGCCCACACACACACGTGTGCATGGTTGCAATGTTTGTCTGAGATCCGGTACTATTTTTAGCGCAAGTGCGGAGCGCTATTGAAATGCAAGAAACAACATTAAAAATGAAGATATACTAAGAATATTTGAAATTTAAGAAATCTGCCAAAGTCTGCCAAACTGAGTGGATTTGCAGCCATAATTTCTCGAAAATCTGTTCCCTTCACAAAATAATATGCCAAGAAATCTACACATGTACATAAATTTGTTGTTGTCCGTCACAGGTTGGGCAGTGTTTTCACCTTGATATTTCACTATGTGCATCTGACATTTAGATTTATTATTATTTTTTCTGGTCTGCATATTATCATGCCACACCATGGGATGTTAGTATGTTTACTTAAATGGTCTACCCAACCTTGATGCTACAGTCCAGCAGTGCACTGGTTAATATCCTCAAATACAATCAACTCCTTCATATTTATGAGATTTACAGTGGCCACAAAACGCAGCTAAGGGAAATGGCTTTCGGAAAATTTGGATTTTTTCTTTTGGCAAATTTTGATCTCAAATCATTTGTTTGCAGTCACATGCACAATTTATGACCATGAAGAATATAAATTGTTTTTAATTTCTTAATATGCGAAAAATTATAATTCAAATTGAAAATTGTGAATGTATCCTGATGTATCAGTGAAATGACTGAAATCAGTGATAAAAATGGCAAATAAAAATGTGTTATTTTAATTGATTGATTTATTGATTTCTAATACAGTGTATTTATCCAGGGTAACCCATTCACACAAAGGTTGTCTTCCATAGGGCCCTGACATACATTAATAAAAATCATTAATACAATCAGACAAAGTAAAACATTTATAAGAAACAAAACAAAATACAATCACTAAAAAGCTGGATAAAAGATTCTTATTCTTATCACATGTAATCTGAAACTGCATCCTTAACAATTTACTATTTGTCCAAATCCCCTTTTTGTAGCACTAATACAGGATCTTGATTGACTTACATTATAATACAGGTGCTAGATCCAGGGTGTGGTAATTTTATATGGGGCTTGCTGGCTTTACTTTGCCTATGGTCTAAAAAGACTGTGTCAAGGGGATACTTGCACAGTGTTGGGTTGATTCAGGAAGGTTCCTAGCCTATTCATGACTTAGGGCGTTGAGTTGAACTTAAAGCTTACGAGTACCAACATTCTGGGGTGAGAAATTGGTTTCAGGAAACTCGTGTAGTAAGCCTAATTGGAGACTTTTGGAGAGTCGGTCTTGAGTCAACAGCGCATGCGCACGCACGCGCAATACAACGTGCGCATGCTCACAATTGCGCAAGCATGGTTTTCGCGTGCGCTGTTGACCCAAGACCGACTCTCCAAAAGTCTCCCATTATAGTTATAACTTAAGATTTTGAAAACAGTTCTTCACAATACAAAACAACAGATTTGTTTTTCCGTATTGAGTTTAAAACTCTGTTTATTCCTGAATCATTGTGCAAAATAAATAGTCAATAAATACCCGTCACATTACTTCCAGTAGAAAAAAAACAAAAACAGGTTTAACATACAAATGCATAAAAAGAAAGGGCATACGACATTGGTAACAAACCAAAACAGAATTTCACAGATTAACATATAGGCCCCCTAACTTAACTTGTATAAAGATGATAATGGTAGAAACCTACTGTGAAAATATTTCTGCCTGAAATGCTGTATTTATCCAGAAAAAACCAATGACCAACACATTTTTGATCTTCGAATATGAGACAGCTATTCCCACAAAATTTGGCGTAACAATTGCAACGGTTTTTCGTTGTTTTCTGCTGTTTTTGATGATGACACAAGCTAAAAATTTTACAGGTTTGTTTTTATTCCATGACAAATCAAATTATGAACAGCCTGCAGAGCTGCTCTGTCACCTTTACCAATGCTGTACACAAACACTGGTGAGTGACCTTATAAACTGAGAACAGAAATATTTAGTTTGAACTTGAAGGTGAATTAACCAAAGTTAATTAAAGTCAAGCTTATTAATTCCATGGGTTTCTTATATCAATTATAGATTTATAATAATTTCAAGTGCCCTTTAGAATATTAATAACAGACATCTATATGAAAAATAATTAAAGTTCAATGATTGATTTTTTTACACGATGAATTGACATTAAAGGCTGGTGGAATTATGATGGTAACTGGGGCGTACATTATACAGGCTGATTATTAGATATCCTATGCTCGAGTGCATTTGGATTGTGGTCAAGGCTATAGAATCATGTATTTTAACTGGTTTGTGCATTTGTAAACTGAGTTTCATTCAAGCAAAATGGAAAATAAGAATCAGTTGGTTATATTGAGCTTGCTGGTAGTAAAATGGAAATCTAACTAAGGCTCATCAGGCCATCTCACACGGCGCAATTTATTGGCAACCAGTTTCTATAGAGGATTGGTAAAGGCGACAGAACAGCTGCAGACTTTTCATAATTTGATTTGTCTTGGAATAAAAACAAACCTGTTAGCTCATTTCATCATTGGAAACTGTAGAAAACAGTGAAAACGTTCACTGTATTTTCAAATCTATTCACAGGAGTTTTGATCTCACCCCAAGATCAAAACTGTTTTTGTAATTATTTTACTAATTTTTGGATAAATTTATACAAACAAAAATATATAAAAACATTTATGTTTAGATTTTCATATGATTTCTGAGGTAGGGTGAAACTGCCAGAAAAATGTCTTTTTGTTGTTACTGAAATATTCCTTTTGCTTGTTGAATAGTTTTTTGCCTCCAAATGTTTATTTATTTATTTATTTTTAAGACAGCAATCCTCAAGTGACGTGACCCTAGCAGAGTGTTTCATCCACAAAATCATCTGGCGTTTATGTTTTTGTTAATGACTGCTTTCGTTTAATCTAAAAGGAAAATTGTTTTAATTATTGTGACAGAAATAAACTGCTCTTGAAATAGTTGTTTGTAAAAACTAAGTTGGCCAGAAAAGCTGAGGCTACTTCCTTTTTAGAACCCCTCTTCCCTTCAATTAGAAGGATTCTGGGATTATCTTGTAATGAATGGCATGCAACACATGTTTTGCACTCATCATACATGTAATGTCTGCCCTTAAGCTAAACAAGATATATCATGATTGATGTCGGCCCGTACCATGTTTAATCATCACCGGCTCATTAGCCAGATCCCATATCAAAATCCCTATCCAGTAGAAACTTTAAAGGTACAGTACAGGATTGGTAACATACCCAAATAGAAATGTTCACAGCTTTACGTATAACTTTCAGGGTATAAAATAGTGCTGGTAGAAACTTAAAACATACGGTTAAAATATTTCTGCCTGAAATGATTTATTTATCCAGGTATTAGTAAAACAGTTAAAGAAAACAGTTAAATAACGGGGTAAGATCAAAACCATTCTTTATGTTTTATAAGAAAAATTGAGTCGGGTTTTTGCTATTTTCTTGTGACTCAGATGTCTGATTGAGCTCAAATTTTCACAGGTTTATTATTTCATGTACATGCTGGATCAGACAAAATGTGAGTACTGTTCTGTGGCCTTTACCAATCATGTATTATACCTTTAAAGAGAGAGAGAGGGAGTTATAGAGAAAGAAACATCACAGTGATTGATCCTTTAGCAAGTCGCCAGAACTCAGAAGTCCCCGAAGTTACCTATCGGTCTCTATCCCTGAGGATTTCCAACAGTTTCTCTTAGTTTCTCTTAGAACGGAAACCTGAACCTACCTGCCCTTTCCACCAGGGTTGAACTGTGCAGCTCCCCTTCAACCTACCCCCTAAGACTTCCATTTTGTCCAGCCATACCCTTCATACTTAAAGGTTGTATCATACTTTGGTAAAAAACCAAAACAGAAATGTCCACAGATTTACGTGAAGATGATGGTGGTAGAAACATACCATTAAAATTGTTTCGCCTGAAATGGTGTATTTATCAAAAAATTAATAAAACAACGACCGGAAATCTTTTCATGATCTTTTAAAAGATCAAAAATAAAAGAGAAAAGACTTAAGAAATACTGTGGCCGTTTTTCACTGTTTTCTCAAAAATTGGGCACCGTATGGGACTGAAATTTTCACAGATGACTGTTACTGTATCTGTCTTGGTATTTGTGCCCATGAATCTGTATTTCTTTGATAAAAAAGCAAAGTATGATATTACCTTTAAGGGTGAGGTGAATCAGGTCCCCTTACTCCCTTCGAAAAAAAAATATTGCGGAAATGTTCCTGTCACAGGGTAATGTACTGCACATGAATGGGATGACACTTATTAGGTGTTGTAGACCAGGAACTTGATTCGCCACTCCCAAACCTCGTGACGAGGCTAGCTGTGCTTTTTAAAGTGCCATCTGATTTCCCAGACTAGAGAAATAAAGATATGAAGGAAAGATTTTGTTATCATCAAATGTGACAGTTTCAGATTGGTACTGAATGAAGGCGTATGGATCATCTTTAAAATTGAAGCTGGAATAGTCCATATTATCATACCTACCTATAGCTTACAGGGTATAAAGATGGTATTGGTGGAAACACACCGTTAAAATTTCTCTGCCCAAAATGCTGTATTTATCCAGAAAAGAGTACAAATCAATTGACCCAAAACAATTTTGATCTTCGGACGATAAAAGAATTATGGTGAAAATATTTTAAAATACTGTGGCCGTTTTTCACTGTTTTCTCAAAAATTGGGCACCGTATGGGACTAGGAATTTCACAGATGACTGTTAATGTATTTTTCTTGATATTTTTGCCCGTGAATCTGCATTTCTTTGACAAAAACCAAAGTATGATATTACCTTTAACAGACGTTGATTTATTTAATCCAGTTAGATGTCTGTCATTCAGCTGGGTTGTTAAAATTGTTGAAACTATCAGGGTATTCAGTTTGCTTTAGAATCAGTGATTAGATTGAGAGACTATCAGCACGTGAAGTGTGTTAATGTTGTAAGCCAATTGGAGTTTCCCTGCTGGAATACAGAAGGGTCTGGACAGAATCACTTTACCACATCCGGGAATCAATATGCGAAGCTGACCCACTTTATCCTGGCATGTCTATTACTGCTAGCATTTTCTCTGTGATTAGACGGAAGTTATTGCACGCTGCTTGACCTCTAAGGCCAAAAATAAACATTTTCTGAAAAAAAAAACAAGCTTTGTAAAATTGGGGTGTTTTTTTAAGCATAAGATTTTCACTGAAGTATGAGTGTTTCTGTTATTAAAACAGTATCAGAACATGTTTGTCACATCTTAAGAGGCCTCAAAGAAATCATCAATTGAAAATTGTTTCAACATTATATTATTATCATTTGCGAAATAGCACTGCCTTGAACCTTGGTGCTTAGAGACCAAGTGCTGTGTCAGGCATTAAAACCCCTGCAGTAATTGGTGAGTTGGGTCTGGTCTGACCATACCATACCACCATTTAACCCACGATTCCTTGCCCTTCTTGTGTACTGTGTAATCAATGCAGCAGGCCTGGGTGTATGGCCAGCTAGGCTCTGTGTTCAACATCTCCCCTTATATATTGCCCAGGGAGAGACCTGCTATGTATGATGCATGACTCAGTGTTCAGGAGGATATGTAATGATTCAATTTAGGGTCATGTCTAGAGATTGTTAATACTGGTTCCTGTTACTGATAGGCCCAGCAAGGCCAGCACAGTCAACACCAACAGACTCTTGTACTCAGTGAAGGCTATAGCCTCATAGCTTGCTAAATAATATCCCAGATAACTTAATATTTACTGCAGTTTTTCAGGAAAGAATTCAAAAGGTCAGGAAGAAATCAACTGGGAATTTGTCCCTTTTTCTTATACAGACAAGTTAATTACCTCCGTAATATTTTCAGTTTCACTGATGTCTGAAAGGAAATGTTACCTCTTTTTTATTGTATCCTGTCCCTGGCCAATGTTGATCTTGTGTATATGGAGGGCATAAAAGTATCACGGAAAATCAATGACAAATTGGGCGCTTCAATTTATATTGCAAACCTGTAGGCCTATTTTGGTTGCTCGTTTTTCAGTTTCCTTTTTTGTTTTGGTTCATACTTCATGCTAATTTGCAAAGTGCCACAAATTTCTTTGCATCACAAAGGGGGTAGGGCTAAATCATGTAGTGATTACGTCACCAAATGTTGTTTCGCATTGCACTTCTCAGAAAGTATGTTGTGCAGGCACCCAAAAGACCCCATTTCAAAAATCCAACAAAATCCCAACAAAATCTGCCATAAGTGTTTACAAAATGCAACACAAAATAGTGCTCTGCATTTGCGCTAAAATTGTAAAAATAGCAGGCTAAATGCTGTGACGTCACACCGCGTCTCAGACAAACATTGCAACCTTGCATACGTGTGGTGGGTGTGCTTGTGTGCACGCATGCATGAAAAGTTTGTCTGACATCCGGGGATTTTGTACATGCGCGCGTTGGCCAAATCACTCATGTGACGTCATTAGTGCGGAGTGCTATTGAGGAATGCGATGTCTGCTAGCAACATGAGTTGATAGTGCATGGCTTGTATCCAGAAACCACACACAGGGCATACGTGTTGTCGTGGCACTTCACATTTGACCGGATTGTTGGGCTTTACTGAGTGGCATTTTCCCAAGTCGCTTGTTTGCATTGGATTAATCATCTCGGTTTAAGTGACATGGTCACTTTTACTGGCCAGAGTTTGGCCGGTTAAAGTAACTATGAGGTTTTACTAAATTAACCGAGAGTCCATTCGGAGTGGACATTAAATGAATAAGTAACCATATTCTTGATGAGTTTTACACTAAAACTAAAGTCTAGACCCAATAGCGCTCCGCACTAATGACGTCACAAAATTCCCGGATGTCAGACAAACATTGTCTCACACACGTAGTGTACAATCACGCGCACACGTTTGCATGGTTGCAATGTTTGTCTGAGATCCGATGCTATTTTTAGCGCAAGTGCGGAGCGCTAGTATTGGGCTTAAGATAAAGGGGCCTGCCTCTTTCAAATATGAAGTATTTATTGTACAGTTTTTCTTCATTGGTTGCAAAATACCAACCTTTTCAAAGATTAAGGTTTTAATGTCTGAATTCCAAGGGGAATAACCCCTCTAATCAGTAATGGGGCCCTGTAAGTGGCCCACCATCACATTACCAGAAATGATTGACTTTCAAGTTAAAATCCAGACATTTTTTTCTTATTACTGGCCCCAAAAAGTCTGATTGAGTTTTGTTACGTAAACTGGGCATGCCGGTGCCAATTTCCCTCCGCATGATTTTCACTGCTGATTCATCAAGGGCTGAGTGAATATTCTTGCACTCCCCTTGCCTTCTTCCATGCGCAAGATTCATGTATACCCCCTCATGCCAACATCTACACTAATACAGATTGGCTTTCATCAATAAATGTTGTAAATGGAGGTATTAGGTCTCTACTGTAGAATGCTGCAGACATGTTTAAATGTATAATACATGATAGGCAACAGTCACAGAACAGTACCCCCACCTGAAGTACGTCAGTGTCACACAACACTGCGCCATGCCGCAGCGAAAGCAGTACATAGGCCTACATGTACTGCGTGCGGCGCGGCCTACATCCTACATCCATCATAGAAGACTTCCTCAGCAGTCTACATATTCAACGGACAATGTACATTCCCGTTCCGTATGCCGTCATGTATTTTTTTTGTGAGTGGACAATTTGTTGCAAGCGCTGCGTGTACAACTATCATGATCATAACGTACGACACGATCCAAACCTATCGGCATTTCCCTCGCACGAAATGCTTACATGTGGTACGCATCATATCGGGCCGACGAATGCTGGCTACTCGTACCGACCGTACGCCGAGTCGCTTACCAACTCGCATGCCGACCAACTCGCACGCCGACCTGATCGTACATAAGTTGTCCACACTGACCAACTCGTACGTACGCCGGCCAACCCGTACACCATTTCTAATGAAATGACTTTTCTCTGAATTTCAGGGATTCTGTTTTTTCCCCCCTGAAAATAACCAATCCCTCAAATAAAATATCTCGCAAAAAAATCCCGAAAAAAAAACGACCAACCCCTCGAAAAAGAAAAACCTGATTAATTACTTGCGTACGAGTTGGTAATTAGCGTACGGCGAGTTGGTCGGCGTACGGGTTTAGCGGCGTACGAGTTGGCTCAATGCGCCTCAAATTGTATATCCTACGTCCGCAATAGCGCGAGCGAATTTTGTGATTGGCTAGACGATCTGCGCGCGCTTTACAAATTGTGATCTTTACATTAGAACAAATCAAAATGGTGGTTCACGTTGCAGCGAAACGCTGTCGCGAACTTGACGTTTTTACCCATGAGGATAAGGATATTTCCCAATGGAAATGTGACAATTGCTGATTAAAATAATGACTCCAGACACAGGTTTGATAATTTATTGAACACTCACGACATTCTTAAATGAAATATGTACGTCCGACCATGGTCCAACGATCGGCTGATCGGACCGTCACGGCCCGGAGCTTGCATGTACTGTAATGGAAATGCACATGTCCACTCGCCCGTTGTCGCGTGCACATTACGGCGTTCCAACCGTGTTTTCGCACGCTATTTTTGGTGTCTCTAATCCAAACCCTAACCGATTTTTGCACTTGGCCAATCGCAAGAGTCGGAAATATTAGATTTTTTAAATGGTATTTTTCATGAATCATTCGCTCAATTTTCAGTCAGACATCGTGCTAATTGGTTACCGTTGCTGCAGGTGCATCATATGCTTTAACTAGGTGCTGCGCAATGATCACAACCCACACTCTCGAGACCGCCAGCAGGCTGTACCCATGTATACGGCGCACCCCCAACTTTTGATTTTTGCCGAGGTGAAAAATCGGTAATTTCTGGATATAGGCCACTGTATACACCATTTCAGGCGGAAATAATTTAATGATATGTTTCTACCAGCACCATCTTCATATCCTGAAAGTTATACGTAAATCTGTGAACATTTCTGTTTGGGTATGTTTCCAATCCTGTACTATACCTTTAAATATATGTACTTATGTTTTTATGATGCATGTCACTGTATTGCAAGGTACATGTAGTTGTTGGTTTGGCTTTGGATTTTATGAAAAGCTGTTTTTTCAAGTACCGACCTTCTGGCCCCAAAACAACAAAATAAATCTTGTGTAGGCCTAATATTGTTTATTAACCCTGAAGTACTCCAGATGAAATTGCATTACATGTACTTTGTATTGACTATGAATCAATACTACCATACAGTAGCACATCAGGGGCAGTGGGGCTGATTTAAAGGGTAAATGACAAGGCATTTTTTGAGGGGAACTTTGAGGGCCACCCTTATAGAAAAATTAGCTTGCAGTAAGCTTGCCGCAAGCTTGCAGCAAACTTGCCGCAATCTTAACAAGCATGCAGTAAGCTAGAATAAGCTAGCATTATTTTCTGCAAGAATATTACAAGCTTGCAGCAAGCTTGCATGCTGGATGCAAGCTTGCAGCAAGCTTACATTATTACTTTCAAGCTTGCAGCTAGTTTGCTTTGAGGTGATGAAAAGAATTGTCCAGTCGTATTTAGAACCAGTTTGCCTAAGTATGAATGACCAAAGAGCTAGCAGTGTGAGTACCATAGATTGTTAGCACACTTATGCCAATAGCGTTCCGCACTAATGACGTCACACCAGCATGCACACGCAAACATACCTCCACTCACCACCACACGTTTGCATGGCCACGTTGCAATGTTTGTCTGAGGTTCGGTGCTATTTTTAGCGCAAGTGCGCAGTGCTATTAGGCTTGCCCTTCACCGACTGTAGATGAGCACTGCATACTCAATGCTTGTTCCGTGCACATGAAAAAATCACATGCTGGCTCAGGTGGGATTCGAACCCACGACCTCCTGCTTACTAGTGCAGATGCCATACCGGTAGGCCATCGAGCTAGCTGAGGTCAGCGGGGTGAATCAAATCCAATATCGCAGCTGGTACCGTAATTAATCAGTATGCAGTGCTCATTTATGTCGGTGAAGGGCAAGCCTAATCTGCATAATTCTATCTCCTGACGAAAAATCATTAATTTATTAAAATTATTAGCACACTTGTTTAGAACTCTAGTTGCCTGTAAGAGATATGATTTGATTGGTTGAAAAATGTTGTATTTGGCTGGTTTCCCATTGCATTGATTCATATTTGGACAGCCAACTTGCCACGTCTTAAAGGTAATATCATACTTTGGTTTTTATCAAAGAAATACAGATTCATGGGCAAAAATTTCAAGACAGATACAGTAACAGTCATCTGTGAAAATGTCAGTCCCATACGGTGCCCACTTTTTGAAAAAACAGTGACAAACATGCCAGCCACAGTATTTCTTAAGTCTTTTCTCTTTTATATTTGATCTTTTAAAAGTTCAAAAAGATTTTCGGTCGTTGTTTTACTAATTTCTGGATAAATACACCATTTCAGGCGAAAAAAATTTAACTGTATGTTTCTACCACCACCAACTTCATACCCTGTAATTTATCTGTGAACATTTCTGTTTTGGTTTTTTACCAAAGTATGATACTACCTTTAAGTAAAATTGGACATTGCATAATATTTTATGCCTGTAATGAGGACTCTAAGGATCGAGAATTTGTTGTTGTTGAGATTACAATGAGTTCATTTTGGAAACGAGTATATTTGCCTTATGTACTTTACTGGGTGCTTTAAACCCACTTGAAGTGGTGGTAGGGATTGTTGTTGATGAACAAATAACAGGCAATAAAATACCATCTCTAGAACTGACCCGGTTTATCAAGCCCAATATTTACTCAGACACGATGCAATTATAGATTGCTGAATTTGCTTATTGATAACGAACAAAAGCTGTGCATGACACCACATGTATGTGTTTGAACAGTTACAAGCAACTAGGATCACCAACAGTCTTGTACACTTTGTATATAGTGTGCTTAGATAATATGAGGTTTTGCCGATACCCTCCAAATGTTCATCATGGTGGACACATAAATGGAACTAGCAAAACCATCTATTTGAACCCTGTTCAAAACTGGAGTTACTTTGGTAGGAAACCAAAACAGAAATCTTCACAGATTTACCTATAACTTACAGGGTATACACTTATAAAGATAGACCTGGTACTAACATACCATTAAAATTTTTCTGCCTGAAATGCTGTATTTTCCCAGAAATTAGTAAAACAAAATACCGAAAACAGGTTTCTCCGAGATCAAAACCTTACAAAATTTTACATGTACCTCACGATTTCGAGTAACAATATTTCTAAGCTAAATATTTCACAGGTTTGTTTTCATTCCACCTAAAATCAAATTATGAGCAGCCCACAGCTGTTCTATCAACTTCATTAAAGTATGATACTACCTTTTCATTGACCTATGCAAATATTGATCTGGCATATTTGATGTCACATAATGCTGTACTGTGTGTGGGCGAGTGGGATGAAAACTGCAGTTGAAATTTTCTCTCTATAACTAAGGAAAGGGAAGGATGAAAATGTTTGTTCGTGAAATCAGCTGGCATCATTAGGGTTTGGACTGTATTTCATTGATTCCTTAGGCCTAGGACAACAGAGGTCATAGAGAAAGGCACTATATCAACCGCTTGTCATTTGCACGTGAATACCAAATGTTTACAGAATGAGCAAGTGCGTTTCACATGTAAACTCTACAACTACTGTTTGTCACTGTTTGAATCTCTGTGGTTATTGAAGTGAACTGTATTAGTATGTTTGATACAGGTAATGCAGCCCATGCATTCACACATACTTGCAGCCAGAGGCAGGGAAAGTATATTTCCTATTCGTGCCCATTTCTGTAGATTAAAGTCATTTCCAGAGGCAAGACAAAATACATATAATGGAAACGTGTGAAACAACACATGGTTAAATCATAATCCCATGCTTGATGAATGGATAGTGGGCTCATTGTGCCCTAAATTCACCCCAGGGGGTTTGAGGGGTTGGCTGGGTTTTTCATTGGGGCAACAAACGTGTCTTGAGTAAAAAGAGTGAAATATATTCAGAATTATTCCTGCAGTTTACACTCAACATGCCGTGACAGAAAGTTCATGGGATATATAAAATTATTTTGGGTACGGTTCACACACACTTCGCACGACAGATAAGCGTGATTATTTACAAAAAGACACACTATCATTGGAATCGCGATTAGAATTGCACTAATATTTGCGACTATTCTGTCCACACACGCAAAAGAAAGACCTGGGTCAATTTCTTTTCTTTTTTTAGCTGATAAAAGGTAATATCATACTTTGGTTTTTGTCAAAGAATTGGAGATTCATGGGCAAAAATATCAAGACAGATACAGTAACAGTCATCTGTGAAAATTTCAGTCCCATACGGTGGCCACTTTTTGAAAAAAAAAAAACAGTAAAAAAAACAGCCACAGTGTAAAGCTTAAGTCTTTTCTCTTTTATTTTTGATCTTTTAAAAGATCAAAAAGATTTTCAGTCGTTGTTTTACTATTAATTTCTGGATAAATACACCGTAATTTCAGGCGGAACAATTTTAACGGTATGTTTCTACCAGCACCATCTTCATACCCTGGAAGTTAAACGTAAATCTGTGAACATTTCTGTTGTGGTCTCTTACCAAAGTATGATACTACCTTTAAGCACAAAAAAATTAAATTGCTTAGCACAAAATGTGTTGCTTAAACCATTATAAACTCCATTTGATGTTCATGGTCAACAAACAACAGCCAAAGAACAATCATAAGTGAAACACAACACATGGAGATTTGGTTGTTAACCCTATTTTTATTAGCACAATTTTTTGTGCTAAGCAGGGCTGTGAAATCGGCCCGGATTCACATCGCGACCCAAATAATCGTGATCATTGATGTGTGGGTGTGTGTGTGAACGTGCCTTATGTTTAACTGCTAGTCGCCCACATTGCTGTTGGATGCCTTTTATCAATGATACAAATACATGGGATTCCTGGCATGCAGAAGCCTGGTAACATTGCCAGGATCAGCTGACATGTTGCTTGATTCTATCTGACAGATAAATATTTGTCCAAACATTCTTCCTTGCTTGCTGAAGTGCATACAGAGTGAAGTGCTTGAAATGTTACACTCTGCCCGTTGAGTAAATTTGCTGTCATTGATAAGAAGTAGCAGTGCCCTTTTTTCAACCTTGTGAATTAAAGGTAGTATCATACTTTGGTAAGACACCAAAAGAGAAATGTTCACAGATTTACATATAACTTACAGGGTATGAAGATGGTGGTGGTAGAAACATACTGTTACAATTTTCCTCCGGAAATGGTGTAATTATCCAGAAATAAGTAAAACAACGACCAAAATCTTTTTGATCTTTTAAAAGATCCAAAATAAAAGAGAAAAGACTTAAGAAATACTGTGGCCGTTTTTCACTGTTTTCTCAAAAAGTGGGCACCATATGGGACTGAAATGTTCACAGATGACTGTTACTGAATCGTCCTTGATATTTTTACCCATGAATCTGCATTTTTTTGACAAAAACCAATGTTTGATATTACCTTTATTTAAGTGTAATCAAATGTATACTGTAACTCATGCTTGCAAGACACATGTAAATACATGTAAGCATCAAATAACCACAAGGGAAACTCACTGGTTAATTAGCCAGACAGTTTCCCTTGTGGTTATTTGATAATTATGATTAAAAAACCGTATCCTCTTTGACTAATCCCCCGTGTACTGTTTCTCAGGTTGCAGCATTGCTGCACGTATCTTAAATGATCCCTGGGATATTATTAGCGATATGTGAGTGGTTACATGGCTTCTGACTGCCAAACGAACAAAGATAATTGGTACACCATCAATAAAGGGCTTGGTAGCTCAGTTGGTAAGAGTGCCGGTATGGCATTCTGGAGATCGCTGGTTCAAATCCCGCTCCACTCAATTTTTCTTTGTTCACTTTTCAAAGAAAAAAAATGTGTTGGAAAGTATGTAGTAAAATCTAGGAAATGTTGATAACCTTAGAAATTAGAGCACAAATCAAATGACATACCCATGTAGTTGATTTTTGCTTGTGGATACTTGAAATACTAATATAAACCAGAAACTAAATACAGCTGAAACTTACGCCTAATATTGAATTTAAAGTCAGCAAAAATACTAGACTTTTTGGCATGGTTTTTCAAAAACATAAGTTGTCCACACTGACCAACTCGTACGTACGCCGGCCAACCCGTACACCATTTCTAATGAAATGACTTTTCTCTGAATTTCAGGGATTCTGTTTTTTCCCCCCTGAAAATAACCAATCCCTCAAATAAAATATCTCGCAAAAAAATCCCGAAAAAAAAACGACCAACCCCTCGAAAAAGAAAAACCTGATTAATTACTTGCGTACGAGTTGGTAATTAGCGTACGGCGAGTTGGTCGGCGTACGGGTTTAGCGGCGTACGAGTTGGCTCAATGCGCCTCAAATTGTATATCCTACGTCCGCAATAGCGCGAGCGAATTTTGTGATTGGCTAGACGATCTGCGCGCGCTTTACAAATTGTGATCTTTACATTAGAACAAATCAAAATGGTGGTTCACGTTGCAGCGAAACGCTGTCGCGAACTTGACGTTTTTACCCATGAGGATAAGGATATTTCCCAATGGAAATGTGACAATTGCTGATTAAAATAATGACTCCAGACACAGGTTTGATAATTTATTGAACACTCACGACATTCTTAAATGAAATATGTACGTCCGACCATGGTCCAACGATCGGCTGATCGGACCGTCACGGCCCGGAGCTTGCATGTACTGTAATGGAAATGCACATGTCCACTCGCCCGTTGTCGCGTGCACATTACGGCGTTCCAACCGTGTTTTCGCACGCTATTTTTGGTGTCTCTAATCCAAACCCTAACCGATTTTTGCACTTGGCCAATCGCAAGAGTCGGAAATATTAGATTTTTTAAATGGTATTTTTCATGAATCATTCGCTCAATTTTCAGTCAGACATCGTGCTAATTGGTTACCGTTGCTGCAGGTGCATCATATGCTTTAACTAGGTGCTGCGCAATGATCACAACCCACACTCTCGAGACCGCCAGCAGGCTGTACCCATGTATACGGCGCACCCCCAACTTTTGATTTTTGCCGAGGTGAAAAATCGGTAATTTCTGGATATAGGCCACTGTATACACCATTTCAGGCGGAAATAATTTAATGATATGTTTCTACCAGCACCATCTTCATATCCTGAAAGTTATACGTAAATCTGTGAACATTTCTGTTTGGGTATGTTTCCAATCCTGTACTATACCTTTAAATATATGTACTTATGTTTTTATGATGCATGTCACTGTATTGCAAGGTACATGTAGTTGTTGGTTTGGCTTTGGATTTTATGAAAAGCTGTTTTTTCAAGTACCGACCTTCTGGCCCCAAAACAACAAAATAAATCTTGTGTAGGCCTAATATTGTTTATTAACCCTGAAGTACTCCAGATGAAATTGCATTACATGTACTTTGTATTGACTATGAATCAATACTACCATACAGTAGCACATCAGGGGCAGTGGGGCTGATTTAAAGGGTAAATGACAAGGCATTTTTTGAGGGGAACTTTGAGGGCCACCCTTATAGAAAAATTAGCTTGCAGTAAGCTTGCCGCAAGCTTGCAGCAAACTTGCCGCAATCTTAACAAGCATGCAGTAAGCTAGAATAAGCTAGCATTATTTTCTGCAAGAATATTACAAGCTTGCAGCAAGCTTGCATGCTGGATGCAAGCTTGCAGCAAGCTTACATTATTACTTTCAAGCTTGCAGCTAGTTTGCTTTGAGGTGATGAAAAGAATTGTCCAGTCGTATTTAGAACCAGTTTGCCTAAGTATGAATGACCAAAGAGCTAGCAGTGTGAGTACCATAGATTGTTAGCACACTTATGCCAATAGCGTTCCGCACTAATGACGTCACACCAGCATGCACACGCAAACATACCTCCACTCACCACCACACGTTTGCATGGCCACGTTGCAATGTTTGTCTGAGGTTCGGTGCTATTTTTAGCGCAAGTGCGCAGTGCTATTAGGCTTGCCCTTCACCGACTGTAGATGAGCACTGCATACTCAATGCTTGTTCCGTGCACATGAAAAAATCACATGCTGGCTCAGGTGGGATTCGAACCCACGACCTCCTGCTTACTAGTGCAGATGCCATACCGGTAGGCCATCGAGCTAGCTGAGGTCAGCGGGGTGAATCAAATCCAATATCGCAGCTGGTACCGTAATTAATCAGTATGCAGTGCTCATTTATGTCGGTGAAGGGCAAGCCTAATCTGCATAATTCTATCTCCTGACGAAAAATCATTAATTTATTAAAATTATTAGCACACTTGTTTAGAACTCTAGTTGCCTGTAAGAGATATGATTTGATTGGTTGAAAAATGTTGTATTTGGCTGGTTTCCCATTGCATTGATTCATATTTGGACAGCCAACTTGCCACGTCTTAAAGGTAATATCATACTTTGGTTTTTATCAAAGAAATACAGATTCATGGGCAAAAATTTCAAGACAGATACAGTAACAGTCATCTGTGAAAATGTCAGTCCCATACGGTGCCCACTTTTTGAAAAAACAGTGACAAACATGCCAGCCACAGTATTTCTTAAGTCTTTTCTCTTTTATATTTGATCTTTTAAAAGTTCAAAAAGATTTTCGGTCGTTGTTTTACTAATTTCTGGATAAATACACCATTTCAGGCGAAAAAAATTTAACTGTATGTTTCTACCACCACCAACTTCATACCCTGTAATTTATCTGTGAACATTTCTGTTTTGGTTTTTTACCAAAGTATGATACTACCTTTAAGTAAAATTGGACATTGCATAATATTTTATGCCTGTAATGAGGACTCTAAGGATCGAGAATTTGTTGTTGTTGAGATTACAATGAGTTCATTTTGGAAACGAGTATATTTGCCTTATGTACTTTACTGGGTGCTTTAAACCCACTTGAAGTGGTGGTAGGGATTGTTGTTGATGAACAAATAACAGGCAATAAAATACCATCTCTAGAACTGACCCGGTTTATCAAGCCCAATATTTACTCAGACACGATGCAATTATAGATTGCTGAATTTGCTTATTGATAACGAACAAAAGCTGTGCATGACACCACATGTATGTGTTTGAACAGTTACAAGCAACTAGGATCACCAACAGTCTTGTACACTTTGTATATAGTGTGCTTAGATAATATGAGGTTTTGCCGATACCCTCCAAATGTTCATCATGGTGGACACATAAATGGAACTAGCAAAACCATCTATTTGAACCCTGTTCAAAACTGGAGTTACTTTGGTAGGAAACCAAAACAGAAATCTTCACAGATTTACCTATAACTTACAGGGTATACACTTATAAAGATAGACCTGGTACTAACATACCATTAAAATTTTTCTGCCTGAAATGCTGTATTTTCCCAGAAATTAGTAAAACAAAATACCGAAAACAGGTTTCTCCGAGATCAAAACCTTACAAAATTTTACATGTACCTCACGATTTCGAGTAACAATATTTCTAAGCTAAATATTTCACAGGTTTGTTTTCATTCCACCTAAAATCAAATTATGAGCAGCCCACAGCTGTTCTATCAACTTCATTAAAGTATGATACTACCTTTTCATTGACCTATGCAAATATTGATCTGGCATATTTGATGTCACATAATGCTGTACTGTGTGTGGGCGAGTGGGATGAAAACTGCAGTTGAAATTTTCTCTCTATAACTAAGGAAAGGGAAGGATGAAAATGTTTGTTCGTGAAATCAGCTGGCATCATTAGGGTTTGGACTGTATTTCATTGATTCCTTAGGCCTAGGACAACAGAGGTCATAGAGAAAGGCACTATATCAACCGCTTGTCATTTGCACGTGAATACCAAATGTTTACAGAATGAGCAAGTGCGTTTCACATGTAAACTCTACAACTACTGTTTGTCACTGTTTGAATCTCTGTGGTTATTGAAGTGAACTGTATTAGTATGTTTGATACAGGTAATGCAGCCCATGCATTCACACATACTTGCAGCCAGAGGCAGGGAAAGTATATTTCCTATTCGTGCCCATTTCTGTAGATTAAAGTCATTTCCAGAGGCAAGACAAAATACATATAATGGAAACGTGTGAAACAACACATGGTTAAATCATAATCCCATGCTTGATGAATGGATAGTGGGCTCATTGTGCCCTAAATTCACCCCAGGGGGTTTGAGGGGTTGGCTGGGTTTTTCATTGGGGCAACAAACGTGTCTTGAGTAAAAAGAGTGAAATATATTCAGAATTATTCCTGCAGTTTACACTCAACATGCCGTGACAGAAAGTTCATGGGATATATAAAATTATTTTGGGTACGGTTCACACACACTTCGCACGACAGATAAGCGTGATTATTTACAAAAAGACACACTATCATTGGAATCGCGATTAGAATTGCACTAATATTTGCGACTATTCTGTCCACACACGCAAAAGAAAGACCTGGGTCAATTTCTTTTCTTTTTTTAGCTGATAAAAGGTAATATCATACTTTGGTTTTTGTCAAAGAATTGGAGATTCATGGGCAAAAATATCAAGACAGATACAGTAACAGTCATCTGTGAAAATTTCAGTCCCATACGGTGGCCACTTTTTGAAAAAAAAAAAACAGTAAAAAAAACAGCCACAGTGTAAAGCTTAAGTCTTTTCTCTTTTATTTTTGATCTTTTAAAAGATCAAAAAGATTTTCAGTCGTTGTTTTACTATTAATTTCTGGATAAATACACCGTAATTTCAGGCGGAACAATTTTAACGGTATGTTTCTACCAGCACCATCTTCATACCCTGGAAGTTAAACGTAAATCTGTGAACATTTCTGTTGTGGTCTCTTACCAAAGTATGATACTACCTTTAAGCACAAAAAAATTAAATTGCTTAGCACAAAATGTGTTGCTTAAACCATTATAAACTCCATTTGATGTTCATGGTCAACAAACAACAGCCAAAGAACAATCATAAGTGAAACACAACACATGGAGATTTGGTTGTTAACCCTATTTTTATTAGCACAATTTTTTGTGCTAAGCAGGGCTGTGAAATCGGCCCGGATTCACATCGCGACCCAAATAATCGTGATCATTGATGTGTGGGTGTGTGTGTGAACGTGCCTTATGTTTAACTGCTAGTCGCCCACATTGCTGTTGGATGCCTTTTATCAATGATACAAATACATGGGATTCCTGGCATGCAGAAGCCTGGTAACATTGCCAGGATCAGCTGACATGTTGCTTGATTCTATCTGACAGATAAATATTTGTCCAAACATTCTTCCTTGCTTGCTGAAGTGCATACAGAGTGAAGTGCTTGAAATGTTACACTCTGCCCGTTGAGTAAATTTGCTGTCATTGATAAGAAGTAGCAGTGCCCTTTTTTCAACCTTGTGAATTAAAGGTAGTATCATACTTTGGTAAGACACCAAAAGAGAAATGTTCACAGATTTACATATAACTTACAGGGTATGAAGATGGTGGTGGTAGAAACATACTGTTACAATTTTCCTCCGGAAATGGTGTAATTATCCAGAAATAAGTAAAACAACGACCAAAATCTTTTTGATCTTTTAAAAGATCCAAAATAAAAGAGAAAAGACTTAAGAAATACTGTGGCCGTTTTTCACTGTTTTCTCAAAAAGTGGGCACCATATGGGACTGAAATGTTCACAGATGACTGTTACTGAATCGTCCTTGATATTTTTACCCATGAATCTGCATTTTTTTGACAAAAACCAATGTTTGATATTACCTTTATTTAAGTGTAATCAAATGTATACTGTAACTCATGCTTGCAAGACACATGTAAATACATGTAAGCATCAAATAACCACAAGGGAAACTCACTGGTTAATTAGCCAGACAGTTTCCCTTGTGGTTATTTGATAATTATGATTAAAAAACCGTATCCTCTTTGACTAATCCCCCGTGTACTGTTTCTCAGGTTGCAGCATTGCTGCACGTATCTTAAATGATCCCTGGGATATTATTAGCGATATGTGAGTGGTTACATGGCTTCTGACTGCCAAACGAACAAAGATAATTGGTACACCATCAATAAAGGGCTTGGTAGCTCAGTTGGTAAGAGTGCCGGTATGGCATTCTGGAGATCGCTGGTTCAAATCCCGCTCCACTCAATTTTTCTTTGTTCACTTTTCAAAGAAAAAAAATGTGTTGGAAAGTATGTAGTAAAATCTAGGAAATGTTGATAACCTTAGAAATTAGAGCACAAATCAAATGACATACCCATGTAGTTGATTTTTGCTTGTGGATACTTGAAATACTAATATAAACCAGAAACTAAATACAGCTGAAACTTACGCCTAATATTGAATTTAAAGTCAGCAAAAATACTAGACTTTTTGGCATGGTTTTTCAAGATCAGATTTCCTGGAACAACTGTTATTGAAAGGTTGGCATCTCCATTGTAGGTTATAAATGTAATGTCAGCTAGTACTATAGAGCTCAAACATTGATTGACAGGCCACAAAGGGCTATGTGTAGATACCACCTGGTAAAAATTGCATTGTCCACATTGACAATCAATCATTGTCTGCATTGTGTGGTTTGTATGTAATAATAGGCCAGGGATATTGTCATTGCAATGTTGATACCCAAGGCATTAAAAATATCATTGTAAGTATTTAGATGTTCAAGCCAGATATGGTACTCAAATTGGAATCGTATCCTCTAAATCTTTGGTGTTTCCATTTTGACATCAGTTTGCAGGGATCAAATTTCGTGAAAAATGGCACTGGACAGTATAATTGAAGCGTTTTACTAGACCTGAACTTTTTTTTACTGGACCTGTGGCATTCATGTACATTGGAAAACCGTAATTGTATGCAATATTGTGTCAAAACTCACCAATTTATGCACCATTTCAATTGTGCTAGGAAAACAAAATCACTAGACAGCCGGACTAGTGTAGCACACAATTTACTAGACTGACACTGAAATCACTAGACTCGGTCCACAGTCTAGTTGATATTTCGAGCCCTGGTTTCTGGACCAAATTGTCAGCCCGAGTGTTCAAAATTAAGGCTGATTTATAAATACATTGACAGCATTGAAACATGACTGTTTTTGCTGGAATGACTTTTGTGAGCAAACAGTTGTCTTGTCTCGTACTATTGACAGACTCGGAATCCTGATACAAGTGAAACTGGTCAATGAAAATGGGTGTAATTAAATACAACTATCCGGTAATAAACTGCTGCAAAATGAAATTATCAAATGCATAGAGTTAGGAGGGCCTGACGCGTTTCGATCCTAGCAGGATCTTTCTCAAAGGCTAAATGATGAAGGACAAGAACATTCAAGAGTGTTTCTGTTTACTGTTCTTGTCCTGCACCATTTAGCCTTTGAGAAAGATCCTGCTAGGATCGAAACGCGTCAGGCCCTCCTAACTCTACAAGCATTTGATGTAATTACTACCAGAATTTTGTATGGTTATGACATGATTCATGGGTGGTCTGCAAACTCTGCTTTTTTGGGGTTGCAATTGTTGGTAAACCACAAGTATTTAGTTGCAAAGCCACCTCCCTACTTTACTGTACAAGTGCATAGGCCTTTTTTATTCTCCTTTTGCTCCATTCATCCAAATATGCATGTTCACTGGGCCTTGAATGATTCATATTGACGAAGCTCTCTGCCACTTCAGATGGCGCACTGATGGATTGATGAGGCTGGAACACTAGGTAGACTGAAGACCAGGGCTGAAATGTGCTGGGTCTGTCTGTGTATGGTACCATGTATGTGTGTGAGAGTAACAGACTGAGCTGAAGACTGATCAGTTCATGATGGTTAAGACAACATAGCACTTTGGTCTTATGAATACAACATGCTTGAGGGATACTCAGTGCAAATGTATCATTGTACTGTATAATGCGCATGGCTGTGTGTATGTTCGGTCGATGTTGATGGGATGTGATACATGGAATGATAATCACATAGGAGAGATGGATTGGTTTAATTTAATTAATAGTCTCTTTATGTCAGCAGGGGAACCCTTAGTCAAGATCAGTTTGCACTGATAGTATGAGATATTGATGCTGTGTTGCACTAAAAGCTACATTTACCTAATAGCGCTCTGCACTAATGACGTCATGAGTGATTTGGCCAGCGCGCAAATGTACAAAATCCCCGGATGTCAGACAAACATTAGGGAGCTTTAGATTGGTGTGACATGGACCTCGTTCATGTCGACCACAAATGCGAGAACATCATGCTGAACGTCAAAACTATACTTTTTGCGTCCTCGACGCACTCAGACAACGTTGATGACGACTTGAGGCAAAGACTCGGCATGACGCAATCAAGTATCAGTCGACGTAGTCAACCTGAAAATCTAAAGCTCCCTAATGACTCACACATGCAGCGTACACCATGTATGCATGCGCAAACAAGCACACCCACCACACGTTGCAATGTTTGTCTGAGATCCAGTGTGACGTCACAGCATTTAGCCTGCTATTTTTAAGCGCAAGTGCGGAACGCTATTAACTTTTGGGACACAGTACATAATGGCATGGAGTATTGAATGTTATGGACAAGTGAACAAAAAAGAAAGAAAAAGGACAATAAGAAAACCAAACCCCTAAATATCCTTTGAGACATTTTGACATTCTCCCAAATCAGCGACTTTTTTGATTCACAGAAAATTTCATGGAGCTGCTAAGCACAAAAATTTGCTTAGCACAAAAATGTCTTGCCCAATAAAACAAACCACCATTAAAAATTCCATTTGATATTCATGGTCATTGAACAACAGCCAAAGAACAATCACAAGTGATACACAACACATAGAAATTTAGTTGTTAACCCTGTTTTTATTAAGACAGAAATGTCATGCTTAGCAAATTTGTGTGCTAAGCAGCATTGTGAAATTGGCCCCAGATCTGCACTCTGCAGTTAGTATTTGGATCCTTGCTGACCCTCAATTTGAAAAAATCTAAAAGAGAAATGACTCTACCCCCTCCCAGATTCCTGAATCTGTTGACTGACGCAGAGAGACAATTACATGTACCAACCACTACGGACTGGCCTCCCCACTAGACATCATCATGCACCGTTGCCCTTCACAGTTGTTTTTTTTATAGAGTTAATATTTGTAAAATGCCAGATGTGCGGAAATGAAATCAATATTGGAAACCTAATAATTGCCAAACCAGAAAACAACCTGGTAGCCATACATGTAGGAACTCCCGTATGTGGAATTTGTTTTTTAGTGTCTCGTAAAAATAACTACCATTTCTTATACGTGATTTTATGTTTTATGTTTATGAGGACTGTCAGGTTTTGTGTAAGTACATGTACCTCTATGCTACAAACACTCACACAATGAAATGCCGGTAATATGTAAAGTTTATAGTAATAGGCCCATATGTACATATGTACATGTATACATGTATTAATCCTGGTACATGTACAATACCGTACAAGTTGTTCTTATGTGGATCGGTTTGCGGAAACATAGTTGTTCTTGTGGTTTAAATTTACTATTGAATAGTGGCCCTTAGTCTGTGTGTTTCGTTTTGTGTTGTTGTTGTTTTTGTTTCCATTGATTTATTTTGTGTGGGAGGATTTTGCCATATGCCAGTGTTGCGTGCGAAGACAGTTGGACATTCTACTCAAAGACTGGGCCAGGCATTTACATGTAGGACTTTGGCAGGGATTGTGCTAGTCTATGTATCACCCATTCTACTCCGTGTCACTACGTACGAACGTCTGATACATGCGTGCATGCAAATTTTATGCAACGTGGGACATCAACCAATCAGATCTGGTTTGAGAACAGTTCCGTCAGGATCGTGACGAAGGATGTTGATTGGTCAATTTCGCGCGTCTGCGCGGAAGCAGCTATGTTCGTGATAGACGCGCTTGCCAAACGGTACGATAGTAGATGCCCCCTGATTGGTCAAAACTTAGAGCAGTCATTGCTGGGTTGGCTTGCATAATTAATCAGGAAATCTGCACGCATGCTCGCTGTACAGCGAGTGCGTCTATCACATAGACTAGGATTTTGTCACGAATGTAAGAAATCACGGTCTTCCCTAGCAATTGCACGGACATATTCATCAAGATTTGTATGATTCTGGCCTGAAAGGGATAATTCACAGGTTAATGTCTGAACAATTGAGCAAAATATTAAAGGTACAGTACAGGATTGGTAACGTACTCAAACAGAAATTTTCACCTGTACATATAACTTTCAGTATATAAAGATGGTGCTGGTAGAAACATATCGTTAAAATACATGTTTTATAAGACAATTTGAGTCGGGTTATCGCTATTTTCGCGTGACTCAGATGTCCGATTGAGCTCAAATTTTTTACAGGTTTATCATTTTATGTGCAGATAAAGTGCGAGTGCTGTTCTGTGACCTTTACCAATCATTTATTATTATACTTTTAAGAATGAAAGTAGAATATTTCAAAGAACAGGAAGTGAAGTTTGTAGATATGCCGGATTAAGATGGCTTGGTGTAGAAATGAATTGTCTTTGCCTTGTGTAACATTCTGCATAGATGTCTAATTTTAGGCTGTTCTGCATCCCATCAGATTATGTGGTGGACACAGAGGAGATTGTTTGTAAAGGTCAACCAAGGCAGATTGGAAGGTCAGCCTAGGATGGAAATATAGGAGGTTTTTCTTCTGAAACACAAATGCCTGAGAGCCTTGTTTGTTGTAGGTGTACTTGTGTGTATTTGTTGTACACACCAATGGAAATCTGTACGGTATGCACTTATCATGCATGTTAGTATCCTGAATAGGCACGTTGCAAATAGCAGCGGTTTAGTAAATTCCAACAAGTCAGAGAAAATCCATGCAGTGGGACTCATCAAGTTGTTACCGTGGACCTCTTTTGTAAAACAGATTTAAAATATTTCCTTTAAAGGTAATACCATACTTTGGTTTTTGTCAAAGAAATACAGATTCATGGGCAAAAATATCAAGACAGATACAGTTACAGTCATCTGTGAAAATTTCAGTCCCATACGTTGCCCACTTTTTGAGAAAACAGTGAAAAACAGCCACAGTATTTCTTAAGTCTTTTCTCTTTTATTTTTGATCTTTTAAAAGATCCAAAAGATTTTCGGTCGTTGTTTTACTAATTTCTGGATAAATACATCATTTCAGACGGAAACATTTTAACAGTATGTTTCTACCACCACCATCTTCATACCCTGTAAGTTATACGTAAATCTGTGAACATTTCTGTTTTGGTTTCTTACCAAAGTATGATACTACCTTTAATCTCTAGACTCAGTCATGACTCAATTCAGAGGAAGTTTATCTGTATACATGTGTAATTTTCTTAATTATAATCAGTACAAGTAATAAACTCAATACAAGTAATTACCTGCTTCACTCTTCAGCTCACTCAACTCACTCATCAGCCGAAATGATGACCTGAAATTTATAAAAATGCTTGGAGTAAGGAGTGCCTGACTTGTTTCAATCCTAGAAGGATCTTTATCGATGTTAGCCTTCAATAAAGGTCCTCCTACATGTAGGATGGAAACGCGTCAGGCACTCCTAACTCCTAGCATTTCTTAATGATACAAGTTTAGAAACAAGTGGTCCTATAGGTCAATTAGGCCAACCTGTGTCACAAACAGAATTTGTGAAGAGTAAACTTTTGTCTAGATTTGCTGTCATGTCAATTTCACAATTTCAAGTTTTTATTAGGTATGTTGAATTTATTCAAATTCACACCATTTCTTTGTCACTGTATTGATGGATTTAGGATTCTGCCTATTGCCTTACCATGTATCTTAAAGGTTGTATCATACTTTGGTAAGAGACCAAAACAGAAATGTTCACAGATTTACATATTACTTTCAGGGTATGAAGATGATGCTGGTAGAAACCTACCATTAAAATATTTCTGCCTGAAATGGTGTATTTATCCAGAAATTAATCACACAACGACCGAAAATCTGTTTGATCTTTTAAAAGATCAAAAATAAAAGAGAAAAGACGTAAGAAATACTATGGCCGTTTTTCACTGTTTTCTAAAAAAGTTGGCACCGTATGGGACTGAAATTTTCACAGATTACTTTTACTGTATCTTCCTTGATATTTTTGCCCATGAATCTGTATTTCTTTGACAAAAACCAAAGTATGATATTACCTTTAACTGCACAGCAAGATTCCATTGGGCACGTACAGTGCATAAGTAGGGAATCCCTGCAGTTGTATGCCCTGTACTGGGTTCTGATAGATTCAGGACTGCCCCAGTATCATATACCCACGAGATTTTGAGAACCATCTTGAGACTGCATGCCAAGGGAGTTTAGCGTTTCAGATTTTGTTTGGCTATTTTATAAAATATAAAGAAAAAGAACTAGAGCATTGTAGACAGAATGATTCACGAGTATGAATATTACTTCTACACACTTTCAGTTTCATAGTCTATGGATTTGAAATATGCAGTGTTTGCATTTGGTGTTTAACAAACTACAGTGATCCCAGGGCTGGGGTTTTACCAAGCAATGCTTAGCACACTGCTTAGCAATTAAGATTGATTCATGCTTAAGATCAATGTTTTGTGAAATTGGCCCATGGACTTTCTCATGTAAGAAAAAATCATTCAAATAAATATGCTGCAGTTTCTCTAAGCAGGCTAGTTGAGTGTTAAAGGTAGTATCATACTTTGGTTTTTATCAAAGAAATACAGATTCATGAGCAAAAATATCAAGACAGATACAGTAACAGTCATCTGTGAAAATTTCAGTCCCATACGGTGCCCACTTTTTGAGAAAACAGTGAGAAACTGCCACAGTATTTCCGAAGTCTTTTCTCTTTTATTTTTGATCTTTTAAAAGATCAAAAAGATTTTTGGTCGTTGTTTTACTAATTTCTTGATAAATACACCATTTCAGGCGGAAAAATAGTAACGGTATGTTTCTAACAACACCATCTAAGTACCCTGTAAGTTATGTAAATCTGTGAAGATTTATGTTCTGGTTTCTTAACAAAGTATGATACTACCTTTAAATTCTGTTTTTTATCCCTTTGCCACTTTGCCATGGATTGTCCCCGTGAAATGCAACAGTTGTATTCGGGGAGTGCACACTAATTTCTTATTCCCGCTGAATATTGTCCAAGTGGTGATCTCGCCGGTGCCATTGACCCGATAGTACAAGGCTGTTTCAATAGGGCGTTGTAAAAATGTGATTCACTGTGCATGTCTGGGGGCAGTAGAGTGGCAATTGAGAAGCCCCACATGCGCAGGCAAACAGCGGACTGAGAGGGAGAAGTGACATTACCAAGTGGTCACAGTGACTAACATCTCGTGTGGACCTGAGGGAAATGCCATAGATCCACTGAAGGTGGATGCAGGAAAACATGGACATACTCTACACAATACATATGCAGTGATCTTTAGAATCGTCCCAGTGTACAGTGTAGATAATCTGATACTTGCAGCCAAAAGCTACGTGTTTTTACCTTCTTTTTTTTTCTGTATGTTGAAGTACCTGAAACCGAATGCGGTTTCTAAGTTTTGAGCTTTCTCATGCTTGTGTTGATTTTATAGAGATGCAATCGACTTAATGAAATTAGAGTTGAGTCTGAAGTTGGTTCCCCTCATTTTAATTGCATTGGACAAATTAGTGGGAGATTTGATTAGGCCTATATCATATTAATATGGATACAAAGTAATAAACTGCTGCAAATTGCTCATCAGCCAAAATAATGACCTGAAATGTATAGAATGCTTGGAGTTAGGAGGGCCTGACTCGTTTTCGATCCTAGCAGGATCTTTATCGAAGGCTAAAAGGGAATCTAATATGGAATCTACATGTAGGAGGAATGTTACTTTACGTTTTTTTAGAGGAGAAAATGTTCTGTTTATCAATTATCCTTTTTATTTTGCTAAACAGTTCACTGAAATAAATTTAACTTTAAATTTGAATGTGCAAAAACAGACTTAAAAAAAACACATGATTTGAGATAGGAAAGATAATTAATTACACACCTATGAAGAAAGCGCAACCCACCAAAATATGTTGTGGGAGGTAAAGTGGACAAAGTCCTGTAAAGATCTAATCGCAAAATTTTGCAATGAGCCAGATTTAAAACTGTGTACTACTCTGGAATACAAAATACACTGTATAAGACAAAAACTTGAATCAAGTAAGGTTTGAACTTTTTGTACAACATATGCTTAGTACAGGGTTTAAGTATTTTTGTATGAGGAAAGCATGTTTTGAAAATGTTTAAGCCAAAAATTAGGTTTTAAGAAAGTGCTTATAAAAGGGTACGTGTAAGTAAAATTTAAGGCATGTTTGTTTTTGGCACAAACTTCAAGTGTAAAATCAGGTTACACTTTTTAGGGATGGTCTAAAATTCCACGCAGCCCTATTTTGTCGCTTGACTCTTTTGTGTCTAGTAACTGGAGTATCAGTGGAGATATTCGGCCCATCTTGGCTTCTATTAAAAAAGTTGCATCTCCTATTTCCAACAGACCCTGTACTCATTACCACCATGCAGAGTCTCTGATCTTATATCCTCATTTCTTATAAACCCCTCTCTTTAACAACACAGCGTGCTCCGACAGCAACCCATGTAGGAGTACACCTGGTATCTACTGGGAATAGGCCGTTCATTTCCCAGTGGGTGAGCAAGTATGAAATGGGAATGTTAGACATCCCAGACCATGTACCACTGTGATTAAAATGTTGGCCCAGTTACATACAGGCTGTGTTCCTGATAAAACATCACAAGGATTCATCCAATTGTGACAAACTCTCTTATTATCCAGATGTAATAAACAGTAGGCACGTTCACACACACCAAAAAAGCGCAACTATTTGGGTCGCGCTCCAAATCGCGACTCAAATAATCACGCTTATTTGTGTGTGAACACAAATAATCGCGATTTGGAGCACGATTCATATCACACTAATAGTACGTCTTTTTGCAAATAGTCGCGATTATGTCGCGATTATGTGCTGTGTGAACGGTGCACCAAAAAATATTGGTTTTTTATATCCCATCATGCAAGGCGAGCGCGCGAATTTAACACCTGGATGCATGCCAACTTCATGTTTCATTGCGTATGCGCAGTTTGATAGATATATCGTACCGGTACGATTTGGGTCACACTTTTTTGGCTTTGTGGACACAACAAAAAGTATGACTATTTGGTTCGCGATTTTGAGCGCGACCCGAATTAGTCGCGCTTTTTGGTGTGTGTGAACGTGCCTAGTGAAGGATATTCATTCACGCGATGATAACTATATAGATGTATTATATGATTGGAAAAGCATCCATTATACAGGGTTGAAACTGATCAGTAGACCATGGTAATCTTTGTAGTCTACATGTAGCTGGTAGAAGGACGTCTGCACTAGTGCTGTGCTTTTTATTCGTATATAGAGTAACCCACACGGATTAAACGTTTCCGTTTACTAATTTGCCAAAAGGATTAACCGAAACCAACACGAAAAACATATGGACTCACCGTGGCTCACGATTGGCTCACGCAAAAAAATTTACAGTCAGTTATTTTGTCCATTTCGCCAAGTAGAAACACACTGTTCATATATTTTAATCTAAAAAACATCGTAAAATTACTATAAAAATAAACCTTCCGAGCGCGATTGGTATAATGTACAACTACAACTTACAAGCATGGTTTTTCATTTAGCAAGGCACCCTTCCGCCTACGGAAAAACATCATACACAATGAATTGCAAAATACCCCTGTGTCAGGATACCAAACCCCATCGGTTTACGCTACAGACTGCACTACGTGTACTGGGTGTATAGGCCTTTTCACACTATGAACGTCCGACCCGTGTTGAAATCTACACGGGTCCGATCCGTGTTGAATTCTTAAAATTTCAACACGGGTCACATTTGTTCCGTTTTCACACTACTCAGCGCAACACCGGCATTTGCTCGACACGTGTAATGTTTCGACCCGTGTATTGCGCGATCGTTTCACACTACACTTTTTCAACACGGATACAAAAAGAAAATTCCCCATACAGCGGCATTGCTGCACGCTAGGCCTTCACTCTCCAATATGGCGGCGCCCAGTAATTTTCAGACGATGTTCGTGTTGTTCATAGTAGGCCTGAAATTACGGCCGGATATCGGACATTTTCCGAGCACTTTTTGTGTTTGTCCGAACAAAATCAAATATGCACGGACAAATTGCCCGAACAACATAATAATGAATAATCAGCCCTTAAAATATAAAAACAATATGATTATGACTTCCAATTTATTATTTGTTTCGTGTTAGAATTACGTTAATTACGCACTTGCCAATGAAGCACTACGGCTACGCGTACGACTCGATCGACTCCCATGTGGTACATGTACTATCCTAGTACATGTACATGAAATCGCCCCATCATAGTTCTTTGCGCACGAAACTTCGGTCATTCAGCTCCGATCGAAGTCGCATGCAACTCATGAGAAGTGGCTGTAGCCGCTACCGCCATAGAGATGTGTGTAATATCAAGCCACAGCCAAGTATTTTAGACAGCAGTATCAAGAATTACACGTAGGGAGAATTTGACCATGAAAAGCACTCGGCACACGCGGTACGCCACATATGCAATGGGATTTTTTACGAAATTCTCAATACATGTGACAGATTGAAACCCACGTGGTCTCTATTTCTGCAGGTCCATTGAGTTCACGTGAAGTTTTCACTCTGTTTACACGTTCGGCGTGGGAGTTTATAGGCCTCCAAGTTGTAGCAAGCCTGAGATATAATATTGAAATATACAAACAAAAAATCGCGAGGAATTTTTTGACAAGGATGCAAACCATTACCAAATATGAGCGCCGCGAAGCTCCACTCGGCCGCTACGAATACACGGATCGAACTCAACCCACAGACGTTCACACTACAGGTTTCAACACGTGTCGGACTTCTCAACACGGGTCGAGAGCTCTCAACCCACCTCCCGAGCAGGGTTGGTTTCAACACGTGTCGAGCGCTCTACACGGGTCGACGCCGTGTTGAAATCTTGCAGTGTGAAACGGTCAGTCACTTCAACACGTGTCGGACCCGTGTACAACCCGGAGATTTTTCGTAGTGTGAAAAGGCCTTATGTGTATGGGACAAGACAGGCCGCGCTTTCTGTCTACACTTTCCTTCGCTTCATAACATGGGATGAAGTGATTTCTCAACTCATATATGGTTATTAATATTAGAATAGAAGAAAAGCCTTGCTACAAGTTTCCCCCAAAGGCACAAGTTTTCAACAACTTCGTTCGTGAAGGCCTATAAACTCCCATGCCGTACCTGTAAACAGAGTGTAAACTTCACGCACGTGAACTCAATGGACCTGCAGAAATACAGACCACGTGGGTTTCTATCTGTCACATGTATTGAGAATTTCGTTTAAATCCCATTGCATATGCAGCGTGCAGCGTGTGCCGAGTGCTTTTTATGGTCAAATTCTCCTTACGTCTTATTCTTGACACTGCCGTTGTTAGGCCGCGTCTAAAATACTTGGCTGCGGCTTGATATTACACACAAGTCTATGGTGGTAGCGGCTACAGCCACTTCTCATGATTTGCATGCGACTTTGATCGGAGCTGAATGACCGAAGTTTTACCGTGCGTTAAGAACTATGGGGCGATTTCACGTACATCGTACGCGTATAACTTCACTGGCCAGTGAACCAATGGCGTATTAATGGCGTCATTCTATCACGAAACTAATAATAAATTGGAAGTCATAAGCATATTGTTTTTATATTTTAAGGGCTTTTATTCATAATTATGTTGGTCGGACAATTTGTCCGTGCATATTTGATTTTGTTCGGACAAACAGGCACAAAAATATGGCCCGTCTATTTTCTTCACAAACACGCACGTAGTTTGAGAGTTGAGACCAGAAACTAATGTACATTTACAGTGGAATTTATAGCGGCACCGCAACGATCGTTATACCATGGTTATACCATGCTGTACAGGACTCCCACATGGCATTATTATGGATATGCTCATCATGCACGTGGCACCATGTGCGTTCATTCTTCATACAATGCTCACAACATCGCGCGTAATAAGAAATTTTCTGATAGGCAGACAGATTCCCATCGTGGTCGCGTCAATACTGTCTGTCAACACAGCGCTTTTATTCAGGCACTATTCTCAACACTGACCACACACGACCGCCCGCTAGCACTGTTTATTTAAAAGGCGATTAAATCGTATAACACGGATCCAAATTTTTTTTTGCTTCCGGAAACGAATAACAAATTACCCGATTTTGCACAGCACTAGTCTGCACTTATATAAAGCAGTAGGCTGGAGATTGACACAGGGGTGAGATTTGTCAGGAAAAATCCTGATTTCAGGATTTTTTTTCCCACACTTTAACTGTACAAAAGTGTAGGACACGTATACTTTCCAGGTTTTTTTGCTATGTTTTCAGGATTTTTTATGCTAGTACAATCACAGCCCTGTTGACAGGACATGTACAGTCTGTCTCAGTGGCACTTGTATTAATGCATTGTGCATATTAATGTATTGATACAATTTGGGTATTAGCAAGCTGTTCATTAGGAATATATCTTGCTTTGAACCCTGACTTACTTTTATTTCTACCTCAAATCCACCAAAATCCTTAAAGGTAATATCATACTTTTGATTTTATCAAAGAAATACAGATTCACGGGCGAAAATATCAAGACAGATGCAGTAACAGTCATCTGTGAAAATGTCAGTCCCATATGGTGCCCACTTTTTGAGAAAGCAGTAAAAACAGCCACTGTATTTCTTTAAAGTCTTTTCTCTTTTATTTTTGATCTTAAAAGATCAAAAAGATTTTTGTTCGTTGTATTACTAATTTCTGGATAAATACACCATTTCAGGCGGAAACATTTTAACAGAACATGTATTTTTGTACCACCACCATCTTCATACCCTTATAAGTTATAAATACGTAAATCTGTGAACATTTCTGTTTTGGTTTCTTACCAAAGTATGATACTACCTTTAAAAACAATGCTGTTCTATTTATATGATCTGCCATAATATCCCACATTACATGATTTAGTAGCAGTCCTGAATCCATCAATCTCTGTCAATGGGAATTTGATGGATATCAGGACATATGACTTCAATACTCTCTGAGCAATAAACTGTTTGCACAGTCCTGTATCCATCAAACAATGCGGTGGAAATTTGACAAAGTTTGATTAATCAGGGTTAATACAAATTCTTGCAAAATCACCAGTAGTACCTTCAATTTTAAAAGAAGCTTCCTTCAGAAAACATGCTATCATTATAGCAACAGAAAGGGTTTGCACCGACTAGTTAGGCCTACACAGCTCGCTGTCAAAAAATTGAATTGTCTGAAACTGTTCAAATATTGATCCATCTCGGAGGCACATGCTTATACATGTAAAATCCATGAGAGTGGCACTCTCCCATTTGCCGAACCTGCCGACAGCATTCTTTCCATGACAAGTTATTAGGGAGTGATTTGAGGGAGTTGATTATTTGATGATTCTTTTGTGGATTTATTCCTCCTTACAATGGGGCTCAGGTGCATGTATCAGCGTAGCTGCTATTTCCTGTTGTCTGTTAGTTACCCAGGAAGGCGTCTTCATTGTAAGACTCTGATGACATTGATTGATATACTTGGAATGATATCTATTTTGTTGGAATACTCTTTAAAGGTAATATCATACTTTGGTTTTTGTCAAAGAAATACAGATTCATGGGCTAAAATATCAAGGAAGATACAGTAACAGTCATCTGTGAACAATAGCGCTCCGCACTTGAGCTAAAAATAGCACACCGGAACTCAGACAAACATTGCAAAGGCCAAATCATTCATGTGACGTCATTAGTGCGAAGCGCTATTCAGTCCAATACTATGCCCACTGTTTGAGAAAACAGTATAATACGACCACAGTATTTCTCTTTTATTTTTGATTGTTCACTTGTTTTACTCTTTTCTGGATGAATACAACATTTTAGGTAGAACAATTTTAACGGTATGTTTCTACCATCACCATCTTTATACCCTGTAAGTTCTAAAGGTAAATCTGTGGAGATTTCTGTTTCAGTATGCTACCAAAGTATGATAGTACCTTTAAAAAAATATGCTACTCAAGTCATGGTTTCCTCTCTGAGTGCTTGCCATCTTCAAAATCCTCTCTGGAATTATTTTATTCAAGTGTCCTCCCATGTGGTGTGTACTTCTGTCATCAGTAGGAGGACCTAGTAGCAGATTTGCACCCGGGAAAATGCTTATTAGCCAGAACGTCAAGTGAATCCTATAATCTGGTACAAAGTAGTTTCAAGGCCCAGCATTGACTGCATGTGTCACCTATCATTTCAGGTCATGTCCATATAGTGATTCACTGATGACCTTCGCTCACCCTTCCACCTTCATATTGACATGTGACATAGTCTGGTCATTCTGTACTGACCTATCCTTCATGGCACAAGTGTTCCCTCACCTAAGTTAGTAGAGCTGTCATATCGCCAGAAAACTTGATTTAGGTCAAACCTGTTGGAGAATGTTTCTGGGCAGAGACCAAATTAATGTTCACTTCATGGAGTTGAAAATGTGTCATGGCTAATATTTAGAGTGATTGTATAACTTAGACAGTGTCATGATGTAAAGTTAACAAATAATATTATTGAAAGGTGAACAAAGAAAAATTGACTGGAGCGGGATTCGAACCGGCGACCTCCTGAACACTGTACAGGATGAGGTCGCTGGTTCGAATACATCTCCAGTCAATTTGTCTTTGTTCACCTTTCAATGACTTAAAAATGACTTGAAAATTCAGTCAGTTTCCCTTGTGGTTATTTGATGATTAAATAATATTATTATCTACTTACCAATCCATTAGGCTACTATATAGGCCTGTCATACTTTGGTTTTTGTCAATGAAATGCAGATTTATGGGCAAAAATATCAAGGACGATACAGTAACAGTCATCTGTGAAATTTTCAGTCCCACACGGTGCCAACTTTTTGAGAAAACAGTGAAAAATGCCCACAGTATTTTAAATATCTTTTCAGCATTATTTTGTATCTTTAAAAGATCAAAATTGTTTTGGTGTGGCTCTTTTCTGGATAAATACAGCATTTCAGGCATGCAAATTTTAACAGTACGTTTCTGTCATCACCATCTTTATACCCTGTAAGTTAAAGGTAAATCTGTGAGGATTTCTGTTTCAGTATGTTACCAAAGTAGTACCTTTAATTGTTGAAATAGCGCTCCGCACTAATGACCTCACAAAATTCCCGGATGTCAGACAAACATTGACTCACACACGTAGTGTACATGCAAGCGCACACCTGCATGGTTGCAATGTTTGTCTGAGATCCGATGCTATTTTTAGCGCAAGTGCGGATCGCTATTACTTGACTTTGGCTAATTGAAGGTAAATACGTTTGATAGGATTTAGACCTTTAGATCTTGCCGGAAACAAAATCATGCAATTATTTGGCATGACATTAGGCCCTACTATCCCATAAAGAGGCAGTATATTCAGATGAGATTCTCCTCATTGGATTGTGTTTCTATCATAACATGAACTTTACAACAAGTATAATTTCTTTATGGGATTTGGTTGAGCACTCATGTTATAGCCAGCATCTCATTCTTGATGCATCTTTATATTTCAAAGGCTGTTCACATTGTGTGGCTAGGTCTTGAACGTACATGTCTGTGCTCGTGGCTACATCCAATTTCCATAGACTTATGTGCACTTTCAAGCTGAAGTTGGATATTCCAGACACAGCCTTCCTTAGCAATGTACAGAGCATATGCAAGTGGTATTGGTGTGTGCTAGCTCTATGGTGGGTGAGGGGATCCTGTTACCAGCCATACAAGTAGCTGGGGGAGGAGATTCATGTCTGTGTATCTCTAGAGAGGACTGGCCACGTCAGTGAGAAGTTGCGTTTCTCCCGCAGTGGGTCGTTTGATTGCGGTTTCTGATCATTGCATTCCATGGAGGGCAGACTTCCTGTTCCTTCAGGAAATGGAATGCTTGTCCTTTGTAGGGAACTCAGGGTGTCACATGTGAAGAATGTCTGATGTTTGAACTGGGAAGAGTTGGATGAAGTCTATGAACTCCCCTAAGGAATGATGAATGTATATGCACTCTGAGATTTCTCTATTGGCAGGATAATGGATGGATATATTGCATGGTTTTTATTTATGTATAACATCAGTAGACAGTGTGTTTATTATGGCAGCACTGTAACAGGTCAGGCTTGTTATCAATACTCAATCTATCAACATCATATGACAAGCAGCTCATGGAATTAAGCCTGGCATTGGTGTGTTTAGAATATCCATCTATTTATTCCACCTTTTTCATGCTTGTATGAAATCTTTATGTACGACTTCTCAGGAACCGGTAAAAGACATGATTGGTAATGGTAACAAACCTGGGGTCGATTTCACCAAACTCATCGTAACTTACTATCAATTGTAGGACTTATGATGCTTTGCAGCCCTACTTAGGATATGATGGGTTATCCTTCATAACTCGAGTTACGATCAGTCGCAGGGCTTCATGAAATTGAGCCCAGATCTCACAGTGGAACAGTGGAATGTTGATATTTAACAAACACCGCCATACCAAACATTTGGCTATACCGAACATCATCCTTGACTCCCAATTATTGTGTACAAAATTTACCGAACATTCCTTTTGAAAAAAAAATCAAAATATGTTACAGAAACGGGAAATATTTACTGGGTAATGCTGCTTGGCTGTTTGTAATTCCTGAAAAATTATGATTTTTGGACACGTACGTACGTACAGCGGCAACAATGTAGAACACGTATGAAAAAACAATCAAAAGAGGGCGCACTTTATTGAATAAGAGGACGCTTTTTAAAAATGGCTGCTGAAAGCTGCTGCCTGCTGAAAATCGCTACCGAACATCTGCTGAAGAAATGTTGTGTATCCCATGGTGTTCGCTATTCAATGTGTATCGGCGTTCCACTGTACATGGAATAAAATGCACAGAAAAACCAAAACAGAAATGTTCACAGATTTACATATAACATACAGGGTATGATGATGGTGGTGGTAGAAACATACCATTTAAACGTTTCCACCTGAAATGGTGTAAATTTATCCAGAAATTAGTAAAACAACGACCGAAAATCTTTTTGATCTTTTAACAGATAAAAAATAAGAGAGAAAAGACTTAAGAAATGCTGTGGCTGTTCTTCACTGTTTTCTCAAAAAGTGGGCAACGTATGGGACTGAAATTTTTACAGATGACTATTACTGTATCTGTCTTGTTTTTTGTGCTCATGAATCTGTATTTCTTTGATAAAAACCAAAGTATGATATTACCTTTAACCAATCGTGTGTAACCAACCTTTAACGGTGGTATTTAGTCTGCCCTTGTTTGTCATTGTAGCGGTGTTTGGGGAGGGTCCCTTGAAGAAAATTGGAGCATAGAGTTAGGAGGCATACCTAATTAGATTCCCATTACTTGCAGGCTGATATCCAAACACACAGAATATGTCCAAGGGTGTGATAGAGCAGTTATGGCTACCGGTACATGGCCTCCATTGTTAATTAGTGATGAGGCTACGTTTACCTTGCACGCAACGTGACATAGCGGAACCACTTATCTCTCATTTAACACGGTATGCCATCTCCAATTAACCTGGTTAAAACAGTGGCAGGTTAACCTTGTAGACGATCCGCAAAGATACTGTATCAAATACATCCAGATGTTATTTATTTTTCACTGTAAACAAGGAATTTCTGCTCTCTTCGGCAGAAAATGTTGTACTTACCACAAGAAATGTTTGGTATTTTACTTTTTTGTGCGTGTGTGTGTGCCGTTGCGTACAGAATTTATAGTGCATGATTTCATTTGCTAATACGATTAATCAAAATATTTTATACAGGTAATTCTGTATTAAGTTCTTGTGGATACTGTTTTTGTTTGTGGATTAAATTCAACAAAGATCATTTTTAAATTGTTACGACTGATCAGATTTTGGCCAATGACACATTTGTGTTAAATGTATTATAAGTATTTCCTGTTAGTTTCACTTAAGGGATTTAATTTTATAAAAGAAAGTTGTATCTATTTTTCCGCCTTAATTTTTCACAGTTCTTACTTTTCTGTTTTGACATTGACTGAGTTCATGTTTCCAACTGAATATGAAACTTGACCCCAAAAAGAAAAGAAAAAGAAAACCAATATCTATTATTTGAATACATTTCAATCACAATGCATGATGATAGATGACCATTGCATGATGATAGGCTGCCATTGCATGATGATAGATGACCATTGCATGATGATACATGTAGATGACCATTGCATGATGATAGGCTGCTGTTGCATGATGATAGATGACCATTGCATGATGATACATGTAGATGACCATTGCATGATGATAGAGGACCATTGCATGATGTTAGATGACCATTGCATGAATTGAAGCAGAGATGCATATAGGCCTACATAAAAGGTGGTTCAGCAGATAAGATCTACAGCAATGCCTATGAACTGTACCATGTTGGAACATGCCTGGCATTGCTGATACACAGTGTTTGGTGTGCTAGGGAAATTGAAACAGCATGATTTACACAGCATTAGAGGAATTTAATATTAGGGACAAGCTTTGACAGGTAACACTAGACTTTTATATACTGTAGGAAGGGATTGGGGAGACGCCTGTTATTCTATTACTGCAGTTGCTGATTAGTCATGACACTCTATTAGTTTAAGCCGGGTTACTGGAAATGCAGACATTTCTTCTATCATGTACTGTCTTTAAAGGTACTATCATACTTTGGTAGCATACCGAAACAGACATCTCCACAGATTTACCTATAACTTATGGTGTATAAAGATGGTGATGGTAGAAATGTACATACAGGCCCTACCATTAACAATTTTCTGAGTAAAACCAATTGACCCAAAACAATCTAGATCTTCGGAAGATCAAAAATCCTGTGAAAAGATTTTGAATTACCGTTGGTGTTTATGATAACAAATGCATCGATTTTGTTCAAGATACAAAAACAACTTTTATAGCCATTTTAAAATTCCTCTCTTTTATTAAGCTTTTATTGTTTTTACTTTGCATGTTTTCTAGTTACCAGGATCTTTTCGTTCGTAGAATAATTTGGCCGGTCCCAGGTAATCTGCAGTAATTCAAACACTTGAGTTTTATAGCCATTGCAGTATACCAGGCAGGGTCTATAAAATAACAAACAACCTACTGGCATAAATGAACATAGAAAGCAAATAGTGAGTGAATACTGAGCAGAGGCCAATTTCATAGAGCTGCTTAGCACAAATAATTGCTTAGCACAAAAATAGCTTGCCCAATTAAAAGATCAAAAATAATTTTGGTCACTCAGGTATTACAATTTTGTATTTGAAGCATGGGGCATTGGTCTTTCTTTATGCAGAAGAGTTATGTACGTAAAATGGCATCATATGTCAAGAAATGAAGTGCATCCGCATTTGGCAGTGCAGGAGAAATGCATACTATTACTCATGTATGTCAACAAGAAGTGTAACATAATAGCCCGCCATACTGTTTCATGAGGACAGTACTTGCAAGTTAATTTATCCACACTTTTGATAAAGTCAACTCACTGAGGATACTATGCATTTGGAATTGGATTCCTATAGGTCATGTGCCTTTCATTTATTCAATGCATTCTGGGCACTGCACAACAAATATTCCTTGTGAATATTTCACTGAAATGTCCACTGCAAAGTACACATTTTCACAATTTGCTTTGTGTTCACAAAGGTAATATCATACTTTGGTTTTTATCAAAGAAATACAGATTCATGGGCAAAATTATCAAGACAGATACAGTAACAGTTGTGAAAATTTCAGTCCCATACGGTGCCCACTTTTTGAGGAAACAGTGAAAAACGGCCACAGTATTTCTTAAATCTTTTCTCTTTTAATTTTGATCTTTTAAAAGATCAAAAAGATTTGTGGTCGTTGTTTTGCTAATTTCTGGATAAATACACTATTTCAGGCAGAACAATTGTAATGGTATGTTTCTACCACCACCATCTTCATATCCTGTAAGTTATACGTAAATCTGTGAACATTTCTGTTTTGGTCTCTTACCAAAGTATGATTCAACCTTTAACTCTAGAAAACAAATAATCTCAGAATCTTTAAAATATTCAACGTAATAAAAATGATAGATAATCCAATTGTAAAAATATGCATATACAATGTATGTGGTTATTTGTCCCAGTGTTTCATGGTAGAACAGTAATAAAAGTAAATTTATTGGTTGTATGTGCAGAGTTCGTCTGCACATACATTGCAGCCAGAATATTGAAGTGTATTGTCCAGATTTGACTGGTACTAATAAAAAACACCACAGGCTGTCCAAATGTTTCCCCTGTCATAGGCTAATGATGTAAATTACTTATGAAATAGGGTGTTAGGAACGTCACTGAAGGGTGAGCAATACCCAGACACTCCTTAGTATTGAAAGCCTCTGGACTAGACAAATGAGTCACATGGTACTAAGCTCTTAATGATTTGTACTGATTTACATCATTGCCACGAGCAGGTCTATTTGGAGGGAGCTGAGGCTATATAAATATGCATTATATCTCCATTCTTGACGCTATACACCTATGGTGGCTTGTTTTTGTCACATGTAGGACTACAAGACAAACAAAGCAAAATCTGACTCATTGGGTTCGTTCAGACAGCATGTTAAATTCGCTAAAACAACTGTTTTAACCCTGTCAGTTTTAGCAATTATGTGTCTAAACGCTCTAAAACAGTTTTATATCTGAACCTGATTGGTTTTATCTGCCGCTAAAACGCCAAAGTTAAAACTGCTCGGGAGGAGGGTTTAGCGCTTAAAACCGATCGAGTTTACTGCTAAAATGTTGTTGGGACAGAATAACTTTCCGACATCCTGTTTTGGTGCAGAGAAGCCTGGCAGCTGGTTACGTAATACCTGTTGTGGCGCGCTTGTTTATATTCAACACACAGTTAAATCCGCACGCTTTATCTCATAACTGGAAGCCCGTACGGAGTCAAGGCACTGTGCATGACCTCTTAAAACCAAAATTAAAACCGATCTGTTTTAACTGCAAACAGTAAAACGTTGTATGTACGCAACCACATTTTAACTTACAACTTACCGGTACTCCCTTCGGTTGTTGAGCGGTTTAACTCAATTGGTTTTAAATAAAAGGCTGTCTGAACGTACCTATTTTTCTAGATGTTTGTATACATGTAAAAGAAAAAATATTTTAGTATCAATTAATTTTTGTGTAGTGAAAATTATGAGCTTTGAATTATAATGTACTAGCACGGTCCAGCCACTGACTGGCATGGGAATATGGATTAATGAGAATTGGCCTATCAGCGCCCAATTTCATGGAATCCATTTGTTTGTGCTTACAGGCACTGCGACGCGAGAAATCTATTTCAAGGAATCCATAAGACTTATGGTGCTTACGGTAGTCGGTTAGCGAAGAATTTCTAGGCTAACCTTGATTTTAATGCGCTGTCATACATACATTCTGCAGAAAGTCTTTGCTTAGCGTTGCGTGAAAGAAAACCCTATGTAAATATGCTTACCATAAGCAAAAAGAGTCTGCTATAATAAGCGAAGATTTTTTGCTTACGGTAAACGGATTCCATGAGATTGAACCCAGGTCATTGCCTGCCACATGCACCAGTAGGAGCAGGTGGGTCAGTCTGTAACTCAATAATGATAAATGGTCTAGCCCTCACTGAGATCCAAGCAAAGGGATATCATGTGACCCAGGCTGCCACAAATGCAGAAATTGTGAAATTATTTCCACAAAAGTGAGCTAGAAAAGGAGTTTGGCAGTGGTATGCGACACCCGGGGCGATATTTTCCTTGTCGGTACTTGAAACCTGATCCAGTTCAGGAGATTTGGATGGGAAAAGTCAACAGAATGTTGCCGTTTTATTGAATGGTTTACAGACTTAGTGTCAAGCTTGCATATTCATTCATTCCATGTCTGGTGGCGTGATAGGCTACATGTTTGTAAGTAAGCAAGATGTCAATGTATTAGTTTTTGGGGAGATTGTTTGATTATTTTTGTACCCAGGTGTCAGTCACACAGTGTCATGGTAAAGAAATATGCAAATTAGGCTTACCCTTCATTGACAGAGATGAGCACTGCATACTCGGTGCTTGTTCAGTGCACATGAAAACATTCATGCGCTGGTTCAGGTGGGATTCGAACCCACCACCTCCTGCTTACTAGTGCAGATGCCACATACCGCTAGGCCACCGAGCTAGCTGGGGTCAGCAGGGTGAATCAAATCTGATATCATGGAGGGTACTGCAATTACATTGTAATAATGAATTTTAATGATTTTGGTCGCTGGTTCGGGTGGGATTCTAACCCACGACCTCCTGCTTACTAGTGCAGATGCCATACCGCTTGGCCACCAAGCTGCATGTAGCTGGGGTCAGCGGGGTGAATCAAATCCAATATCGCACTGGGAACCACAGTTAGTCATGAATATTAATGATGGTTATAATCCCCAATGCTATTAGAAAACACAAGAGGCATACTATCCTGACACCCATTGCATGAAGCCATGTGTATTTTGTCATTGACTCAACCCAACCTAAATTAAAGGTAATATCTTACTTTGATTTTTATCAATGAAATACAGATTCATGGGCACAAATATCAAGACAGATACAGGAACAGTCATCTGTGAAAATTTCAGTCCCATACGGTGCCCACTTTTTGAGAAAACAGTGAAAAACAGCCACAGTATTTCTTAAGTCTTTTCTCTTGATCTTTTAAAAGATCAAAAAGATTTTCAGTTGTTGTTTTACTAATTTCTGGATAAATACACCATTTCAGGTGAAAACAATTTTAACGGTATGTTTCTACCAGCACCATCTTCATACCCTGTAAGTTATACGTATATCTGTGAACATTTCTGTTTTGGTTTCTTATCAAAGTATGATACTACCTTTAAACAGACAGATTATATCAATACTATCATGACTCTGTGGACTTGATGCATGATCTTTCATCAAGCATAGTTTGATCTGGATTGACAGTGTGCCAACTCCACAGCCTGTAAAGTAAGCTAGTGTTTGGATAGTTCAGTATACCTATCGATGCGCAGAATCACCTCAAGCTAGTAAGTCATGGCTGTGGGTTGCTCAAGTGGAAACGTCTTTGCCACGCATATGTGTGCGCACTCTAAAACGGCTGCTAGTGCCACTCACAAATAGGACCTTTCAATGTAATGAACCCTCATGCGCATCACCAATATGTCAGAGTAGTCCTACACTCCTCTCTCCTCTTCCCGACATCGTCCCTTATTCTGCCTGCTTCATTGTCTCTGCTAACCCCTTTCAGCAAATTAAACTCTCCTTCCAATTGGCCTAGGCTGAGTCAAGTGGAAAATTCACAGGCATGTGTGATCTGGGAGGGAGGGAAAATAGAAGGCAATGGAATGAGTTGACGATAAAAACGATTCGCACCATCTAGCCATATGATTGGATAGCATTTCACAGAGACATACATGTATCTGCTGATGTGTGTGCACTTGGCTTGTATTGATTTACGCTGCATAAAATAAAATGTTACCACAGATGAGTAGTTTTTTCAGGACCACTCTTTTCACTGGCACTCTTTAATATGTACTTCATGTCTATAATGTGTATGCATACTAAATTTCAATGATGTGGTGTGTGAGGTACTGGATGGTGAGTGCTGTGAGGTACTTAATCGTTTTGTGAGGTACTGATGATGCTGTGAGGTACTGGATGGTGCTCTGACGTACTGAATTGTGTTGTGATGTACTGGATGTTACTCTGGGGTACTGGATGTTGTTGTGAGGTACTGGATGTTGTTGTGAGGCACTGGATGGTGCTGATGGTGCTGTGAGGTACTGATGGTGCTGTGAGGTACTGGATGGTGCTGTGAGGTACTGTATGGTGCTGTGAGGTACTGGATGGGGCTGTGAGGTACTGGATGGTGCTGTGAGGTACTGGATGGTGCTGTGAGGTACTGGATGGGGCTATGAGGTACTGGATGGTGCTGTGAGGTACTGGATGGGGCTGTGAGGTACTGGATGGGGCTGTGAGGTACTGGATGGTCAGGGCTCGACCTTAGCGGTCGCCCGGGTGCCAAATGCGACTCAAAAAAGCGGCGGGCGAGTCAAAACCCTTCTCTCGGTAGTCCGGCGGGCGACTCAAATTTTGTTGAAATAAAGTGTAGAAAACAAAATATTCCTATGCCCGGCCGCTTATTTTTTAAACATTGACTAAAAAAATACGCCGCCGAAAAGAAAACTTACGCTGCCCGGCCGCGATATACATGTTCCGTACCGTCCAAAAATCATACCCCGTACGGCAGATCTTCGGAACCGACCGAGCCTGTACAGTGCACACACACAGTACGTACGGTGTGTATGTAGTCTTTGCCCACACGTGGTTGAGACTGGTGCACGTTGTTTTGATATCGTAGCTTTTACGTGTGGGTCGAATACCAGTCGTAGAATATTCGAGATTATGACCATGCTGACTGCACGATGCATCGTGTTTACGTCTTCTCTATGCATTCGTCGCACTAGGAATTTTTCTCACGACGTTTGTTTTTAGATCAAGCACATGTACGTGAAAAGTGTGTTTCTTCTTGGACAAAATTACCGAATGAAATTCAAGTAAGATGTAGCTGATCACGAAAATGCGCTTTACGGTACGGTCAGAATATTTGTAATTGTACGGGGATCTCGCAACGATACAAATAACAATCGTGACAATGCATACATCGTGTTTCATGTCGGTGTTCATGACATTGTCGGAAAAAAAGATCGCGCTAAGATTTGCTTGGTCTGTCATGTCGGTAGAAATAGCGCAAAATAAAATTTGGCACCCTTAAAAATAGCTGAAATCAGCTAAAAGTCGGGGTGTTCTGGAAGGGTCTGGTCAATTCAGTTGTAACTTTTAAGCACGCCACACCTGGCGTGGCGCCCCGGTACGGTACTCATCAACAGCCATTACGCAGCATACTTCCGGGTTCTTGATTTCTTATAATATTAAATTGCAGGTATTATACCCGGCAATGTTATACTCGTTTTACAAGTAATCTTCTAATATTTCCAATAGACTGATTTGTATTAATTAAACCAAAATAAACATATAATTAATTGTTTTAAATAATTTTTTTTCAAGTGCAAGAAAACATTTGCTAGCGCAAAACTGAAGCTGATGTGCACTTTTGTTTATATATAAGTGTTGACTTCCAACTTCAGTTGTGATTGTGTAATATATTTGCAATTAGCGTACATTTTTATCAATTTAAACAAATACTGACATTTGGTTGAATGATTCAACTAGATATGAACTCTAAAGTATAACGTAGTTACCAGTAACACTTGTTTGCCGAAATTGCAAATAACAATGTCTTTTTATCAATTTTAAGTTTGATTAAAAAAATAGCATAAAACATATGCGGGCGAGTTAAAAAACTGGCGGACTACCCAAAACTCTTGCTGGGTAGTCCAGCTGGCGACTAAAAAAAAAAGTTAAGGGAGAGCCCTGATGGTGCTGTGAGGTACTGGATGTTGCTGTGAGGTACTTGATAGTTCTGTGAGATACTGGATGTTGCTGTGAGGTACTTGATAGTTCTGTGTGGTTCTGGATGGTGCTGTGAGGTACTTGATAGTTCTGTGTGGTTCTGGATGGTGCTGTGAGGTACTTGATAGTTCTGTGTGGTTCTGGATGGTGCTGTGAGGTACCCGTGGGAAACCCTGGCATTGTGTTATAAATATACATTGTGTTCAATAAAAGTTTTTCATGTTGCGATTGACACCCCTTGTAAGTCCTGTTCTTACATGTACCCATGACCTCCCTGATGACATATTAGAATATTCTTTGGAGAATTACTATCACTTGCCTAATGACTTCCTGCTAGGTGCGGACAGTGGTTGAGCATGTAGAGAGAAAAATCATCAAAAAGACTCTCTTTCTGTGTTCAGTGTGAGATAATTTTGTGTTCTCATGTCAAGTATTTTAATGATTATAGTTCTAACAAATAAAGCGAGGTTTGTTGAGTGTTGAACATCCTCTTTAACAGAAGGTGACATTTATACAAAATGTGAACACGTCTGTTGTGAAGTGTTACTTCTCATCCACATTGGGTTTAATATATTTCACGTTTACAGCGTGTCATGTTGTCACTACTGATTAAGGTCATGTATAACAAGCTCATTGCAGTCTGCCTCCCACAAAGACTTAAATATTTAATGTTTCCATTAAAGGCATACTTCAGGATTGATAAAGGTGACAGAACAGCTACAGAATAACAGAATGGATGTTCATAGTTTGATTTGTCATGGAATAAAAACAAACCTGTGACATTTTCAGCTCATGGCATCTTCGAAAACTGCAGAAAACAGTGAAAAACGCTCACGGTATTTTCAAATCTATTCAAAGGAGTTTTGATCTCACCCCGAGATCAAAACTGTTTTCGGTCATCGTTTTACTTATTTCTGAATAAATACAGTATTTCGGCTGGAAATATTTTAACGGTATGTTTCTACCAGCACCATCTTCATACCCTGAAAGTTCTACGTAAATCTGTGGACATTTCTGTTTGGGTATGTAACCAATCCTGTACTGTACCTTTAAGTTTGTTTAGTTGGTAGTCCTTAATGTCAAAATAATAGACAAACTTTTGCCTTGTATTTTTAAGTTCATGCCGGGATTAAAATCCATTATAAATCATAAAAACAAAGTTTGGCCAAACGTTATCACAAATTTTCATAGTTTTGTTTAAAACTATAGGCTCAGACTGCACCACTGTTAATCTAGGATGCAGCAGGGCCCTTAAGTGGGCCCTTGACCCCCAGCTGTGAGGACATGACAACTGTGTGGTTTAGCCTGGCATCATTCTAACAAAAATTAACAGGCTACTTGAAAATTTCAACCTGCCATTATGCAGATCTGGGCCCAATTTCATGGAGCTGTAAAGTACAAAATAAAATTGCTTAGCACTAAATGTCTTGCTCAATTAGACAAACTACCTTTACAAATTTCATTTCATATTCATGGTCAGCGAACAACAGCCAAAAGAACATGAGAAAGATAGGACCTATGGTGCCAATTTAATGGCGCGCTTAAGCACAAAAAAAAATGCTTAGCACAAAATGTCTTGCTCAATAAAACAAACCCCCATTTAAAATTCCATTTGATGTTCATGATCAGCGAACAACAGCCAAAGAACAATCACAAGTGATACACAACACATGGGAATTGGGGTGTTAATCCTTTTTTATTAAGACAGAAATTTGATGGTTAGCAAAATTGTTGTGCTAAGCAGGGCTGTGAAAATTGGCCGCTGATGATTAATGCAATTGAATATTCTCCCCTAGGCTTTTGTAACCTCTCTAGCCAATGCACCCTAACCATGTCAAACAAGCATGTATACAATATGCACACCATCCTGATTCTGTGTGCAGTAGCATGTATACACTCATCATTTCAATTCCTTTGCAAATAACTTGTCGGGTATGACTCTTGCCTCTAGCCTGCAGCCCTTGCCTAGGGGAGATACAATCTGAGAGTAATTTCCTCTCCATATCCTCACTACCCCTTTCCCTCCCTCCTTATGCACTGACTAATACTTATTTTGGAGAGACAGGTCCTGTTTACACGCAGACATGCCGTGTCAACATGACCGCTCTATGCAAAATCAGGACAAAGCACAGAATAGGGGGCCAATGTCATGGCCCTGCTTACTTCAAAAATTTGCTAACCATTAAAATTTCTGTCTTATAATAAAAACAGTATAAGTAATAAACTGCTGCAAACTGGTCAGCAGCTAAAAAAATGACCTGAAATTCACAAAAATTTTCGAGGTGACATGGCCTGGGGCCAATTTCATAAAACTGTTAAGCACGAAAATTTGCTTAGCACAAAAATGTCTGGCCTAATAAAACAAACCACCATTGAAAATTCCATTTGATATTCATGGTTAGCGAACAACAGCCAAAGAACAATCACAAGTGATACACAACACGTGGAAATTTGGTTGTTAACCCTGTTTTTTATTAAGACAGAAATGTCATGCTTAGCAAATTTTCGCGCCCCTTTTTATTACTGTGGTTCTCATTTCTTTTTCACCTTGAGGGAGGGTCGGTCGGTCGGACAAACAAAACAAGTTTGGTGGAAAAAAAAAATTCTTGCTGAATACACAAAAACCTAAAGAAAATGATGAGAAATGTTAATTGTAATCTCGTTTGAATAATTTTGTAATATTTCTGTGATAGAAAGTAAAAAAATGTAGGCCTTTTGGCAAAATTTATCTCCCGAAATTCTGGGAATATGGTTGTTTTTTTGTTTTTCATTTATATTATGTCATTCTGGACAGGGTCTACGCCAAAGAAAAAGGGTTTTTTTCTTCGGTCGGAGCCCAAAATATGGGTCGGTCGGAAATGAGAACCACAGTAATCAAAAAGGGCGCCCTTAGCCAAAAACAATGCCCTGAAATTTATTTTTAAAAATGCTTGGAGTTAGGAGGGCTTGACATGTTTTAATCCTACAGAAACACGATTTGTATTGAAGGTTTAGTGATAAGAGGACAAGAATATGCAAGGGCCCTCGTAAAAGAAAATTCATTATTTTAACTTTCATATTAGATCCATTGCTTCATTGTAAAGGATATGTTAGACATTAGACTATCTGGTAGGTTAATATATTCTTGTTTGCAGTGTGTGTAAGGATATAGGATTTGATATCAAGTCAGCTTGACTGGACTTATTCTTGATTTTTATAGAGCAGATGGTAATTGAAGCTGCGGCACTAGCCACGTTGCACCTGTACGCCTACTGCCAGTGATGGACTGTTTTTTTTAAAGCAGGATACTTTGGTCTGGATAGAGTGGCATTGATTTACATTAATTTGATTGGGCTGTCGGCTGGCCGTCATGCGAGATCCGCGTGCCGCCAGGAAAACTTTAATTTAGTTGTATAGATAAGCAGGGAGTTGTTTAAAGGTACAATACATGATTGGTAAAGGTCACAGGACAGCACTCACACTTTGTCTGATCAAACATGTACATGAAATGATAAACCTGTGAAAATTTAAGCTCAATTGGACATCTGAGTCACAAGAAAATAGCGAAAACCCAACTCAATTTTTCTTATAAAACATGAAGAATGGTTTTGATCTTACCGCGAGATCAAAACTGTTTTCGGTCTTTGTTTTACGAATTTCTGGATAAATACACCATTTCATGTGGAAATATTTTAACAGAGTGTTTCTACTAGCATCATCCTCATACATGTACCTTGAGTAAAAGGGGATAACTAAAACAACTCAAGTGAGGGTGTCCTTTATATTTGTTCCAAAAATCGTTCGGACGAACGATCTTTAAAAAAGACACTAAATCTTGATTTCCTTGAAAAACCCGGCATCTGATGAACCCCTGATTTCCCATGGTGACTGTTTGCACTGTTAACAAACTTTTGAGTCCATTTTCTGTCTCACACTCAATAAATTGTTTTGGAGGCCTTGCAAATCCTATATGCTCCCTTTAAGCTGATGTAGCCGTATATGTAATGTGAGTCAGGTATTCATACACAAATGGACATTGCATTTACATGTAGTGATATAGGCTACTCTGCGTGAATGATACTCGCATACCAATTCAGGTTCCCAAGTTGCTTCAGGACAGCAAATTTCAATTTTTGTTGTCTGCCAGTTTGGATGTATTTGTTGCCGTTCGTGGATCAGTATTTATCTAGGCTTGATTGATTTGCTGAGCCTGCGAGGTATCGGACAGAAAATGGTGAGGGAAAATGTACAAGTGCATCGGTCATTCATGAAAACGATGCTTAGAATTTATGGAGCACTTAGGCGGAAAGATGTGGAGAGCTGTAATGAGGATGATGAAATTGCTGCCTGTTTGGGTGTCAGATCTGAAGAGTGCTGGCATTGCATTACCAGGGCCCAAATTATCCTGGCCATGTACTCGCTCGGAGAATTCCCGCCTACTCGATGTATCGTACTTGATGGATGTCCTATTCCAGCTGAAACATACTAATGGACGAAGTGTTGAATATTATAGGCAGATTATGCATTGAATCTTGCCATGCTGCGAGTGGAGCTGCAATAATAATCAGGCCATTGCTGTAAATAGCTTTAAAGGTATAATACATGATTGGTAAAGGTCACACAACAGCACTCACACTTTGTCTGATCCGGCATGAAATAATGAAATAATAAACCTGTGAAAATTTGAGCTCAATCGGACATCTGAGTCAGGAGAAAATAGCGAAAACCTGACTCAATTTTTCTTTTAAAACATAGGGCCTAAAGAATGGTTTGATCTTACCCCAAGATCAAAATATGTTTGGTCTTTGTTTTACTCATTTCTGGATAAATACAGCTTTTCAGGCAGAAATATTTTCATGTTTCTACCAGCACCATCTTCATACCTGAAAGTTATACGTAAAACTGTGAACATTTCTGTTTGGGTATGTTAGCCAAGTATGATATTACCTTTAATGGTACTAATCCACTGCACAGTTTCAACATTTTGTTCGGCCTGAATTACAATGAAACAGATTATATTGTTTTTTTCTTCAATGACTGGAACTGAAGCTTTTGTTTAGTATTGTATGTGCTGTCAATGTTTTCTCCTTCATAGTTTTAGGTTTGGAGAATCAATATGAATTAACATTACAAGGATCAAACATGCACATCGACAATAGTGCACAGACAATCCATAAATTATTGATAACAACAGCCATGAACAGTTCATTGTTATTTATTGCTTATACATAATTTAATTATACATGATTATTCATTCAAAGGCATGCTGGTAACTGTGGAAATAATATGCAAATTTTCAGTTTTCACCACTTAAATTTTGAATTACTTAATTCTTCAAAGGGGATACTGATATTTACATATTAACTGATTGGACTCATCTTTATGAAAGGTTCACCTTTTGCAATAGATTCTCGTGAAGCAAATGAAATTTAGCCAAATGGCGTTAAAATATGAAGTAATTTCAGCTGAAATTCATGTGGGGTGGATTTTTTTATTTCCAAGACGATTATAGGCTTTTTTGTTCAGTTAGGCCTAATGTTTTACTTTAGGTTTTTGTCAAAGAAATAGGCCTACAGATTCATGGGTAAAACATATCAGGAAATATAGAGTTACAGTAATTTGTGAAAATGTCAGTCAACAGTGAAAAACGGCCACAGTTTTTCTTAAGTCTTTTCTCTTTTATTTTTGGTCTTTTAAAAGATAAAATTAATTTTGGTCACTGGTTTTACAGCATTTCAGGCAGAAAAATTGTAACAGTACGTTCCTATCATCACCATCTTTATACCCTGTAAGTTATAGGTAAATCTGTGAAGATTTCTGTTTCGGTATGCTACCAAAGTATGATAGTATCTTTAAAATGGCAGGGAATTGCCAAAATAATATACAAAACAAACAAAAACAAACAAACTGGGAGAAATCAGGAATGAACCTGACCTTTTTGCAAGAAAGCAGAAGGATTGTCTGCAATCCTTGTTTGAGCTGGTCCAATCCTCATGAGGCAGGGTTTCAAGATTGCAGAATTCCTAACGGACATTTTTTGTCCTGAAACAAAATCAGATGAAAGGTAGAGTTGTCATTCTGTCATTGATGTCAGCTACAGTCTGTTTCATGTGTTAAGACTTGAACCCCACAAGAAGTCTTGAAGTTGTCAACAGTCAGTCACACATTCCAGTACTGCTTAGGGGCTGGTGTAATGTAACTTGAGTGGAATACATATTTCCTTGTTTCCAGTACCCTTCACAAATCTCTCAGTGGGTCCTAATAAGTACATCATTACTGGCAGATTCAATACACAGGCTGAGGGTATTAAGCTAATTTGAGTCTTGTATTTCCATCTTTTGCCTTTTATTTCACCTCGGACCTGGGCATCGGTGGTAGTGGTTGTTTTTGAAAATCTTTACACCGCGTGAGTGGGATATGAAAAGATATCGGATGACAGCCGCGCTACCTGGAGCTGTTGAAAATCATGTTGTGCTGTGCTCTTTCCTGAGTGTGAGTTAGTGAAACCTGAGTTTAAAGATGTAATCTCTGCTTGAAGGTGGAAATTGGATTATGAAATTGCAATGCAGCGTACGAAACACCCTCACTGATCTTATTTGTACATATATATACGATAATTTCTAAAAGCCGTTTATGTTTTTGTGTTACAATGTACATAAATGTGTAGTATCTTGAAAGTTAATAGCTGACAGGGCCAATTTCATAGAGCTGCTTAAGCACCAAAATTTGCGTAAGCATCCAAAACTTTGGTAAATGCAATCAGTGTGCCAGCCAAAACTCCTTGTGAATGTTATACTTGGCAAACAATGGCCAAATACTAGTCAAAAGCAGTAAACATCACATAAATATTTTTGGTAATCCTGTTTGATCAAAGAAGGATTTTCATGCTTAAGCAAATTTTGTGCTTATTAAGCAGCTCTATGAAATTGTCCCCTTGAAGTATCTCAACATATTATTTGAAAGCAAAGAGTGAGTTCAAGGAAAACCAAGTTAGTTACCTTCTAAATCATGTCTTAACCAGGCTTAACAGATGCCAGAAGTGCGGAGGGCTCTTGAAGTCAATCTCATGAATATTAATGGAGTCCTAGCTGTAAATGTCACTGTTTGCTTTTGACAGTAAGTGCAGCCGTGCCCTGTAGGTAGATTCTACATAGTGGGCTAGCTCACTTTCAACCACAGTCCAACCATCTTCAACTTGCCAGAAATTCAAGTCAATTTTAGCCAGTATTGTTGATAATATTTCTTGATCGGACTTGCTCATAATTTGTGTTGAAGTATAACCCACAATTTTTGGTCATTTCAGACTGCTCAAACTTCTTGATCACACTGACTTCAAAATTTGTTAATAATAGTTATAAAGCATGGTTCACTGAAAGAAATTAGTGATGCATTAACTTGCATGTTAGCTTGTTTCGTCTAGTGCTTATAAGGGCTTTTCACACTGTCCAAAATATCAGGGTTTGAACCGGATTGAACCCTGAGATTTATTCAACCCTTTTCACACTTAAAAAGTTTCTACTCGGAGCCAACCCGGGTAGGACGGTGGCAGCCTAACCGGATTGAAATCAACCCTTGTAGGGACCATATTTTCAATGATCATTGAGATATAGCGGTATGTGAGTGGTTTCATGGCTTCTGACTGCCAAACGAACAAAGATAATTGACTATTTGGGACACCACCAATATATGGCTGGATAGCTCAGTTGGTAAGAGTGCTTGTACGGTATTTTGGAGGTCGCAGGTTCGAATCCAGCTCCAGTCAATTTTTCTTCACTTTTCAATGACTTGAATAAACCATTCAGTTTCCCTGGTGGTTATTTGATGAGAAATATAAGACTCGTTAATTTATCTTGGGGAGAGGTTGTATGAAAGGGTGTGAAGCAGAAGGCGTGAAAATTATCATGGAAATGCAGAAACTGCACCAGCGCATTATCACCATCTACAGCTACAGTATCTAGTGCTGTGATTGTTTTCCCTGTTGTCAAATAGCTTTGCGTGGGGTACCAATCAGACGCAATTATCCATAAGTTCACCCAACACCTAGGCATTCCCTCATGTTTCCTTTTTTTTAATGTACCCAAAGTTGAAACATTTTTCACAAATTGGACCACTTAAATAAATAAGGAATTATGTCAAAATTTTACGAAATTGCGACTGATTATGCGTTTAATCATGATTTATCAGTATTTCCTCACACTTGTTCTACTTAACCCTCCCAACCTCTATGCATTGCAATGAAATTATCCCTCTTCCATACCGCGTCGCACAGCAAGAGAAGAAACGAAAATACGCCACGTCTGGAATTTTCATTGCTGTCCAACCTTAAGGCCTCTGCTGACCCAGATCCTAATCTGGTGCCGTCTAATCAGCTTTGATATGATTGGACAAGACTGCTTGTTTCCTGTTGCCCTATCTAGAGAAGAAACTAGCAATTGGCCAGGCTCTTACATACATGTACGATTGATTCCCAGGTTCACGTGCCTCAACCGTCTGTACCGCTACTGTTATGATAGTAAGACTGACCTCATTCAAGTGTTTACCAATCGTGTTTGCTTGGATCAATGCTTTGTAATGGTTGTTGTTATTGTAATGTGAGGTTATTGCTTACATTGCCCAAACACTGATCTTGAATGTGCACAGTGCATTTTATTAACTAAGTCTTTCAAATCCTCATTATTTGTGGATTTATGATTATTATGATTAGGTTGTTTTTCAATTTTGTACATTCGTGAACCAGCTAGCGTAGGTAATGTCAAAATATTATTCAATTCAAACAAATTAACTTTTTATTCTTGTCAGAACATGCATGTTCTTGTCCGTTGTCATTTAGCCTTTGAGAAAGATCCTGCAAGGCTCGGAACACGTCAGGCCCTGCTAACTCCAAGCATTTGATATATTTCAGGTCAATTTGGCTGATGAGCAATTTATTACTTAAATAATTTATTATTAACTGCCTCAAAACTGTTCATAATTCATCTAGAAGGATGAATGACCTGAACTGAAAACAGTGAGAAACGACCACAGTTAAAAAAAAATCAATTGGTCAATTGGTTTGACTCTTTTCTGGATAAATACAGCATTTCAGGCAGAAACATTGTAACAGACTAACAGTATGTTTCTACTATCACCATCTTTATACCCTGTAAGTTATAAGTAAATCTGTGAAGATTTCTGTTTCGGTATGCTACCAAAGTTTGATAATTGATAATTGATAGTAGCTTTAATTAGCCCATCGGCATGCCAACCAGGAACAGTGCGCATATCAACCTCCCAGTGGCTTGAGAAATGGTGATAAAACATATTTAAATTATTTTTATTAATGAAAATAAATGCATTGAGAAGAAAAAGAAGAAAATGGAATAAACGATAATCTGATAATTAACCCCAGGCTGAAGCATCTTTACCTGAAACTGCACCAAGTAATTGTAGAGATTAATATTTGTCATGCCAACTTGTTACGTCATATGTGACGCACATACTTGCCTTCAGTGTTATATTTAGATCTATAACTCAAAACGTGATCACCAATTAGGGGAACTTATTAGCGAAGCCATTATGCCCAATTTTCTCTGGAAGGAAATGAAGGTATTTGCCCTCACAACTTCTTCAAACCTTCTCCAGTTTTTCTGCACAGAAACCATCAATATTTGTACATAAAATGTACTATCATACTTTGGTTGTATACCAAAACAGAAATTGTCACAGATTTACCTACTGTAAGACTTACAGGGTATAAAGATGGTCATGGTAGAAACATACCGTTAAAATAATTCAACCTGAAATGCTGTATTTTTCAAGAAAAGCCTAGAGTATTAAAACCAATGACCCAAAACAAATTTGATTTTAGGAAGATAAAAAATAATGGTGAAAAGATTGTTTAAATATTGTGGGCGTTTTTCACTGTTTTCTCAAAATGTGGGCACCGTATGGGACTGAAATTTTCCCATATGACTGTTAATGTATCTTTCTTGATATTTTTGCCCATGAATCTGCATTTCTTTGACAAAAACCAAAGTATGTTATTACCCTTAATGGCGCAGCTCTCCGAAAACTAATTAAAAATGTCAGTCTATTCAAGCTCGTCTTTGTGTTTTATTTTCATAGGAATTAGACTTTTTGTTTATTTATTTTTATATCGGAAGATTGTGTTAATGTTTCATATTTTTGCAAGGAAATTCAGATCTTTTCATTCTCACCTTTATAGTTGAACAGCGCCCTCACAGGGGCAACTCTGTCCAACTCCTGTGCACATTACCATAATATTGAGGCTGTTCACACTATGTTATCATAATCGAGGTGATACATGTTGGGGTTTGTGGAAGTAATAATAATGATACCTGAAGTGATTGGTTTATAAACATTTAGGGTGAATGTACTCTGGCTCTTTACTACCTATAGTGGTAACATATTTAATATGACTTGCCCACTGATGTTTATTGTAGTTTTGCACATAATTATATGTAAATTTACCACCACAATAGAGTGCTATATAAAACTTGCTGTGTGGCCTCTACGTTTGCAACCACTTACAAAATGTGTTGCTTGATTTTATGTTAGTACAACCATGACATGTCTGTTCCATAGAGCCCTGTATGTATAAACACCTTGGGCACTTATTGTTAGTTTGTGAAATTCAAATGCATTGTGTGAATGTGCACATTTCCTTTCTTAAGGAAATACACTAAGACTTGGGAGTTTATTTGTTTTGCGTATACCATTATGAAATTATGATCATGGCCTGAAAAATATTTGTACTTATTGGTTTTTATTGAGAAAGATTTGAGGCTTTGCATGGTGACAATTGGTATGTGGATCGGTTTGCAGAAACAACATGTTAGAATTGTTCGTACTTTCGCACTTCTATTTCGTTCGCACTTCTTGAAATTAAGGTCTCAACGTTTCGACTAGTCTGCTCTAGTCCTCATCAGGGGAGCCGCTTGGTTAGTGCTTCATATTACTTTGTTAACTTGCAACCTTGCTTAACAAGGCCATTACATTTACAATAGTTATAGGCCTTTCTTTTGCAACGTCACAACCCAAGTTTTTGCCAACCAAGATGGCGGAAACTATGGCAAGCCGTCAAAGCCAGGCATAAAAGTTTACCATAATTTGTACTCAATTTGTACACAAAGTTTCATAAAGATTGAAAGATATTGCTGAATTAATGAAAACAACACAAGCAATGATGGTATGTATTTTGTATGGAAAGTCTGCACACATGTTGAAGTTGGTCAGTGGTCACACCGTTTGTTGAGAAGACGAAATGATTTGCAACATTTGGCCGTCCATGCCAACCACCAGTGAATGTTTGTAAACTTAAAACAAAAGAGAGGTCTATTTCCTTTTATTTATTATTCATCATCAAATTGTCAATTTCTTTAGGGAGCATCAATTATTATTTAAACTCAAAAATACAATTGGATGATAACTCAATATTATACAAACTCCAAAAAGACTAAGGGAAGCTATTTGTGATTCTATATTTCGTTCTTTATTCAGAAGTCAGAACATCTTCAGGAACAATTGGATGAGTAGTAGAATTATGAAAATTGAACGCATAAGGTATGTCGCAATGACTAGTGTACATATAGGTCCTTTCTTGAAGTTTTGTATGTTTATTTGCAATGTGTAGAGATTTATTATTGTACATTGAATGTAGGCCCACCCAATTCGCTGGTCTTTGCATACTTCAGTGAAGCTATAATACTGGCCCCTTTGGTTTGTGTTTATTTGTGTAAGTCAGACATAAGTATGGAGTCTGAAAAGCCCTTTTCTGATTTGTGAGGTTGACAGCTTCTGGCTGGTCATTTACAGCTTTATGACCCCAATCAGCTTGATGGTATCTTTATTGTGATGTGCTGTTATGGGTCTTTGGAGTGATTTAATGACAATTTACAGTGAACTGCAAGAGATTTGCTGAGGGGAGAAGTCAGTTAGGGTGCTGTTGTTGCCAAACACTTTGTTACTCCTTGGTCCTATGAGTTTAAAGGTAGTATCATACTTTGGAAAGAAACCAAAACAGAAATTTTTACAGATTTACGTATAACTTTCAGGGTATGAAGATGGTGCAAAACCTGCCATTACATTTTTATCCGCCTGAAATTGTGTATTTATTCAGATATTAGTAAAACAACGACCGAAAATCTTTTTGATCTTTTAAAAGATCAAAAATAAAAGAGAAAAGACTTCAGAAATACTGTGGCTGTTTTTCACTGTTTTCTCAAAAAGTGGGCACCGTATGGGACTGAAATTTTCACAGATGACTATTGCTGTGTCTGTCTTGGTATTTTTGCCCATGAATCTGAATTTCTTTGATAAAAACCAAAGTACGATACTACCTTTAATACCTTGCAGCAAGCAAAAGTCATCTTAAACTTTAAAGGTACAATACATGATTGGTAAAGGTCACAGAGCAGTTCTGACACTTTGTCTAGTCCATCAGGTACATAAAATAACACACTTGTGAAAATTTGAACTCAATCCAACATTTGAGTCACAAGAAAATAGCAAAAACCTGACTTAATTTTTCTTATAAAACATAAAGAATGGTTTTGATCTTTGTTTGACTAATTTCTGGTTAATTACACCATTTCAGGCGGAAATACTGTACTTTAAAGGTATGTTTCTACCAGTACCATCTTTATATGGGCAATTTTACGGTAACATAAGTTAGCTTTTAAGTGGCTTTGACCTATTCCTTGATCAATCATTCTTGAAAGACTCCAATTTAAAACTGATTGAAATCAGTAAGTATACCACTTGAAATGCATGTAAATATGCAACTTACAAGGTAACTTACGTTACAAAATGTCCCAAAGCCGTGGAAATGTCCATATCCTGAAAGTCATACATGAATCTGTGATTCTAAAATAACAGGTATCAAAATAGAGGCTTTTGGCTATGGTTCAGAAGTAGATTTTCTGGTTTGAAAATGAAAATAGAGCTTCAGGTTAAATGAAAAACCACAAGCTAAATTTCAGTATATGGATGTCAGAGACGAAGCCGGAGCCTGAGCCAGAGCCGAGGTTTAGAAAAAGGCCTATGTACAGTCATTGTGGTTGGTTGACTGGTTCCCAGGTGGTGCTGGGTACCAGGTAGCTGTGAATAAAACCTATAGGATTGCACATCAGGGATATAGTATACTGGCAACTTACTCCCCTAATTGTCTGCCTGAGGTCCGTCAAGTTCTTTTCTCTTTGTGGTCAAACAAATTTCTGTGGTGGACACGTTACTGAGACAACCATTATTAGCTGCCTTTGTGCTTGACCCCAATTTTACCAAATATCTAGATCACCGTCATTTTTCAGTCATTGATGATGTTGCGGTATAATTAACATAGAGTATCGGCCTTAGGCCCATTTGAAATATGATTCACGTTGTCATTGACATGACAGAGTGAAACCTTTCTGCCCTATAATAGCAGGTGCTACTTGCTAGGTCCACTAATGGTACTTATAGGCCTTGGTGTCAAATTTGGTTTGGCTCTTAATCTGGATATTGTACTTATATATTGAATATATGTCCTTGCACGTGAATCACTTGCAAATTTAGCATGGTTTTGACTTTTGCGTAAATAAGTGTTGTAAGAAACATGAACTAAAATTGAAAGTTAACTGAATTGGATAAAGACAAACACCAGTTAGAAAAATTTCCGTTTTTGAGTGTCTTCGACATTATCTGAAATCTTTAAAAGCTCTGTTATGAGTAAAATAAAAAGATGAAGTAAAAACCTTTCAATACAAGTGATAAACTGCTGCAAACTGCTCATCAGCCAAAATAATGACCTGAAATTTATAAAATGCTTAGAGTTGGGAGGGCCTGACGGGTTTCGATCCTAGCAGGATCTTTATCGAAGGCTATAAAAGCCTTTAAAACGTTAAGTTTAGAGTGTCATGTATCAATTTTGACAAGTTATGCAGCAATGGTCAATTGGTTTTACTCTTTTCTGGATAAATACAGCATTTCAGGCAGAAAGATTTTAACGGTATGTTTCTACCATCACCATGTTTATACCCTGTAAGTTATATGTAAATCTGTGGAGATTTCTCTTTCGGTATGCTACCAAAGTATGATACTACCTTTAAAGTACATGACAGAAGAAATGTCTGTATTTCATGAGGCAATTGGTCTCACCTTGGGCTGTGGGCATATCAGAAACTGAGACTATCCTCGGCGGTGGCTGAGCGTTGATGTATTTTATTCCCTGATGTTATGCAGTACCAACCAGCCACACTATGCAGGGTATCCTATTATGTTGAAGTATCAGAGTCCACATTATCCTCATGAGATCCGGAGGGCTCTCTGGCTTATGAATATTCATGAGGTGCCAAGCAGTTCCTTATTGTCTTAAAGATACTATTATACTTTAGTAAAGTTGATAGAACAGCTGCATTCTGTTCAAAATTTGACCTGTGAAATTATCAGTTCAATTGATCATTGGAAACAGTAGACCATTTCAATTGTTACGCAAAATTGTGAGGTAATTGTAATTGTGAGGTTTTGATCTTGGAGATCAAAACATGTTAACATGGATAACATGTTTTTGGTATTTTGTTTTACTCATTTTTGGAAAAATACAGCATTTCAGGCAGAAAGATTTTAATGGTATATTTGTACCAGGTGAAAATTTATCTTCAAACATTTTCAAGCTTTGTGACAAAAGGAGGTAATGTAATAAAACAAACTGTTTTGAGACCAATTTAAAAAAAGGGGTTAGGCCCTAATGTTCAGGAATTGTTTAAAAATATAATTCTTTTAAGAGACTAAATGTTTTTTTTGGAAGGATAAATATGCCAAGGGCACCATGCTCTGTGACCATGCTGATCAGTCTGTCGGATAACATCCATAGAAAGATGAATCAATTGAATATAATACCTCAATGGCAAATCAATCCATGAACAATTGACTTTCACATCTAGGCATCTGCCCAAGTATACAGAAATAACCGCTTCATTTAAGTGATAATGATATCTCCAATATTCTCAGTCATAGCAGCTTACTCATTTGATAAAATAATCATATTGACCTTTATAAGGTCAGGACTCTAGTTATAAAAGCTGATCAATATGCAATCGGGACAATGTCAAGTCATTTTTTTTTGTCTTCAAAACCTTCACTGGATAACATGTTTGAAGTACGGTATTCCCAGTTATGTCATTTACATGTACTGTTCAAGTTGTAAAAACTCATCACTTTTCAAATATATTTAGATTACATTGTGCACTGACTTTTTTGTATTCAGCATAGAACTAAGACAAATAACCAGCAACTTATTGGTTTATTTTATTGGCATTAGGAATGAATCCAAGCCCTCCGAATTGGCCCCATTATGTTGAAGACCTGGCTTTAAAAATTTATCTTTAATTTAAGTATAATACATGATTGGTAACGGTCACAGAACAGCACTTACACTTTGTCCAGCATGTAGTATAGAATGAAAAGATATGCCTGTGAAAATGTGAGCTCAATTGGACATCTGAGTCAGGAGAAAATATTACCCCGAGATCAAAACTGTTTTTGCTTTTTGTTTTAAAAGTAATTTCTGGATAAATACACCATTTCCGGCGGAAATAATTTTACCGGTATGTTTCTACCAGCACTACCTTTATACCCTGAAAGTTATACATAAATCTGTGAACATTTCTGTTGGGGTATGTTACCAATCCTACACTGTACCTTTAACATGTTTATGTTTAATACAAATCTGACATTAGTTTGTTTATTGGGGAATGAGCCTAATGTAATTATAATGCAATTCGATCACAAACTCCATATTTAAAATGTTTGTAAAAATGTTGAGTGAAATAATTTTTGATAGATAAAATCCAGAACAAAATCAAATTGTTAATTGAATTGTATCAAAGTTAAAAAAAAAAATTCATGACGGACTTGTATCATTCCTCACTTTGATGGAGCTGCCCTCATTTTATTGTCTTCTTTTGTTCTTGTTTGTGTACAGAACGAAGGGAAACCCAAGGATGGGAAGAAAGCATCGAGACAGAGTTTGGAGGATAGTACTAACACAGACTGTATCAAGAGAAAGAGACCACGCCACAAGAAGGTAGGTCAGCTGTACGAGATAGACAATCCCTTCCTAGTTTCTCACATTCAACTGGTGATTTCCCTTTTCCCTTGGCAACGTGTGTTCATTCGGGCATTCAAAAAAGGAAGAAAAGAGCCACAACAAAATCCATCCTGCGCAACTGATGTTAGTGGGTTTCTTATCAGTGTATATAATGTATTGCAGTTTGGTTTGCTCACTGGGTACTGAGGGCTTTATGTCGGCAATGTGTTACGGCCATCAGGGGTCGTTTTCATGGAATCCGTTACCGTAAGCAAAAATTATTCGCTTACTATAGCAGACTTTTTGGCTTACGGTTAGCATATTTCTCATGAGAGTTTTCTTTCTTGCTACGCTAATGACTTTTTGTCTTTAAAGGTAGTATCATACTTTGGTAGCATACCGAAACAGAATTCTTTGGCATATTTACCTATAACTTAGAGTGTATACAAAATAAATGAAGGTTAACCTAGAAATTTTTCGCTTACCGATTAAGCTCCGAAAGTCTTGCTTACGGATTCCATGAAATACATTTCACACGTAGCAGTGCCCGTTATCACAAAAATAGGTCGTAATGGATTCCATGATTCTATGCTACAATTCTTGGTATCTTGGTGTTTGAAAGAATCTGTCTGCTGCCCTCTGGAGGCAGACAAATCTACCCTGCCTACTTAACACGCATAATTGTCAGTCAGGGTTTAGCCAGATGGAGTGTCATGCATGTGAAACCAGGTCAAATGAATGCATACATGAATCTCTAGCATGTAGATTGGCCTTTGTCTGTCTGTTTGTTTATTTGTTTGTTTTTAATCAACAGTTTGTGAGCAAACATATTAAAGGTACTATCATACTTTGGTAGCATACCAAAATAGAAATCGTCACAGATTTACCTGTAACTTAACAGGGTATAAAGATTGTGATGGTAGAAACACACCGTTAAATTGTTTCCGTCCGAAATGCTGTACTTATCCAGCAAAGATTAAAACCAATTGACCAAAACAATTTTCACCTTCGGAAGATCAAAAATCAGTGTGAAAAGATTTTAAAAATGCAGTGGCCATTTTCCACTGCTTCTTCAAAAAGTGGGTACCGTATGGGACTGAAATTTTCACAGATGACTGTTACTGTATCTGTCTTGATATTTTTGCCCACGAATCTGTATTTCTTTGATAAAAACCAAAGTATGATATTACCTTTAATAAATTCTGAACTCTGGTCAATAGAGGGCAGTATTACATATGGCCTCCATTTCAGCTTCCCACAGGGAGTACTTTGATTAATTTGTCTCCCACTGCATGCAGTAATATAATTCTTCCGCTGTGTTCATCAAGTGTAAATGCGCAGTAATCGTGCTAAATCACAGCACCAACTGGAATGATGGGTCATGAATGCAGTCCTAGAAATCCTACTCAAGGTTAAATTAAAAGAAAAAGAAAAAAACGCCTTTATCGTAATTGCTGCTATATTCAGTAATACCCTGTGGATGGACATTGATTTTTCAGTTGAGAACGGTCTTGACCTATTTCTGGTCTTTTTTTCTGGGGCTCGCTGCCAGTTTGAATTTATCGGGGCAACAATCAAGGCCAAAAAGGCAATGTTATGGTCTGTTGGCCCTGGTTATAATAACTGTAGGCCAGGGAGGGAATGTTGGCCTTTGAGCATGTTAGCAACATCCATGCCATAATGACCGAGAGACAATTATTTCTTTGTCGCTCTTTTTTTGCTTCATGAAAATTGCAAATTACCAAAGCCATAATGCCCTGCATTATTTGACTCATATCTGAAGCAATTCGGTTATACACTATTTATCACAAAGGCTCCTTTTCTACACACATGAGTTATTTCTGAAACAGTAGAAAATTATCGTTGGATGAAAGTTGAATTAGGCTATTATGTTCATTTTGTGTGTATGTGTATATGGATGCATTTCTGAGTTGAATATTTTCAATGATTTTAAATATTGTATACGTTTCTACTCATTTTATTACATATACCTGTACATGTATATGTACTTATGTGTATGTAGTTGTTTTTTGTGGTATTTTCTTTCTTATTGGACATCTTTTCCATACTGTCTTGTCTTTTCAAGTTCTTTGTTGTCCTACTTTTTCGCTTCTATACATGAAGTCTCGGAAAATATTATTTTAAAAACCTTCCCAGGAGCACAGTAAGGAATCTGTGGAAGAATCTACAGGCATCTATGTTATCCAGTGTAACCTCAGACGGTGTTGTATCCAGCCTGTATAAGCAACTCAAATAGCTGGATTTGTTGTTCCCATTTTACCCAGGCCAAGTGGCTGTAGAACCTGATATTTAAGTTGGCATGTTTATTGAGTAAACAAAACATGGAGACCAAGTCTTCAGCCTGAACATAAAAAGAAATGAACTGAAAAATCAGCATTGATTTGCATGTACAGTATGTTAAGTATGCCAAGATTTAAGTTGCCTATTTTAGGATTATTGAAATCTTGCCATGCTTCTTGCTCTGTTATGCCCTCTCTTAGATGGTGCATCTATGTATCACATCTGATTTGATTTGATTTGATTTGATTCGATTCTAGAAGGAAATTATTAGTGGATTACAAATAGGGCTGTGCATTCTACCCGGGTACTTGAAACCCGACCGAAACCATCGAGTACCCGGCTCAATTTTTTCGATTCTATTACCCGTAAAAAAATAACAACCATGCCCTTTTTCATAAAATACATCACTGACCTGCAAAATTGGTACTTTTTTGCAATGTCAAAAGCAGATTATTTACCGCAAATCTGTACTGAAGCCGGCAGCGAGCCACATATCGACGCAGTCCGGCCGCGATCTATGGTACCGGACAACGCGACGTACCCCGGCCGCGATGTAGGCCTTATGTACATGTACCAACCAAAAATCCTACAATCATTTGCTGTGTGAACGGTGTGCCAAAAAAAACCTGGTTTTTTTTTATCCCATCATACAAAGCGCATGCTGTACAATGTTCCTGTCACAGCAATGTTGTGCATGTGTGTAAAATACCACATTGATTCAGTTCGTCGCGTGCGTAGCACGGATGCAAGTCAACTTCAAGTCAAACTTTAAGAATCCCGCATCTGCAGTTTGATTATAAAAGAAATCGTATTGGTTTGGGTTCACATTTTTTCTACCTGTGTGGACACGCCACAAAAAAATTGGGAATTCAAAGAAATTCCTTTCAAGTGTGATACAAACAATTCAGGGGGCCTTTCTCAAAGCTTGGCTCCGACTCCGGCTCCAGCTATGGCTCCGGCTCTGGCTCTGGCTCCAGCTCTGGCTCTGGCTCCATTTCGTGAATCCATTCTAAAAATTAATAGATACCAAAATAGAGGCTTTTATTGTGGTTCTGAAGTAGATTCTCTGGTTTGGAAAGGAAAGCAGAGCTTCAGCTTCAATGAAAAACCACAACCTATATTTTCAGCATGGATTACAGAGACGAAGCCGGAGCCTGAGCTGGAGCCAAGCTTTGAGAAAGGCCCAGAATATGGGGGTGGGTCTTTGCACAACCTCATACCCACTCACTCTGTTTGTCATCATACAAGCCACTATATACGTTGTGTGCGATGCAGTGAAGATCGAATGACACTTCTTGCAAACCTCTTACAAGCATGAAGACCGCCTCTTCATGTGCACCTCATGATGTTACAAGAAGCTCCTGTTGACACAAGCGCAGGCATCACTTTCACCATCCACCCGTTATCCTCGTTGTTTTTTCCTTCCTTGCTGGGTTGAGCTCAGTGTTGAGATGTCTATAGGGTTTAGCATATCATTTCAGGACTGATAGGACTACCCATGTCCATAGCTTGTATCATTCATTGCTGGGAATTCATTGAAGACTGAACAGAGAGAGAATTTGACCCAGTCTGAGGTGCAAGCAAAACTTTTACTTGGGAACAATTCAGATTTGGAGTGGGTCTTTAATCAAGGAACTCCTTCACATTTGAAGTGAGTGAGCTCTCTCTCTGACTCTCCTCAGTCTTTTTTTCATTTGACTTCCGTCAAGAGAGCTCTCTAGATTCAGACGTCCTCTCCTTGAAAACGTGCCAAAAAAGTGCACGATATATTATATCCGAAGCAGAAAAACTGGCTAAGAAAATAATATGTCAGAGACTCAATGTTGAAAAGCAAAAGGCCTTGCTGGAAGCGTGTGTGTTTGTGTTGGGGGTTGGATAGTGCTAGAGTGGCTCGGACATTTCTTGTCATCCAAACAAGATCGGGAGGGTTGATTTTAATTAAAAGTGTCCATCTGGGCACTTCACCAGCGTTTGGTCTGATCTTAACGTTTGGGGTTCTTAATAACATTCCTGGAGTGCTTCTTATCATCTGAGCTGTAGTCAAGCCTGTTCAATGGCTCCTACAGAAGGGGCTACCTGTATTGGATTCTTGTCTTGTATCGTGATGTTAGGAGGTGGGGGAGAAATGATGGAGATTTAGTGGATGCATCTGAAGGAGGTTTTTGATCAATGAGGATAAGGTCTGATTTGAGGCTTTGCATGGTGACAATTGGTATGTGGATCGGTTTGTGAAAACATGTAATATTCGTTTGTACTTTCGCTCTTCTTATTTCGTTGCACTTCGACTTATAAGGCTATAGCATTAGAGAATAAGGCTATAGCATTAGAGAATAAGGCTATAGCATTACCACAAGGTGTTTTCTGCAAGTGATCATAAGTGATCATAATACCTGAAGACTTATAGTAATCAAAACACATAAATGTACGTACAGTAACAATAACAAAATTCTTGTCTCCTGGTGAGGACTAGAGCTGGCTAGTCGAAACGTTGTGACCTTACGAGAAGTGTGAACGAAATAGATGTGCGGAAATACGAACGATTCTTACATGGTGATTCCGCAAACCGATCCACGTACCAAAAACAAAATTGTTCATTTTTCATGGTTGTGCAATGTGCATTTCAGAATTTCTGTTTGGCACAAGACTTGTGAAGAGTGATGTTTTGGGATGAAACAGTCGCTACCGATTATTTGGCTAACCTTTACCTGTTGGTTGACTCCAGAATGCACGTACGCCCCTACATGTAGATCCGTTTGGAAGATGTACGTAGAAAGGAGAAATCAATATTTTTGTGGATACTTTGGGCTAGGTTTAATAACAGTCAGGACTGTCGAATGCTGAAGGAGTTATTTGATAGTCACTCTTAGAGACAGAACGACTGAAAGGAGGATATGAGAGTCTCTGAACTCTGAGATTGACATCCTAGAGAGGGTTGTCAGTGATGCACTGTCTTGTGTTAAGTAGACATAGAATAGGGAATGTCCTTATGGAAGTATTCCTTATCACAGCAGAATTTATTTGGAATAAATTCAGTTTATACCCAGTCTATAGGTCAGAGTGACGTCAGTCCAAATAGCAACAAACTTGCCGACCTTGGAGCGATGAAAACAAAGCGGCAAGATGTGTAGTTTTTAAGACAATAAGCTGCCAGGATTGTTTTATTTTAGTATAAGGTACTTCAAGGAAGGATTATTTGTCTGAGGACTAGAAAATGAAAATGAAAATGAAAGTCATGCAGAACACGATCTCTGCTTCTTGACAAAAATACTTAAAAAGTCTGAATCGCGAATCAACAACGGACGATGTGCTATTTTGTAAACGTGATTTGTCCGTAGCTTGCCCCAGCTACTGTAAAGCGCAGGAAGGCTAATCAAGTACACAAAGCCATTTCAACCCTCACAGGTACCCCTTTCCTAGGTACCCCCTCCTAGGTGAAGAGAAGCATTATGCGACAAAGCGTCTTGCTCAAGGACACAAGCACCACTTACCCATGGCTGGATTCGAACCCATAATCTGTAGATTCACCACAAGATCTTGACTACGACACACCAGACCACTAGGCCACAGCACCCCAGAAAAAATGTAAAATCCCCCCCCCCCCCCCCCCCCCCGAAAATGAGGGAAACACTGCGCTTGCGTTACTTTTGAATCAGACGCAGCTTATTAACATACACGTACATGTCCGTGCGTGCAGGCCAGTGCAGGTAATCATACATATTCAACAGTGTGTCGTGGAGACGACGTAGCGCGCTACATAACAAGGTGCGTACACAACTCACAGGCGTTACACGACTCACAAGACTATGTTTGAGAGAGGCCTTTACGTACCGTATGTATCGTGCGTGCGGGTCAGTGCGGGTAATCGGTTCGTACGTTTGAGTACCGGTAATAACATAGTCGTGAACCAAGACTATTGCCTTCCCCATTCCCCATTTCCCTCTCACATTCTCCTTCGCCCTGTGCGTAGTTATAAAGTCTCTGAGATATCAATAATTGACCCGCCTGGGTGACATTAAGAGTAAGGGTTTCATTCAGGAGATGCTTTGGTTACCATGAGACACTGATTATGACAAGCCGAGGCACTCCACTGTCTCTGGGTAGGTAGGCCTGTTGACCTGGCTCCTGAAATGGAAGTGACTAGGCATTGGGCTGATGGATGTCTGGCCATACCAGCAGTGCAGCTGCAGGTTTGGATATTGCTGTCGTTTCTGGTACAGTTTCTGTAAAGAGTAATTCTTCAAACCAACCACCACAAACCTGCACAAACTGCATCCTCTTTGAGTGGTCCCCCATGTACTGTTTCTCAGGTTGCAGCATTGCTGTGCGAATCTTGAATGCTCCTTGGGGTATGGCGGTGTGTGCGTGTTTTCATTTACGTAATGGTAGGGGTGGGTAGCTCCATAGGTGTCGATTTCTTTTCATGATTGGGGGGGATGATTGGTGATTTTGGCGTCCTATGCGAGGGAGCAAAGCAACTGAGCGGGAAGGCTGTGGGAGGTGGGATACCCCCTCCCAAACCAGGGACTTTTTAATCAAAACAGAGTTAAAAAGTCACACTTTAGAGCACTTAAAAACGATATTCAGATGAATTAAACATACAGGTGTAGTATAAATTCCCTGCAAAGGTCTAAAAACCAACAAGGATCATGCAATATTTCTATAAAATAAACTTGAATGCCATTCAAACTCGAAATATTGGGGGGGGGGGATGATAATCCACGCCATCCCTCCTACCTCAAATATTGGGGGGGGGGGGAATATATCCCCCCCATCCCCCCCCCCCCCCCCGGGATCGACACCCATGGGTAGCTCAGTCAGTAAGAGCGTCAGTATGGCATTGATTGTCCTTATGGCATTTAGATGTTCCCTTCACAACATCAAGCTGTTTTATGGTACATGTGTAAAAAGGAGCACTTGTAATACGAGCCAATGATGTCCCGCTCTGGCATGACTGAGATTGAATTGTGAAGTCGTAGCTTGTACTGTATGTAAAATAGAATTTGCATATTCATGAGCAAAATTGGTCAGGTCATCTAGGAAACAATCAGTAATAATTCAATTGATTTGTGCACGCAGATTAAGAGAAATTGAATTTGGGGATCCGACTTTCCTTTGACTAGTTTTTGTGCGAAATCTGCTCTTTTCAGCCAACTAGTAGAGTATCTTATTTGTCAAACGTGCACTGTGCGTCAAGAGTGCAGTCTCATTCTGACTCTTCTTGCATTTTGTTCCATGACTTGGTACGCATGAAAGATGCACGTAGATTTGAACATAAGTAAAGCTTTGTTTGTTTTGTGTGGTTGAGATCCATGTATAAATTGCATTGAATATAAATAAAATACATTGGAGGAATCCTTTAATGCTTCCCTGTGGTGCATCATATCAAATTATGAACATGTAACCTCGCAAGTTGTTGTGTCAACGCACTATGTACTCTGAAAACTTAATGAAATCAGCTGCAGACTTTGCATTGTGCACATGTACATGTTTTTCCTGCATGTGTATCCCATTTTACCATAAAGTAATTTATCTTTCTGATGGAAAATTCCTTTTTCTGAACAGTCAGTGATGCTTCGTCTGAATAATAAAGGTAGTAGATCATACTTCAGTTGGAAACCAAAACAGACATGTTCACATATTTACATGTACGTATAAGTTACAGGGTAAAAAGTATAAACATACCATTACAATTTTTCCGCCTGAAATGCTGTATTTATTCATAAATGAGTAAAACAAAATACTGAAAACAGTTTTGATCTCCGAGATCAAAATCTCACAATTGCAATTACCTCACAGTTTCGCGTAACAATTGCAACTTTTTGTTGTTGCTGTTTTGTACTGTTTTAAATGATCAATTGAGCTGAAAATTGTTTTGATTTCATCACAATTCAAATAATGAACAGACCGCAGCTGTTCTATCAACTTTACCAAAGTATGATAGTACATCTGTAAAAGTAATTCATTACGTATTTTTGATTTTCCAGTAATAAGGGATAATTCACATAAAATGTGAACATTGAAACATTCAAGTTAAATGTTATCTGGATTGTCCATTTGTTTCTTTATGTATGATATAAATGTATCATAAGTGGTTGGCCCCATATTTTTTAAAGACAAATCTATAACAGTCTGTTTCTTTTGCGAACAATTACAGAATTGTAGGCCTACTTGGTATAAACATGCTGATTTGTGGGTTTACTGTGATGTGTTGGGGGTATCGACCCGTGGTCTGTCAACATTTCAATCCACGCTGAAAACATCCACAGAAAAGATGGTTTTTAATATAAGTATGCGCGCTACTGGAGGGACAGGTTGTACTGTGAATTCTCATTGATATGAGTGATGACATTACCCAGCCTGTGACAGATTGTATGATTTACATGCAGTGGGGGTCATTATCATATCTCCGAAGATGGCCAGATATCTGTTGTCATTGTGTGACTAGCCTCAGTGTACTTTGCATCTTTTGGCTTGAAGTGGCTGGTGTGATTGGATATGTTTGCCATTAGATTAAGTTATCAGGCCTCACCACCCAATATATGCAATAAATAAGTTATTATCGGCAGCCTAACGTGCCAAGTGCCCCGGTTGTGTAGTGCTCCCGCACTTTTTCATTTGTGTGGGGCGAAATCCAGGATGATTTTTCTTGGCGGAGCTTAAGATAACATGTCACAACGCAGCACTGGGCCACACGCCTGTGGTTATTTGGCATAGGGTGCTAGTGATTTCTATAGATCCTGTCTCAAACTTCCCAGATGGTGTCGCTGGGCATCTTGGTGAAATCGGAGCTTAATACTATTTTTAGCTTCAAGAACCTGTCAATCATTTGGCCGAGAAACATGTTTTTTTGTGGTGTTGTTGTTTTGGCGGATTTTATTTGAATTTTACCTTGTAAATTAAACTGTATTGATGACTTTGTTGTTTATAAGAATCACTTCTTCGAGTACGTTTCTTCTCTATGATGAAAACGTACACGACGCTTGTCTAGTCACTTCTGGGGGCAAGATTATTTTGTTGCCGTATTTCTGCTATCCAGATTCATGAACAAAGCATAAAAAGGTACCTGAAACAACGTCTGTAAGGAAGTTTAAGACCTTCACTTCTGTTTAAGTACCAAATTCAGCCAAAACGCACATCTTTGCAAATCCTATATGCTCCCTTTAAGCAGCTCTATGAAATTGGCACTTGGGGCCGATTCATAAAGCTCCGTGACGCGTCGCAACTTGATTTGCGACCCTTCGTAGCTGCGATGTAACGCATAGATGTGATGAGTCCATAGAGTAAGGATGCGTCTTAACTCTGCGACGCGTCGTAAGTTTTATGAAATCGGCACTTGGTCTCATTCTCCATTAGGTCATACTTCGACCATTGATAAACCATGAAGTAGCTATCAAAGCAATATCCTCATCAAGAATACGCACAAATGGGCCTTTAACAATTGCGCTCCGCACTAATGACGTCATACGAGTGATTTGGCCAGCGATCGCATGTACAAAATCCCCAGCTGTCAGACAAACTTCATGCATGCACATGCATGCACACAAGCACACCCACCACACGTTTGCATTGTTTGTCTGAGATCCAGTGTGCTGTTTTTAACGCAAGTGCGCACCGCTATAGTGCCATGCCTTTCCCCAGACATTTTGATATGTTGGTTGTTTCTAGATCCTCTCCGGGTTTTTTCTCTTAATGGCACTGTTGCCAGGAGAGGGTCCAATACCTTTATATTGGTCTCTCTAACCACTCTGACTCAACATACTGTATCTCTGCAACTCATCTACCCAAGTCAACAATCTCCCTTGCATTACTACCTCTTTGGACAAATAGCGAGCAATTTATCAACACTTGTCCTCCCTGATAAGGTTGCCCCATTGAGGACTGCAGTGACTCTTCTGATAAGCGCACAAAATTACACATTTTTTTTTTCGCTCTGCTGTTTTATTTGTATACCATAGGGGACGGGCGATAACAATTTAATAAATGTGGCTTGTCCGGGGCTAGGCGGTTGGTTTTATCTGCTTGTCGGCATTACCTGTCTTGTATATTAGCGGTGTTTGCAGTTAGTGACACGGGAAGCAGTAAGTGACAGGTTTTCCTCTGTCTGCTTCTCTGCCTGGCGGCTCAGGTGATGATTGTTACCGTGTCAGCGAGGATCCCTTTTTTGCTTCTCACTCACACACACGGGCAAACTCTCTCTGCGTTTGCTGCCGGTCACACTGTGTGACACGCTCTCGCGCTGGCATTCTTTTGCCTTGCCATTCCCCATGGTGTGAGGTGAGCGTTAGGACCGGGACCAGACCAGACATTTCTGTCTAGTTCAGCTGTGTCTCTCGGTAAGTTCTCTCATTTTAATGGACGTGGTCATGTGTTTTTTTACATGAGACAGTCAGCTGATGGTACCATATGACAGTAGATGTTGCAGATTTGCAATTACATGTAACTGGCCTAATAGGAGCTGCCTTGTACATTCTGAATTCTGAGTAGTAGCCTAAGTATATTCACCGATATTCACTCCATCCCTCTTGATCAAAGATGTCAAACTTCAGATTTAAATCTGAATTCCGATTTTTTTTTTTTCTTCAGAATTTTAGATTTCAGATCTGCTCTGTACAAAAGTATATTGGAACTTTTAAATTTCAGCTTTTTCCTTGGTGTTTTCAGCATTTTTCCAGAAATGAGTCAAACAAAATACCGAAAACAGTTTTGATCTCTGTGATCAAAACCTTACTATTACAATTACCTCACAATTTCGCGTAATGGTTTTTCGTTGGATTCTACAGTTTCCGATGATGACATGAGCTGAAAATTCCACATTGTTTTTATTGCACGACAATTCAAATTATGAACAGACCGCAGCTGTTCTATCATATTTTTTACCAATGTATGATAGTACCTTTAAACTTGTTATGTTTGATCATTTTGACAGTGCATAGATTACTGTGATATAGTTGCTTGCATGTGGATTATATCGTGTTTTGAGTGAAAGCCGTATTTCCGCTCTGGAATAATGAAGCAATCATCCTAGTGATAGTACAGGAAATATGCCGCACCATTGGCAGTGCTATTGTTGTACATGTCATTAGGGTCCTTCAATGTTGGCCTGATAAGAAATGCAATCTGTGTTTTTCTGCCTACTCTTTCTCAAGCACCCTCCAGAATGGAACGGAGGAAAACAGGAGCGACTTGGGAAAGATCCAAACAAATAACCAACCCGACCAGACACTAGGCCCTATACATGCATATCATTCAACTGGAGGACTCCCTTAACTCGTCCTTGCCTGGTCTGAAGGAGTTGACATGAATTATTCCAAATTCAACGCCGTAATTGTAACTCTTGGAACGTCTGCCCATCAATATGCGCATTTTAAATCTCAGCCTGTGACACAGAGCTCCCTAATTCATTCATTTTTACCTCTTCAGTGGACAAGTATTAATTGCAGACTTAGCAGTTTGTCAAGTAGTTGCATAAATTGGTTTTGACACTGTAGTGTTGTTTTAGTATTAGCAGTGTTTTGTGTCTTGACACAGATTTATACTGTGTGAATAGTGAGCATTGGTACCTTAGGTAGCATTCGAACCTCAAACCCCAGAGGTAGAAGGGGGTACCTTAGGTAGCATTCAAACCGGAAACCCCAGAAGTGAAAGAGGTACATTAGGTAGCATTCAAACCGGAAACCCCAGAAGTGGAAGAGGTACATTAGGTAGCATTCGAACCGGAAACCCCAGAAGTGGAAGAGGTACATTAGGTAGCATTCGAACCAGAAACCCCAGAGGTGGAAGGCAGAAGAGAACCACTATGAAACTTGTATATATAGAGAATCTTCAAGAAATCATTGAAGAGGCTCAGATGTAAGACCACTGATTCAGAGTCTCTGGTTCAAATCCTGGTTTGGATAAATGTTCTGTACTGGTATAAATAAATACACCAAATTGTGCAGATTTTTTTATCATAATGCACAATCCCTACACATTCTTCCATTATTAAAGGTAGTATCATACTTTGGTTTTGTCAAAGAAATACAGATTCATAGGCATAAATATCTTGAGAACGATACAGTAACGGTCATCTGTGAAAATTTCAGTCCCATACGGTGCCCACTTTTTGAGAAAACAGTGAAATACGGCCACAGTATTTCTTAAGTCTTTTCTCTTTTATATTTGATCTTTCAAAAGATCAAAAAGATTTTTGGTCATTGTTTTACTAATTTCTGGATAAATCACAATTTCAGGCGGAAACATTTTAACGGTATGTTTCTACCACCACCATCTTCATACCCTGAAAGTTATACGTAAATCTGTGAACATTTCTGTTTTGGTTTCTTACCAAAGTGTGATACTAGTACTACCTTTAAACCAAAACAAAGCTTTTACAAATTTGCTTTTATAATGTGTTGATCTTGAACCACTTTTTGGTGCTTCCTTTGTGCCGTATCTCATTCGACAGCTTTCTATATTCCCGCAAATTAATCTATTCTCCGTTTTCTTTATAAGTAGAAATATGGGGGGGGGGGAAGATGAAATAAGTGAAAGTATTCCATTATGAATTTAGCCTCTAGGTAACTTAGGTTGAAAATAACAAAATGAAGAATTATGTAAATCATTGCAAGAGATTTATGCCACGAGCAGCGTTCAGATATATAAAGAGATTTGAATCTTGCTTGGCCCAAACCAAATTAGCATTGTTCCAGAAGTATTTCATTTGCTGACAGATTTTTGCATCTTGCAACAGAGCAAGGTCGACGTGAACGGGAGTGCTCATTCGCTGTCTACTAGACCCTGGGGCGATCCAGGAAGCCTCACACTGTTACTTCAATTTACGCTTCAGGCTTGTTTTTCCCGGCTTTCTTTTCCTTTTCTTCATCGCACGTACGTACGAGGAAAGAAAAAAAAAATCACCCCACCAAGGAAGGAGTAGATAGCCAGTGAGGCAATTTTTCATCTCTGCTGATTTGGCAAAGGGGTAATTTGGTGCATTGATTGAATCTTCCCTTGGGCAAAATTCACCAACCCAAACACCCCCCTTCCCTCCACCATCACCCTAGTCCTGATATCATAATCTCAGCCAGTTATTTTGTTAGCGGCGGGGCAATTTTGTGTTGTTATCTTTTTTTCTCCCCTTTTTTCTCAGCCAGCAGCGGCAATAATTTCCTCACCGCATCTATAGTCATATTTTTTCCCCAGCCTCTCATTGATTGTTCCCTAGGCTGTTTGGACGATGTAGAAATGGGAGTTTAGCCAGCAAAAACAGATTTGTTTTATGGAAGCCGACAGAATTAGAAGGGAGAAGGGAAGACTGGGAATTGTCCCGTTGGGTTCGGGGGTGTAAAATATAAACAAGCCAGGGAGCATTCGGGGGATTGGCGTTGATATTTGTGCTTTCATGATCTTATTGAATTTGAACCTATTATAATTACATATACCGGTACCTTCTTTTAGGTTTTTGTTTTTAATGGATGAAAGATACTGCAATAATAATTACCACTTTATAAAGATTTAGTGTAATCAAATTTGGGAAAGGGATGAAAGTGATTTAAAGGTAATATCATACTTTAGTTTTTATCAAAGAAATATAGATTATGGGCAAAAATATCAAGGCAGATACAGTAGCAGTCATCTGTGAAAATTTCAGTCCCATACGGTGCCTGCTTTTTGAGAAAACAGTGAAAAACGGCCACAGTATTTCTTAAGTCTTTTCTCTTTTATTTCTGATCAGATCAAAAAGATTTTTGGTCGTTGTTTTACTAATTTCTGGATAAATACACCATTTCAGGACAAATTTTAACGGTGTGTTTCTACCACCACCATCTTCATACCCTGTAAGTTATACGTAAATCTGTGAACATTTCTGTTTTGGTTTCTTACCAAAGTATGATACTACCTTTAAAATTATTACTTAATGTATATATAATTAATGACTAATATGAATTTTTTTTTTTATTAGGCTTCGTCTCTGTAATCCATATGTGCTGAAAATACAGGTTGTGTGTTTCATTGAAGCTGAAGCTCTGTTTTCTTTTTAAACCAGAGAATTTACAAGCTTCCGAATCGCAGCCAAAAGCCTCTATTTTGAGGCTCGTAATTTTAGAATGGATTCACGAAATGGTGCCAGAGCCAGAGCCTGAGCCTGAGCCGGAACCAAGCTTTGAAAAAGACCCCTAGTGGTTTTAGTAATCTGCCCATAGGGGTGCACCACACTAAATAAACTCCCATTGACCTTAGTGTAAAATCCCTCAACTTCACAGTTCAAAAAAACCCATCCAGAAGTTTCTCAGTTGTTGGCGCAATTCTTTTCAATATTTGGTTGGGTAACCGATTGGATTTTTTGTTAATTGCCCCAAGAAACAACACCCCGAAAGGTCCTTTTTTCCTTGCTACGAGTTTTCATGAAGCAACCCTCGACGTTCAAAACAACGTAGGACCGGATTTTAAACCAAAATGTCCCAAGTCTCCACAACAGTCTGAAGCACTGAACCCCCAGGTTGTCATAGCCAGTCATAATTACACAACATATTAATTGCACCACCCCCAATATGATAATCAGCTTGGCGCATTGATTTTTGAGCTATTTAGTGTGGTGCACCCATAGAAAAGAAGTGCACTGCCCTCTTGTGACCAAAGTACGCCATGTGCACTGTCATGCTGTATTGAACTGAAATGTGGTTCAATTCTGAGACAGAACTTTACACCCAATGACTGCTTTTAAATCTTGCATCTCGTCCGAGGCGTCAATTTTCTTTGTACTTTTTTGGTGGAATCCATCAGTATTATATCCAGTTTGAGGTCGGAAAAGCTCTCAGAAAGTGTGGTGATCTCCGATTTTCCTCGTCATGTACAATTTGGAAGCGAGGCCTTTGCACTGTAGTAATATGATAGACCTCTAGGTTCACAATTCCGTTTTGGTTCATCTTTTTTTCTCCCTTTTCATGTCACACATGTGGAGATTTGATCATGCAGAATGCCAATTTGTGCCTGTCAGTGGCGTGATTGCCAGGGATGTAGAAGCACTTTTACCTTGTATGAAATGCAGCCTTTATGTCATGAACGACACAATAGGCCTGAATGTAATGTATTCCCTGTAACGTTGTTACTAATCGGATGATTGCTTGTTAGACTTTCATTACACTCTCATTACACTCTAATTACACTCTAATTACTCTCTAATTACACTTTCATTACACTTCTATTACACTTTTAATATTACACTTTCATTACACTTCCATCACACTTTATATTACACTTCCATTGCACATTTGTGTTGGTGTTACTGTGTATCTATGGTGATGAGGAACATAAAATACACCGGTATGACACCTTAGCTGTGGAATAGTACAGTTGTGATTCATTTCAGCATGATAGAAGTGGCATCACCTTGTAAGGTTGGGTACTATAGTGTTGTGTGTGCATGTGTGTATAATGATGTTACATTAGACAGTGTGATATGATGGAACTCATTCTATCAGTGGCCCTGGTTAGCCAGCCACATAGATTACGGGTAATTGCAGCCCATTATTCTCATGCACAAAGGAAGTAAATGAAACGCATTGATTTCTGAGTCTGAGATATACAATGCATGAAAATGGTGCTTGAGAGCTAGATTGTAAAGCCGCAAACTGGAAATGCAACTTGATGTACTTTTTTTTTTTTTTAGATGTTTATCATTAAAGGTATAATACATGATTGGTAAATGTCACAGGACAGCACTCACACTTTGTCTGATCAAACATGTACATGGAATGATAAACCTGCGAAAATTTGAGCTCAATCGGACATCTGAGTCATGAGAAAATAGCAAATACCTGAATCAATTTTTCTTAGAAAACATAACAAATGGTTTTGATCTTACCCCGAGATCAAAACTGTTTTGGTCTTTGTTATTGTAATTTCTGGATAAATACAGCATTTCAGGCGGAAATATTTTAATGGTATGTTTTCACCATCTTCATATCCTGAAAAGTTATACGTAAATCTGTGAACATTTCTGTTTTGGTATGTTACCAATCCAGTACGTACCTTTAAGTGGAAAGTCACCTAGTTGCAGCTGGCTTTTATAGTGTACAGCTATAATAGTAAAATTGCCAGAAATGTGTCAGACTTCAATAGACAGAAGAAAATAACAAATTACAAACCCAATGTATGATAAAATGTACTATCATCTTCATTGTGGACTTGCACTATTCTGTCTGCTCAATTCAGGGTATGGTCACGTGGACATTACATATTAGGTTGAATGGATTTAACACGGAAAAAAATTCATGAGACAAAAACAGGGAGAAAAGTATAGTGACTGACTGCGGGTCGTTCAAGTCATCAGCCCCAGATTCCGCTAGTCATTTCACATATCACCTGGTCATATTATTGCCTGATTGCAGACATTTTGCTTGCAAATCCACGGCTTGAGAATTTGCAAGTTTAGTCTTTGCTCCGTTACAGTGAGCCCCGGTATCACATACCATAGGGTCTAGGATTACCCATAGATCCTGCTGCACTCTTGCCTAAATCGCCAACTGCTTCACGATATCTTTATTTATCTGCTTGCGTTTCTTTAAAAATAAAAAAAGCAGTACTTAGTAATGTGTTTCAAAATAAGTGCAAGAGGTCACCCCTATCGTATAGGGGTTTTATTTGTAGCATGGGGTTTACCTTTATTTGGTGGATGTATAGATCGATCCGACGGCATGATATACTGTCCACCATTACTGCGGTGTCCCGCCTGCCTTTTTGGAATTAGATACTCTATTTTGAGCAAGAAAAAACAGAGCTTCAGCTTCAATGAAAAGCCACAACCTGTATTTTCAGCATATGGATGATAGTGCCAGAACCAAGGTAAGAAAAACGGCCTAGGCCTGTCTTAATAAATTACAAAAACAATCATATGTCATAGAATTTATTCCAAAATATATTCAAGATGGCCGACATAATCTGTTAATTGATCATTTGCCTGGATGAATTGATAGATTTATATAAGGACAAACACTTGGAATACATAAAACAACAACAAATATACCAATTAAATCAAAAACCCAACAACACAAAGCAAACCACAACAAACAAATTCAAAATGCTGAAACAGATATGGCCGTTTGTAGCTCTGAGTTGAACTCAAAGCGCTCCCAGAAAGTGCACACATTTCATAGCCAGAATCCCACCCCGCCAAAACAAAAAGAACCCAAACAAAAGAACAATAAACCCCAAATCGGATGACAATGGTGTGACAATGGGTCATTGTCTCTTGAAAAGATGGTTTCCTCAATAAGGATAAGAGAGAAAGAACATGTGGGCATTGTAGAAGCAATAGGGGTAGGAAGAGATGTACATGTAGCTCTATGGTTAAAGGAATTGTCGAAGGAGTATAACAGGTGTATTTGCTCAGTATTGAGGTCCGTCCACCAGACTATCTGATTCATTCTTCATCTTCTTTGTTTCTCTGTCAATATGGTGGGGACATTTGGTGTTTGGTTGTTAAGTACAAAGTGGAACATTTGTTTGAATATGAATTAGGCTTTCTGCTTAGAAATGGAAATGTTCACGTAATGAGCTTAATAGCGTATTCTATAGGACAGCTACCAGTTATTAGATACTGCTCGTTTATACATCAGGCACGTATTTATGTATTTATTTATTTATTTATTATTATTTTATTTATAAGATAACCTGCAGCAGAGATCTGCTAATTACAGGCATCATGAAAAATAAACTGAATATAAATGCATTATTTATTTACAAAATTCATGAAAACAATTAAACGTAATATAATCCAACGAACAACCAACATACAATAACTAACAAGCAAATAAAGAAACAATACTTATCTATTATAAAAAGTATCGAGGACACCACCAATGTAGGGCTGGATAGCTCAGTTGGTAGAGCGCCTGTACGATATTCAGGAGGTTGCCGGTTCGACTCCCACTCCTGTCAATTTTTCTTTGTTAACCTTTCAATGATTTAAAAATTCAGTCAGTTTCCCTTGTGGTTATTTGATGATTATAAATAATATAGCGTGAATACATTTCTGAGCTAGGAAATTGTGCTTTTATAAATCTGTTTACGGAGAGAGTGTAGTGTTGTTGCCCCAAACACATCGCATGTTTCATGAAGTCGGTTGTAGGTAGATGAAATCCTGGAAGCAAAGCCTTGTTTGGTTACCTCCACCCGGCTCCTAGTCTGAGTATCACCCATTATTCTCTGTGTCACTACGTACGAACGTCTGATACATGCGTGCATGCAAATTTTATGCAATGCGGCACATCAGCCAATCAGATCTGTTTTGAGAACATTTTCGTCAGGATCGTGACGGAGGATGGTGATTGGTCAATTTCGAGCATCCGCGCGGCAGCAGCTATCTTCGTGATAGACGCGCTCGCTAATGAGATGCCCTTTGATTGGTCCAAACTTAGAGTGGTTAGTGCTGGGATGGCTTGCATAATTAATCAGGAAATCTGCACACATGTGATAGACGCTTGCTCGCTGTACGGGGAGTGCGTCTATCACATAGACTACACTGGCTTCTTGGATCATGTTTGAAGTATCGTAATTAGGGAGTAAGTTCAGTGTCCAGGAAAACATGTTTTCCATTTTTTTTCTCAGAGCTTCTCAAATGCAAACTGCTTCCCCTGGGGAAAAAACTAAAAGGACAGGGCGTAAAACTAAGTAGTTGAGTCCTTCCTATGAGTGCAATCATGGACTTTATCTCTTTTGTATCTGGGTGTGGCGTAAGTCCCTTGAACTAGATAGCGACATATTGTCAAAAGTTTGAAGTATTTGAAAATCTATCTGCCACGAGAGTACTCTGACAGAAAATGTAGCAAGCATTGACTCCAAGCTGAGGGGGAAAGGAGAAAAAAAAGGTTGATGGGGTTGAAGATATAGAAGTCCTCCAGACTAAATCAATTGCTCGGATTAGTTTCAACCCCGAGAAGCAGGTGTGCTCCAAAGTCTTGCATAACGCAGTGCTCGGGCAAGATGACCGCTTTGTCGTCAAAACGACAAGATAAAAAGGCAGGAGCAGGGATTGATTCCGCCGAACCCGTCACACTGGCCCCGGCCCTTAGCCGGCCGGCCACTGGCGACGGGGTAACCGTAAGGTTTTTGGCGCTGGAAAACATCTTTATCTCCGGTTGTGATCAGCAAAGCCTCCATTAGTCCGGGATGGGATTTTTCTCTGCCATCGCTCGGGGCTGTGGAGGATTTCAGCGAGCTTTCTTGATGGACAATTAGATTGCGGCTATGAAGACTGTGTGTATCGTATGATGTACTTGGGTATTGTTGATTAGTGTACATCCAATACTACTACACTGAGTGCAGTGGTAAAGAACACCCTAGTGATTGACAAACATTGGCTTTTAAAAATTTGTTTGTTATTTTATTTTTTTGAAATTAATTTCTCCCTTTTTTTCAAAAACGTTTTCTGGTTGCATGAAGCCGTTACCCCTTGCCACCTAACCTTTGATCTTGTCTTGTGCTCAGAATGAAGGCTGTTAGATCAGGATTTGAAACTAAATACATGGAAATAAGACTTGTCTCCAGAATAAGTTTCTTGTCACCTTAATCGGTGATTTACATGTACCCCTACAATCGTAAACCAAAAAAAAAAACTACGAAAAAAGGTGAAAAGCAAACAAAAATCACCCAAAACACACATAAACTGTATGATATTTTTCTACGATTTATATGAGAGGTCATCATTTAACTAGTCACATTTTTATGTAAAATATTGGCAAAGGGAATACTTCATATTGTAATAGTTGTAATAATGACAGATGCCCCAATGCATCTGATTACAGTAATCCATTTTGAAAGCATCAAGTATGCAAAGCAATGCAAAAGATTATCATGGGAAATGTCAAGAGGGTTTTTTGATAATTGATATGCAGTTGTCGGCGGTGATTCCCTGCGCCCCTGTTACAGAGAAGCAATTACGGGTACTCCTTTCCGCTAAGTCCAGGGCTGGACCGCTGGAGTCTTGTCCCGGGAAATGCTGGCATAAGCCCCCCGACTAATCCTGCCAAAGCGCTCACTGAGATTGCTGCCCATGTAATGCGATATCAGCCATCCTTCACGATATCATGCCCTCAGAGTGGCGCATTTGCGTAATCTTCCAGCAATCGCCTCCCACCTTAATGCTGGGGATAGACGTTATCTGGGCGTATTACCTGGGACCTGTTTGTACTCAGGATGACAAGAATCTCTTCTTTCCCTCTTCCTTGCGCGGATCTTAGATGCTTAACTTAGTGTGTACCTATTCCTTGGGATGTATTTTACTTTGACTCACAAACAAACAGGTTTCTATGCCACGTAAAATAGAACTATAGTTCTGTGTCTTGAAAACTGAAGCTTGATCAGGGCCCAATTTCATGGATTCCGTTACCTTATAGCAAAAATTCTTCGCTTATGATAGCGCAGACTTTTTTGGTTACGGTTAGCGTATTTCATGGGAGAGCTGTCTTTCTCGCTACGCTAAGCAAACATTTTTCTGCAGAATGCATATGAAAGCGCGTTAGCAGAAATTAATCGCGGTTACCCTAGAAATTATTCGCTAACCAAAAGTCTTGCTTACGGATTCCATGAAATAGATATCACGCTTATAGCAGTGCCCATAAGCACAAAAATAGGCCGTAATGGATTCCATGAAATTGGGCCATGTATATCTCGACAAATTAAAAGAAATACCGGGTATAAGGATTCTTTCCTTCTCTGGTTTGACCCCGATCTAGAATCTCAAATCTGTAAATTAATTGTGTTGTTTTGGTAGAAGTTGATTTAACATGCATCTGCAAACTATCTGTCCATTCCTCTTTTAGGATGCGCTGCGATCTTTTTTTTTTGTGTGAAAGGGAGGTTTCGGATTCTTCACTGCATCTCCAATTTGAATTGCAGTTGAAATTGACATTGATTATACACACCTTGAATTGCTCATGTTTTGCCTGTTATTTATGGATGGAGTTATCAAGATAGCCGTCGGCCAGCCTATATTGATTTTCAAAGTGGATTTGTTAGAGTAATCGTGTCAGCGCATATTACCTGATGGGGAAAGATTTGAAGGGATAATAGCATGCTGCCCTGCTTTCTGAGTGCAATATGGCCGACTACCATACATTATCTGGGTTTATGAAACAGAGGCTCAGGCTCCAGCTCTGTCAATATGCTGAAAATATAGCTTGTGGTTTTTCTTTGAAGCTGAAGCTCTGTTTCCCTTTTCAATTCAGAGAATTTACTTCCGAACCGCAGCCAAAAACCTCTATTTTGATACCAATTATTTTTAAATGGATTCACGAAACGGAGTACTGTCTTCCATGATGGTCTGTTTACTTAATATTACTAGGTGTAACCTTTGACCTTTGCAACAAGGTCATTGATATAAATCGTTTCACTCTTCAAAACTGATAGCAGTTACAGTTTATTGTGCTTAACTCAGCCCAATTTCACGGAATCCGTTTCAACCTATTTTTTGTGCTTAAATGGCCACTGCTATGTACGCATGAAGTCTGTTTCATGAAATCCGTAAGCAAGACCTTCAGCGCTTAGCCTAATCCATTTATAGCGAAGAATTTCGAAACTAATTTTTGTTTTGTCCCCTTGGGCCCAATTTCATAGAGCTGCTTAAGCACAAAATGTGCTTAAGCATGAAAAGTCTTCCTTGATCAAACAGGATTATCAACCAAATTTTCATGTGATGTTAACTGCTTTTGACTTGTATTCGGTCATTGTTTGCAGAGCATAACATTCACAAGGAGTTTTGCCTGGCATACTGATTTTATTTACCAAGGTTTTTGGTGCTTAAGCAAATTTTGGTGCTTAAGCAAATTTTGATGCTTAAGCAAATGTTGGTGCTTAAGCAGCTCTATGAAATTGGCCCCACATCATTTGTCATTCTGCACTAGGATTCTTGGCCATGACCAAGATTGGACTTGATATCCTCGGCCATCTGAGTTATTGCATTCCAAATGAGCAATGACTAATGTGTACTTTTACATAGTCCAATGGAAATGGCTCTTTCCTCTCAGTTACATTCAAGCAAACATGTTTCTCATTATCAAACCAGCATTGTTTTGCCAATGTGAAGTCTAGAAGGAGACTTCCAATCAACCCTTTAATATGATATTCCTAAAGTCTTTCTTTCAGGCATTTTTTTCCCGTACAGTCCTCGGAGAATTGAACTAGTGACACTTACTCCCCAAAGACTCATTTCCCAGATGGAATTGATTCCGAAAAATCTCTCCCCCATCTTGTTAAAATGGAAGTGAGTGGCAGGAGTTAGATTTATGTGTCTGATGTGGTTTTGAGAAGGAGGTTTCAATGTGCATTTCATTTGAATTTCAGATTCACTGCAGGTGCTCATAATTATTGTGAATCTCGCTGGCTGCAGATTCAAAGCCCTCAGGGTTTTTGTATTTTAGTCTTGTGGCAAAACAATTCTGGCTAGGGAGGAGGTAGTGCTATTAGACATGGGGTTGCCTTAGGGGTTCATGTGTAGCAGTAATACAGTCCACGGGGACGCCTGAGGCTTGCATGGCAAGATGATGCTAGTATGCTAAATAGTTATTGCCTAGAGGTAGCCTGAAGTCTTTCAACACCATAGTAGACATATGGAATATCAGTGGCCAGGAGGTTTCTACAGGGTATCTAACATGACACTGCCATACTAGTAGTGGCCAAGTAGAGGCCAAGTAGTGGCCAATCTTGGGCCTTCTTGGCATTGTAAGAACAACTTCAGTGGCCAAGAGGTCAAACATGCCACAGGGCAGTGTTTTACAAAACTCACTGGCTATGCCCAATGGCTAGGCCTACTGGCATGGTGAAAGCCAAGCCAAAGGGCTGATGACAATGTTTGCATGAGTACATGAAAACTAGTATCAACTATGAGAAAGAACTGGCATATTTTGGAAGCATACAGAAGTAGAAATCTTCACAGATTTACCTATAACTTACAGGGTATCAATATGGTGCTGGTAGAAACATACCGTTAAAATCTATCTGCCTGAAATGCTGTATATATCCAGAAAAGAGTAAAACTTGACCAAAAACAATTTTGATCTTTTGAAGATCAAAAATAATGGTGAAAGGATTGAAAAATACTGTGGCTGTTTTTCACTGTTTTCTCAAAAAGCGGGCACTGTATGGGACTGGGAATTTCACAGAGGATTGTTACTGTACCTTCCTTGATATTTGTGCCCATGAATCTGCATTTCTTTGACAGAAACCAAAGTATGATACTACCTTTAAGGTTATAGAAGTCACGGTGATCTTAAGATATGAGCGTCATGTCTATTTACTTGAGACTTTTGACATAGCTCTACAATGATATGTTTATGGGCCAAGTGTACTTATCCCAGAAAACATGACGGTAGATCTCCATTGCCAATTGCCTATTGGCTCGTCCTAGCTTTCTGCTATCCAGTTTACTCAATGTTTTGATAAGGCTAAAGGGTTTTATTGTGATCACATTAGTGGCATGGCGAGGCTGTATGATTGTGGATAATGTGATGAATTATGTGGAGTGGAAACCCAGCATGGCAGCTGGCTTTTACAAGGTTGGGCCGTAAATGGATTTCAGTCCGAAATAACATATTTATGAAGCCCTCTAAGCTTCTGTTTGCACTGGAGTGAATGTTGTCTGAAAATTTACCCATGGATAGTTGCTAAGATTCTGTGAAGATTGAATATGTATACATGTAGGCCTATGCCTATTACATGCTGTATTATTTGGGCCCAGTGATGTTCCACTTCCGGGGTCACTTACGAGGCTGACAGTCTACCAAAGTCCACTTCAGTGGTGGAGTTTAAATGTCAAGACCTGCTTTTAACACTAGGCCTGAAAAAAGAGGCATTTGTGTTAGATGAATTAGAGGTTCAAATGAGTCCTTATGCCAGGACATTGTGACAATTTATGACAATTTTCCTTTGATTTAGTAGACCAGGAGTCGATTTCACAAATTGCGACGATCGTTACTCGAGTTCGAAGGATAACCCATCGTATCCCACATAAGGCTGCAATGCATCATAAGTCCTACGATTGATATTAAGCTACGATGAGTTTGGTGAAATCGACCCGGAACCCCAGATCGACTTAATGAAGCTTCAGCTGTACAGTGATATGAATGAAGAAATATTAACTTGGTGGGCAGGTTTGATAAAACGAAAAAATTGTGAACACATTGGATTGTGAAATGAGCTGTGTCATGATGGAAGCTAAAGGTACTCTCATACTTTGGTAACATACCGAAACAGAAATTTTCACAGATTTACCTTAAACTTAATACAGGGTCGTTGTCACTCCTCGTTTAAACTTTTTTGTCTGAAAGTGTCAACATCGGCTTTTGTAGCAGCTGCTAAACTTGCCTTATCAATAGTCCATTAATTAAGTGCTAATTCGTGATTCCTTTTTAAAAAGCCTGTTAATAGGGGATTTAATCGTGTATTGTAATGCATAGCAACAAATATGTCAACCAATGTGTGAACTGGTAGTGTTATATGAGTGTGATGTTGACATAGTAGTCTGTACTATGTACCCTGCGTGATAATTACACGATAACCTGATACAGAAATGATGAGTGTTCACAGCACAGTGTCTGTCTAACTCTTATCTTGTATATAATACTATTATAGTGTCATCATATGATAGAGTGCAGCTCGGATGGCCAACAAAAACCATATCAGTTGAACTTCATCCTTACCTGTCAACGTTGCCGGGCAACTGGTTGCCGATAGCAGCCTCTCTCGTAATTGTGTGACATTTTTCTTTTATAGCTAAAAAGGCATCCTGAGACTACAATCCTCCAGGTTTGTTTGCGTCCAATTTCAGTATGGAAGGAGAATTTATTTGAATTAGCGTGGATGTTTAGTCTTAATCATAGCAGGAGTTGTAATTGAAGAGGCATTGGTACTTTTATGAAAGTTTCAAGAGGGATTGATTTGGTCCTTTTCGTCCACTTAGAGAGAGACAGGTCCAAATTCCTCCCGTGTATCTATAGTGCACACTGTGTTGAAGAAAATGCTTGTAATACATGAGCTTCTATCTGGGAGATACAATAGGGCTTGAAGGCAGCGTACAGGATTCGCAAGGCCTCCAAACAAATTATTGAGTTTGAGACAGAAAATGGACTCAACAGTTCGTAAACAGTTCAAACAGTCACCATGGGAAATCTTGGTTCATCAGATGCTGGGTTTTTCAAGGAAATCAAGATTTAGTGTCTTTTTAAAAAGATTGTTCGTCCGAATTTTTAGTAGCATTTCGAAAGTGTGGCATAACCGTGAAAGATTGGGAGGGGGGCAAGATTATTACGGCCATATTTCTGCTATCCAGATGAACAAAGCGTAAAAAGTACATGAAACATCGTCTGTAAGGGAGTTTAAGACATTCACTTCTGTTTCAGTACCAAATACAAATGTCCTTCACTTCTGTTTAATTACCAAATACAAAAAGATGCACTTCCATTTGTTTAATTATTTGCACATCAATAATGTTGGACCACATTACTCATTTTTGTGTAGCTCAGGAAATAAAGTGCTGGTCCAGCAATTCATAGGTTCGGGTTCAAATCCAGCCTGGTATGAGCAACACACGTCAAGCCACATGTTGTAGAGCCACATTTTGTAATGCACAGTTGTAAGCCTCATCTGATAAGCCACATACATGATAGTAAGTCACATCTGGCTAGCCATATCCATATCCTGCAAGCGACTTCCAGCAAACCATATGCTGCTGGATACTTCCAGAAAGCCAAATTTGGCAAGCTCCGTCGAGCTAGCCACATCCAGTCAGCCACTTCTATCTAGTAAGCCATATTTTGCAAGCCATTTCTAGCAAGCCGTGTCAGCCAAACCACTTCCAATTGCTATCACAATCCTAGACTTTCAAAGGAGATATCGGGTTGATTTCACGAAGCCCTACGCTCGATAGTAACTCGAGTTACGAAGGATAACCCATCGTATCCTACATAGGGCTTCAATGCATCATAAGTCCTATGATTGATAGCAAGTTAAGATGAGTTTGGTGAAATCGACTGATTGTCATGTAAACACTCGCATAATGTACCATGGCGTCAGCGTGCATTACCTGAAATATCCCATAACTCTCTTGGAATCGAAGCAGTAAAATGGATCCTATTCATCACATTGCCCACAAAGAAGTCAAGAAAGTACAGCCTCACTTAACCTGAATATAAAGCGATCATGTTGCACCAAATTTACTAGCATCAGTACAGTATGATTACATCGGTCATGTTCTTTCATTGAGATTTTGTTTGCACCTGTTTCATATATCAAATTAGTTCAGTAATCGTTATTACGTCTTGCTAGGAGCTATGGAATAATAAATATGTGGAGGGGAAATGCGAAGACAAGAATATCAAGAAGATGTATCTGATTATAGTTTGGCTTTAATGCTTCAACGTCGGCACGGAAACATAAGTATCCGGTGACCTGGGGTTTGACCTCTGTACCATTTATCACTCCCAGCGTGACAGGTTATATGTATGTGTATGTCAGTAAAGAGGGGTTGCTATGTGCCAGGCTAGTGGCGCTTGCTGTTGGCTGATTATTGACATGGACAGCTCTTCATGTGTTTGTTCTGCATTTTAAAAAAATGAAGACTAGAAACCCCAGGGGCTGTTTTTTGTGGGTATGTATACTTACAGATAGATAGATGTAGCACTTTGTGTCATGTGAAACATGTAACCATCCAAGATAAACAGATTTCATATTTATGAAGTTGGGAGTTGATATAGGGAGGGGCACTTCTTTTAGAATTGGGGGGAGGTTTTTTAAAAGGGCATGTACAGTTACATTGGTAAAGGTGACAGAGCAGCTGCAGGCTGCTCATAATTCAATTTGTCATGGAATAAAAACAATCCTGTGAAAGTTTCAGCTTAATTGATCATTGGAAACGGTAGAAAACAGCGAAAATCATTGCAATTGATACACCAAATTGTGTGGGAATAGCTGTTTTATTTTTGATCTTGCCAAGATAAAAATGTTTTGGTGTTTGGTTTGACGCTCTTCTGGATGAATACAACATTTCAGGCAGACAAATTTTCATAGTTTCTACCATTACCCTCTTTATACCCTGTAAGTTATAGGTAAATCTGTGAAGATTCCTGTTTCGGTATGCTACCAAAGTATGATACTACCTTTAATACCACAGGGTCTATTCATTTATTGACATGCAACGAGATTGCTTACTGAAATGGTGTTTATAACTTTATACCTTTTGTTTTCAGTAAACAGCTTATTGATTTTAGGGAACATAGTTCTGCTGCGTTTAGGCGTGCACCTGGTGATTCGAATATTAGCCAGTTAAAAGTGCATTCTTCCCTACTGGAGTGTTTTCTTTTCACAAAGGCCTACAAAACATGTCAAAATACATGTCCTAGATAGGAATGAAATCAGAAGATCTTGTTGAAGGGCCACCTGTCTAGATAAGAGTAGAAAAGGTTTCAAGCAGTGCTTATCAAATATCAGTCACACCCGAAAATCATACAGAGTTTTGAGATGAGCCACTTAACGGTTTCTTGGCAAACTTGATGATCTGATCTTGGTGATTTGTTTTGCTGTAGCACAGTCGGTGGCAGATGGTGGGGGAACTCTACACCCCTACCCCTTACGACTTGCCATTTCCGGTCTTCTACAGAATGATGTGCATGGGGAACATGCCCTAGGGGTGGGGAACATGCCCTAGGGGTGGGGAACTGAAGGGATAAAACTGATTTCTAGCTCAGACCACAAGACCAGGAACTAATTTCATAGAGCTGCTTAAGAACAAACATTTGCTTAAGCACCAAAACCTTTGCTAAATAAATCAGTATGCCAGCCAAAACTTCTTGTGAATGTTATGCTTCACAAACATTGGGTGAGAATACAAGTCAAAAGCAGTAAACGCCACATGAAAATTTGGTTGGTAATCCTGTTTGATCAATGAAGACTTTTCATGCTTAAGCAAATTTTGTGCTCAATTAAGCAGCTCTATGAAATTTGCTGCAGGTCCCAATTTCGTAAGCAAACATTCCTATGATAGCATACTTTTTTGCTTACGTTTAGTGTATTTCATGGGAGACTTTTCTTTCTCACGACGCTAAGCAAGGACTTTATACAGAGTGCATATATGGCAGCGCGTTAGCAGAAACAAAAATCAAGGTTAGCATAGAAATTCTTCGCTAACCGATTTAGTGCCGAATGTCTTGCTTACGGATTCCATGAAATAGATTTCACGCATAGCAGTATCCATAAGCACACAAATACATGTAGGTTGTAACGGATTCCATGAAATTGAAGAATTTGTCTTCAATTTAAGGTGTAACTTGTCAGCATGATTTTTCTGTTTGAATTGATCTCAAATCTCATTTGAAATGAGATTTCTTTTTGGAAAGAGGGCTTTTCTTAGGCATCTGGGGCCAATTTCATAAAACTGTTACTTGCACAAACATTTGCTAAGCATGACATTTCTGTCGTAATAAAAACAGGAATAACAACCAAATTTCCATGTGTTGTGTATCACTTGTGATTGTTCTTTGGCTGTTGTTCTCTGACCATGAGTATCAAATGGAATTTTCAATGGTGGTTTGTTTTATTGGGCGAGACATTTTTGTGCTAAGCAAATTTTTGTGCTTAACAGTTTTATGAAATTGGCATCTGTTGACGTCGTAGGCCTTTTGCAGTGCATTCATGACAGTAAGGACTAGATAAGCATGTCAAGCTTCTTTATAATCTGAGTAATAGTTTGCTGTGTAAACCCTGTAGATGCACGCTCATCCCCATTGCCTCTCCTCTCATCTCAAGTCTGTCTGTCTCTCTCTACTCTAGCAGTAGCAGGGAGGACGTATGTTAATATTGGACAGCATGCCAGTTTCTTTTAATATTACCCTCTCTGGATGGCAGTGTACACACTGCAAGGACTCTTGTCTCTAAGAGCTCTTCTCTACCTATCATTGGCTATCATTTGCCGGCCTCTTCCCCCGAGTGGATCCAGCGCAGGCAAAGGACCGATCAGGTTTCCAGCTCAGGCAGGAAATGAATTCAGCCCGCCTTTTGTGGGAGCTGTCTACGTTGGACAGGGGCTCGCGTGACACCTTTTATGTGTATGTTTGCCTTGTTTTTGTGGCCTTGTCAGTCAGAGACACAATTCCCCCAGCCCAAGTGGAAACTGTCCCTGTTGTATTCCGGCCAATACTGGCCGTCATAATGAGAGTTTGGGTTGATTAAACTGTTCGCTTTTTTGTCATGCATGTATCATTTTGAATAGTCCAATGTTGTTGAAAGGGATATAATTGCTCGTGGGAATACAGCTTTCAAGAGGTTTCAATCTTGACCAAAGGGAGAAAATAAAACGACAAAAAGTACATGTCCTTCCACTTTATGCAGATCAACCCCAAAATATCCCTGCCCCATTTAATTGTCCCGGTTTTGAATGGTTCATTGTGTTTGCCGGAAAAGTACTGTAAACTTGACACAGATGGCAGCTAAATTGAACACTCATTATTGGTTCAGTTGCTCTAGATATCCCTACACTTTATTTCTGCAAAGTAGTAAGAGATACAACCAATGTTAGTGTCCTGTTTCAATTAAATACAAATTGTTTTTTTTTTTTTTTATCGTTAGGTTTCCATTTGTCATCGTGTTTGATTTTGTCTGAAAACTCCACGACTGACCTAATAAATGTAGCGCCTTATCTGTCTGTAATGGGCCAACATACTTGAGAAGGGTGTTAATTTGTCATATTGTTGTCTTTGTTCCCTGGCTTGATAAGGGGTTTCTATGAGATATTTTACCTGCATGAAAGAAATTCTACCACTCCAGATACACCAACCTAGTTACTTCAGTATATCAGACAGTTGAGGCGTACTGTAGTCCATTGACACTTTTCAAGTTATAAATGAGGTTCAGAATGGCCATTAATCTCAGTAATCTTGATGTGGATCTAATAATACAAATACTTGCAAAGTCTGCAACCACTATAAGATGTTCTTGGGTAGAGTCACGCCACCAGTTTTTGTTAAGCAGTTACCGGCCTTTGCTGGTTGAAACTGGAATGGATTTCTTTACATCCGTGCTCTATTTTAGAAGATAAATATTGATGTTGTGTCAGAGCCTGTGGCTAGAACGGAGTTCATTTGTTGGAATAGAAAAACTACACTTTATTCAGACGTCCTTTTAGGCAAATAGTTACATTGTGAGTGGAAATTGGTAGTTTATCGCTGAGTGCACCACAGTTGTTGTTTTCTTCAAGGGTTACTTAGAAGTGAATTGACTGCGCTGTCTAGTACTCCAGTTTAACTTTTCAAGGATTCTTCCTACTAGCAACAATGCTCTCTCTTTAACCAGTCATTCTGTTACAGTCAGTCTCATGCGGAGTACTTGTTTGTGTTACGTCCTTTGATGACACTTATTGTCTGAGCGTGATTTGAGGTCTCTTGCATTTCGTTCTTTCATTCATAGCAGAACCGCCCGACAAAATTTTGATTTAACAGAGATATTCCAACTCCATTATGAGGTTTCATTTCTGAAAGTAAGTTTTCAAATGATTGGAAATGTCTAATTAGCAGAACAGATTCATGTGCAGATATCTTTTCTTTGTAGAGAGAGCTATAATTGCCTCAATTGGAAAAACATGCAGGGGTTGACATTTTTATCCTGGCAGGATCTTTCTTAAAGGTTGAATGACATGTGACAGAAACAGGTAGACAAAAGGACAAAAAGAGAAGACTTACAGAAGGTAGAAGGGGTACAAAGAGAAGGAAACAGACACTTGAAATGTCAACAGGAAGGCAAAGGAGTTAAAAGCAAGCATTATGAGGGTGATCTGTTGATGGGTATAGGACAGGATTAGCCTACTGGTCAAGAGAATGCAAGAATGATACACTTGCAACAAACAGGATAGGAGAAGACAATAGTTAGTCTAGTTCCGTTTTGGCAGTGATGTTTCATCTGGTCATCTTTCCCCGCTGAAAGGAACCATGTTCAGACGCAGTATTCCAAAAAAGGTCCTTTGCGGTCACAGCGGGAGGAAAACATTTAATCTGAAATCAGTTGCGTTCATGCTACACAGGGTTAAACTGGAAACCATCTTAGTCTTTCTCTGGTGTTTAGAGGTCACTTGTGTCGCGTAACTCTGAAACCGAACTTCCCTTTATTCATAAGTATTGACATAAATCACCGGTGAGTTATTCACCAACTGATGGTCAAACTAACCTGGATGTGGTTGAGATAGACCGTTCAGATGTCTTAAGGTCCATTTGTAGACCGGTCTACGTAGTCTAGACCGTCCCTCCTCGGCAGTCTAAGTTCGAAGATTAACCCTTTTTAGCACTTACAACAGTCTATCGTAGACCATTCAGACACAAGTAGGTGGACCCCTTTTGGTTTAAACCGAAGATAGACCACCCCTAGTCCCTACAGCAGTCCACCAAGCATGAAGGAAGGAAGAGAAGTGATCCTGTGTCCTGTGAAAGTGTAAACAGAATTTCAGACATAGTGTTATTAGGATGGGTGTAGGGCCATATCAGCAAACATCAAAATGTTCTGCGTTTTGCCAGCGTATGCCCCTGATTGCATGTCACATAATTATAATGAACCCCGGTTTGATGGTATGTTTCTACCATCACCATCTTTATACCCTGTAAGTTATAGGTAAATCTGTGAAGATTTCTGTTTCGGTATGCTACCAAAGTATTGATACCACCTTTAAACATCCCTCCAAGGTTGACCCCCAGGTTATGATAGCTAACCATAATAGCACAATATAATTTTTTTATGACCATTAGAAATAATTTATAATTCAAAATAGTTGAGGGTATACAAATAAATTAGGAATATCAATGTTTGACAGTTGAGGTGGTGCACGTTGCAATGGGCATTCAATGTGTGTTTATCGCCCTCTACTGTTCACCCACGGTCAGTGCATTCCACTCAGCCTGTTTGATATTATCATTGGACCTGTAATTGTGCTTACAGCTGGCATCATTTATGTTGCATTGGGTGTTGATAGAAGCAATTGGCAAGGGAGGTTCAGAGCACAGAGGGAGTTTCTTTTGAAATTTATCCCAGTGAAGTTGTTTGGTAATTTCCTCTTGTGGCTCAGTCTAAGCATGGAGCTCTTCCTAGCTTCATGGTCCAAAGAGACTGGAGCCTTGAGCTATAAAGCCAGCTCCCAAACCCACTAAGCGGAAACTCAAAGCTAAATCTTGGTAGATTTCTGTGACACTTATTCAATCCCGGGAGGAAGGGGGGGGGGGAGATTTTGTTTAGTATCATTCCCCACCTAATCTTCTGTAAATATGTAATTCAGAATACAACAAAATTTGCCTCAAAGTCAGGGTGAAAAGGTGTTCTCCGCTGTCGAAACAACACTTCACTTATGCAACCAATACGTTGGGATTGCGAAACATAGGCTGTTGACGTTTATGGATAGCTAAACATGTGCATGTATTCATATCCATTCGCATGCGAATAAAACACAATTCAAAGAAACAAAACACATGTGTGCATTTAAACCAAAATCATGATAACTAAACCCAGAACCCAAAAACCCAAGACAACCCAAAACCCAAGAACCCCAAAACCCCAAAACTCAAGAACCCAAGAACACAAGAACCCAAAACCTAAGAACCCAAGAACACAAGAACCCAAAACCCAAGAACCTCAAAACCCAAGAACCTCAAAACCCAAGAACCCAAAACCCAATAACCCCAAAACCCCAAGAACATAAGAACCCAAAACCCAAGAACCTCAAAACCCAAGAACCCCCAAACCCCAAAACTCAAGAACCCAAGAACACAAGAACCCAAAACCCAAGAACCTCAAAACCCAAGAACCCAAAACCCAAGAACCCCAAAACCCCAAAACCCAAGAACCCAAAACCCAATAACTCAAGAACCCAAGAACCCAAAACCCAAGAACCCAAGAATCCAAAACCCAAGAACCAAACGTGGCCAAACAGCCAGACAACAAAACATCAAACGGCACATTGGCCAGAATGGAGACCTGAAATCCATAATGCTATGAGTCAGGAGGGCCTGACATTTTGATCCTAACAGGATCTTTCTCAAAGGTCCCTTTTTATTTTGCTCTGATCCTCTCATCCATATTACATGTGTTTTTATACATGTTTTTGCATTTCTGTGAAACTCTGTCCGTCCGGCTTTTAGGAAGGTTAGAGCTTTGAGCATATTGATTATATTCATTCTCGAGCTTAGTTTTATATCCTTTTTTAGAAAGACATTAATCTTGACTAACTTAAAAAACAAATCCCAGTGGAAAACCAAATCTGAAGACATGTATGTTATGTTGATTGCATGGATGACATTTGAGTAGGGGCTACAGGATACCAAGATATCCTCTAAATCCCTGTGTAAAAAACACAAATTAAAGCAAAATAGAATTAAAATGAAATCTGAAATTTATCATTTGATCCGGTATAATTTAACTTTAATTGATTCTGTTCAAGTTAAAAATTATGTAAACAGAAATGCAGCGTGCATTGAATGTTGACATGTAATTGCATTGGGACATGTGTAACATTGCATTCAAACCCAGGAGAATAATTGGGCAGTATGTTGGATGAGTCATTACATTACGGTAATCTCCTTTTTAATGAGAACCCTCTGTTATTTAGAGAATTTAATTTTATGTACATGGAATTAACGTATATTACTGTACATGAAGGCATTCAAATTTATTAGAGGTTATCAGTTCCATATTTTGAGAATTTAAAGGTATCATACTTTGGTTTTGTCAAAGAAATACATATTCAAAGGCAAAAATATCAAGGAAGATACAGTAACAGTCATCTGTGAAATTTTCAGTCATATATGGTGCCCACTTTTTGAGAAAACATTGAAAAACGCCAACGGTATTTTTAAAAAGCTTTTCACCGTTATTTTGTATCTTTTAAAGATTAAAATTGTTCTTGGTCATTGGCTTTACTCTTTTCTGGATAAAGACAGCATTTCAGGCAGAACAATTTTAACTGTATGTTTCTACCATCTGCATACCTTGTAAGTTATAAAGGTAAATCTGTGGGGATTTCTTTTTGGGTATGCCACCTAAGTATGATACTACCTTTAAGCTCAAAAAAAAAAAAAAAAAAAGACAAAAATAATTGAATTGGATTGATCGAAAACAAACTTTATTAACGCAGTGCCAACCAAACAATGGAATCATTGTAGAACGGTATGAAATACCATACCATAGGTACATGTAGGTAATATTATATCGGTTGTTTGGAGAAGTGTTTATGGCACATGCATGAATTGTATGTATTTTGTAGTGTGCATGAAGCAACTATGGGAAGGTATGTATGTGTAGGCCTACAACAAGGGATTGTTGTTTTGCAATATCTTATTTCAGTTTGCCACAAGAAATGAAAATAGACTGATCTGCATTGTGAACTATTTCAGTCTCCTTTGTATCTACGTGCGTAGGACAACATCTCGAGCATTGAGTCTCGTCCTAGCAGTGTTTATGAAATATGAACAGTGGGACATATGAGAATTCTTTCTATGGTATTTTCATCAATCCATGTTTCGAGAAAACACCGAATAATAGTTCTGTTTTAATTTGCGCGCATTCCTTTTTGTGTTTACATGTAATTTGTCGTGACGGAAAACTTTCATTTTGCGATCATCCCTTAAGTTCCAATACATCGCTAAACGGAAATTTGCTACCCATAGTAGCGATCGATTTTCCGTTTAGCGATAGATTTGGGCTTTCGCGATGATTGCAAAACATAAGTGAATTCGGCCCCTGGTGCCATTTTGATAGGTTTAAAATGTAGTTTTCTCGAATATGACATAATTTCATAGACTAGAGAATTGTTTTGTAGTAGTATTGGCTTGAAGAGAGATTTTAAGACCCAAACTATACAATGATTACCAAACTATGTATTATATAAATGCAGGAGACCCCAACAGGGGCCAATTTCATAGAGCTGCTTAAGCATCCAAATTTGCTTACCGATAAGCACCAACTGGTAAGTAAAATCAGTATGCCAGAAAAAACTCCTTGTGAATGTTATGCTCAGCAAACATGGCCGAATACAAGTCATAAGCAGTCAACATCACATGAAAATTTGGTTGGCAAATCTGTTTGATCAAGGAAGACTTTTCAAGCTTAAGCCAATTTTGTGCTTAAGCAGCTCTATGAAATTGACCCCAGTGGTTTATACCCAACATGATTCTATAGACCCCTTTGGATTCCAACTTTTACCAGTAGCCATAACACATGTGCTTAAAGTAATTCACATAATATTCCCCATAGTGCTTGTAATGTTAACTCCAAACACAAACCAGGTACCGTGTGAAAACATTTTGCAGGTTTCTGAACAATAACTCATTTGAATGTAAGTAGATGAGATTGAGCAAGTTGGGTTGATCCTGAACATAAATTAATCATCTGGAAACATCAATTGGAAATTGAGGCGTGTTTTATTTGACGAATAGTCCGCTTGGTTAAATAACAAATCCGTTGATACCCAGTTCATGAGCATATATGTCATTCCTTTAAACATCACTGACACCATCAAACTGTAATGAAGATTAATGTGCCGTTCATATAACATGATTCATGAATGGTGTTGAAAACTGGCTGAGAGCTTAAGCAGAAGCCATTGTACTCTTGAAATCAACCCTTTGGACTTAGGTCAAGAGAAGTTCTCACAAACACGACCCTAAATCAGAAGTCTGGTAAATACTCCTACGTTTTTTCACCTGTGAATCGGGTCTAGAGTTTGTTTTTCGATTAATGTCCATGGATGGATTCTTGCAACAATTTGATCCTAGTACAGTTCTATAGGCAGCCATGCCATGTCATTCCAAGAACATGGACTTGTTTTTCACCTGTGCCAGTGTTCAGCATCACTGGTTATAGCACTTGTCTGTTTGATCAAACATTTCGATAAAGATCCTGTTAGGATCGAAACACGTCAGGCCCTCCTATAAACTCCAAGCATTTTATAAATTACACCTTATTAATTTGGTTGATGAGCAGTTTGCAGCAGTTTATTACTTGTATTTAAAGGGCATGCATAACATTGGTAAAGGTGACAGAGCAGCTGCAGGCTGCTCATAATTTGATTTGTCATGGAATAAAAACAAACCTGTGAAATTTTCAGCTCAATTGATCATTGGAAACAGAAGAAAACAGCGAAAAACCGTTGCAATCGTTATGCCAAATTAGGCGTGAGTATAGCTGTCTCATTACTAAAAAATCTTTCCAAGATCAAAAATGTTTTGGTGTTTGGTTTTACTCTTTTCTGGATAAATACAGCATAAGAAATACTAAGAAATATGTAAATCTGCGAACATGTCTGTTTTGGTTTGTTACCAACTTTGTGCCCTTGTTTAGGCAGTTCAGGCAACCAACCTGTATGCTTGCTGAGTTGAATGTACTTTTACACTTCATATACCAGTACCTTCATATGTGTAGAGTATGTATGCGTCCTGCTTCTAACGATAGACAGCAGTTGCACTGTATGCACTAACTGTATCTACTTGTCAATATTTATGTATTATTTGACATGAATGTTAAGCATTTGCAGCCACTGACAGTCGCACATGTATAAACAACACAAACAATGTGAACATTGTTACAGTAAAAACCTTTGACGCGTATAATATATCAGCTGAATGATTTATCGTTTGGAATATTATTTGTTGATTCTTTGAAACTTGGCTTGCTTGAAAAGTACTTTAGGGGTCAAATGCTGAGTCATCTTTGTTCTTGTGCATTGGTGGAAAACGTTTCGACGCCTGATGTGGCGTCATGTAAACAGCGCCCTCGTTTTGCGTTGAAAAACCGCTTAGTATTCTTGTCGCTATTGAATTGGACCTTAAAATCAAATCACGTGTCACGTTTGCTTGATTGACTCTTAGTTTCCAGTCTGATTGTCTTTCCTGTTTTCTCTTTGGTGATTGTCTAGCACCAAGTTTTTGGAGAAGGATTAAAGTGGTCTTTACCTACATGTGGTACACTTCCAACTTGTTAATTATATTGTACTGTTCTCAGGTTGTAGCATTGCTGCGAGTATCGATAAAATGATCCCTGGGATATAGCAGTATGTGAGTGGTTTCATGGCTTCATGGCTTCTGACTGCCAAACGGACAAAGATAATTGACTATTAGGGACACCACCAACATACATGTAGGGCTGGATAGCTCAGTTGGTAGAGTCAGGAGGTCATCAACCAAAATAATGAGTTACAGTGTTACAGGAGTTACAAAACAGAGGCTCAGGCTCAGGCTTAGACGCCGGCTCTGTCATCCATATGCTGAAAATATAGCTTGTGGTTTTTCATTGAAGCTGAAGCTCTGTTTTCCTTTTCAAACCAGAAAATCTACTTCTGAACCGCGACCAAAAGCTTCTATTTTGTTGTACCCGTTATTTTAGCCTGAGCCTGAGCCTGAGCCTGAGCCTGAGCCTGAGCTGAGCCTGAGTCTCCCTTTCATAAATACTCAGATTCATCCCCTTAGTTACTCCAGCCAGTCTTGATGTGCTAGCTTTGACAGTCTTGACAAAGAAGAGGCAGAAGAACTATCTGCTTTTCTTTGAGGGGTTGTAGACTCATAGACTCTCCTCTTCTGCAGAAGACATCTTCACCCAAGTGTAAAATTCCCGACAGTGATTCCCTGTGCTCTCAGGGTAAGAGAGAAGAGAGAAGACTGAGAGACAAGGAGGGTGAATCAGTTGTGTAGTACTGGATGGCAAGGAGCTTTTATGCTTATTAATCATGATGATAGATCAGGACATGAACCTTGGGTACGTTCAGACACTAGACATAGGTTTGCTGAAATCACCGTTTTTATCCCGATCGGTTTTAACAAATTGTGTCTGGACGCTCTAAAACGGTTTTATATTTAAAAACTTTTATCTGCCGCTACAACCCTGAAGTTAAAACTCAGCTCAGGAGGAGGGTTTAGCACGAGCTTACTGCTAAAACGCTGTTAAGACAGAATAACTTTCCGACATCCTGTTTTAGCGCAGCAAAGCCTGGCAGTTGGTTATGTAACACCTATTATGGCGCGCTTGTTTATATTCAGCACGCAGATCAATCCGTGCGCTTGATTTTATAACTGGAAGCCCGTACAGGGTCAAGGCACAGTGCGTGACCTCTTAAAACCAAAATTAAAACTGATCGGGTTTAGCTGCAAACAGTAAAACGCTGTATGGACGCAACAGAGTTATAACTTTACGTTAGCAAGCATCCTGCTATCAACTAAATTGCTAGAACCTTCAGTTTTGCTCACTCAGTAGGCACATTCATACACTAAAAAAGCGTGGTTTCATTATGTCGTGTTCACACAGGCCGAAAAATCGCAACCTAAATCGCACCTGTAGGGTATCTTAATCAAGCTGTGCATGCACGATTCTCACAGTTTGACCTGAAGTTGACCTGCATCTATGCGCGCGACAAACTGAATCGGTATGGTAGTTTACACTCCACATGCTGTGACAAGAAGTTGATATAGCGAGCGCTGTGTATGATGGGATATAAAAAAAAAACCAGGTTTTTTTTGGACGAACTGTTCACACATCAAATAATTGCGATTACATGTATTTGCAAAAAGATGCACTATTAGTGTGATTATTTGTGTTCACACACGAAAAAAAAAAAGGTTTTGAATCGCGATTCAAATTGTGACGCAAATAATTATTCGGGTGTGTGTGTGAACAGGCCTATTCGAGACATTTTGAGTAGAATTTTCCTTGCTATTTTTAGCAGCTAGGACAGACAGTAATTTACCAGTATCAGTCACATTGCACACTGTTTGCATAAAGTGTCAGTATCTTTGTAGAATTTGCCTTAAATGTCAGCTTGGTCGGAGCTGGGTGTGTGTATACAATGTGCGTGATTGAAGGTAAGGTCTAGTGAGTTTGTGATGTGAAGTTAATTTGGCGCTGTCATACTGTTTCCTGTGGATTTTGGGCATTGTTGATGCAGAATCAGCCTGATGCTATATAAGCTATATCAAGGTCGTTGTACACCTTCTTTTCACTGTAATTATCATAATATTACTATCACCAAACCTCCTAGTGCCCCTACACATTGGGCGTTTACAAAAACGGAGGCTCGGGCTCCGTCTCAGGCTCCGGCTCTATTTCATGAATCCATTCTGATATAACGTGTATCAAAATAGAGGTTTTTGGCTGCCGTTCAGAAGTAGATTCTCTGGTTTGAAAAGGAAAACAGAGCTTCAGCTTCAATGTAAAACCACAACCTATATTTTCAGCATAGATGTCGGAGCCGGAGCCTGAGCCTGAGCCTGAGCCTGAGCCTGAGCCTATAAGCCCCTGTTTCCTAAATGCCCATTGAGCACCTATTACCCATTCACATTACATTATAAGACAGCCTTTGTATGAACACCAAACATAACTTTGTGTACAATCACTATTAGTCTGTACATACATTGCCCCATCTTCCAACATTAATCAAATTTGCTTTATCTTGGCTTGCATGCTTGTCTCTGCCTACGTGCAATTTAAGATGATTGTAAAATGTGCAATGGGTAGAAATCAAGCAATTTGAAATGGTACATTGGTAATTCATAACCTTGATTACAAAATTATAAATGTATTTGAAATAAGATGTCACGTTCGAAGCACCCGTAGCAGAATCTATTATGTGCTGCAAAATGATATACTGTATTTTTTTGTAATCGTAAACATTTTTTATAGGCCTTCCTTCATTGATGGTTTTCTACTTTTTGACATCCCATTTGAACGAGAATCCTTGCAAATTAAATAATGCAAAATAAAAGATAAGAAAAAGAGAAGAACGAAATGTGAGTTACTCTTTAGTGGAACACCACTATAATGAACACTGAAATTTTTTCTTTTAAAACTTTATGAATGGTTTTGATCTTACCCCGAGATCAAAACTGTTTTTGGTCTTTGTCTTACTAAATTCTGGAAAAATACATTACAGGTGGAAATATTTTAATGGCATAAATCTACAAGCACCATCTTCATACCCTGAAAGTTATATGTAAATCTGTGAAAATGTCTCTTTGGGTGTGTTACCAATCCTGTACTGTACCTTTAGTTCACTATAACAAACGACCACTATAACGAACAATAGCTCTGCATCCCACCATGTTCGTTATAGCGGCGTTCCACTGTACGGGTTTTGGCAAATAACAATAAAAGCAATTTACCATGAGGTTGTTTAAATTTAAGTTTAATGTTTTTTGAGATGTCATTTTAGAAGTACAATGTACCAGAGTATTTCTATCTTGCGAGTCGACATTCCAATATGACGGGACATTGAAACTCGTGAATTTTTGTTTTGAAGAATTTGTCATCATTTTCCTTAGGTTCACGTTTGTTTATTTACATCTGATAAAAACATGGTTGAGTTGGTTTATCGCGCGGAAACGCAGAAGGGGGGTTACTGTATGGTGGTTGTGGGCTAGTTGAGTGGCACCGGTGTAAATGGATACCAGTCTTGCGTGGTTAATGGCATGGAGACAATGCAGCCAGCCATGACACGGCATCAAGTCGTGTAATTACGGAGAATGTAGCCTGTCTAAACATTTCTCCCCCGATCGTGTCTCCCTCTAGACAGTTTGAAATCCCTCAATTTCACACTTGATGGTCTTCAATCCATTAAAGAATACCCCTCACACACACAGAGAGCAAAAAAAACCCATGATTACTTTGATAGTTGTGCGGTCAGTCAGTCATGTTGAAAAAACCCCACAGGAAAAGCACACTCGAGCTGATTTTCGCGCCGAGGCGGGCAACAAATACGGTTTTTAATAAAAGATGGATGTGTTTCTGATTACTTTAAATCAAATCGATGACAATTTCAGCTTGAATAATTTGTTGCTGACATGTCATGGACGGTAAGGGCCTACGTGATGCCTTTGTTTAATACCCCGTACAGGTTTTGCTTTTGCTTGTTACTTATAAGTTACAGTAATAAAGAAAATGGCGGACTCCATATTGGCGCTTCTATGGTAATTTGGGGCCTGTTTGTTTCACGCACAAGATCACGGATCCTGTTGATCCGGATCCCATTTTAGCGTACCCTGCATTGGACATGGATCTGCAGATCACGGATTCCGTGCACGAAACAAACAGCCCCATAAGTTACCTGTTAAGTGACTTTGACCTATTCCTTGATCAATTATTCTTGAAAGACTCCAATTCAAAAATGTATTATTGAAATTAGCAAGTATAGGCCTATCACTTTTACAAAATATGCAAAAAGAAAGGTAACTTATGTGTCAAAAATGTCCCCAGAACATGGAAATGCCCATTATAGGCCTTTATAGTGTTTAATATTCACACCATGTACACAACAAGCTACAATTAGGTTGTGAGTATTATTAGGCTGTGTATAGCATAATGGGATATAGGATTTGCAAGGCCTCCAAAATTTTGTCATTGAGTTCGAGACAGAAAATGGACTCAACAGTTCATAAACAGTGCAAACAGTCACCGTGGGAAATCTTGGTTCATCAGATGCTGGGTTTTTCAAGGAAATCAAGATTTAGTGTCTTTTCCAAAGATTGTTCCTCCGAACGATTTTTGGAACAAACATAAAGGACACCCTCACTTGAGTTGTTTTAGTTATCCCCTTTCACTCAAGGTATGAAAATGGTGCTGGTAGAAACATACCGTTAAAATATTTCCACCTGAAATGCTGTATTTATCCAGAAATTAGTGAAACAAAGAACGAAAACAGTTTTGATCTTAGGGTAAGATCATAACCATTCTTCATGTTTTATTAGAAAAAATGTGTCGGTTTTCGCTATTTTCTCGTGACTCAGATGTCCGATTGAGGTCAAATTTTCAAAGGTTTATCATTTCATGTACATGTTGGATCAGACAAAGTATGAGTGCTGTCAGGTGACCTTTACCAATCATGTATTATACCTTTAAGCATGTCCTTTCTCATTCATGCACTAGTATGGTGATTTTCCATCTCTTGGGATTTACCATGCTGTATTTAGTACTAATACCACTTGGACCTTTCTTACACTGAATGTATTTCCACTGATGCTTACAGCATATTGATGGACAGTAATCACCCATATCCAAGCCTCTTATTTCTAATCTTCCTTCTACATTGGCCCATGTGCATTATGGCAAATCAATGGCGCCCTATACTCCATACATGTAGTGTCTCTATAATGGAAACTATGTCTTGCATTACTACTGGTAGTACGGTGTTCCAAATGCAATATTTATTTCAATTGTTGAGATAGGCACGATGTCCTTTTAAAGGGCATGTACAACATTTGTTATAAAGGTGACAGAGCAGCTGCAGGCTGCTCATAATTTGATTTGTCATGGAATAAAAACAAACCTGTGAAATGTTCAGCTCAATTGATAATTTGAAACGGTAGAAAACTGTGAAAAACCGGTTTTTCGCAATTGTTACACCTAAATTATGTGGGAATAGCTGTTTCATTTGTGATCTTTCCAAGATAAAAATGTTTTGGTATTTTGTTTTACTTTTTTTCTGGATAAATACAGCATAAACTTCAGTCAAAAACATGTTCGTAGTATGTTTCTACCATTACTGTCTTTATACCCTATAAGTGAACATTTCTGTTTTGGTTTCTTACTAGTGTTGCACATACAGTTTAATATTTACAACACTAGTAAGAAACCAAAACAGAAATGTTCACTTATAGGGTATAAAGACAGTAATGGTAGAAACATACTGTGAACATGTTTTTGACTGAGTAACCAGCTTTCCTGTAGAACCAAGAAATAAGAAATATTACACGCATGCAGTTTGGGCTAGCTGAGATGAAATTTCAATGTTATGGTAACTAGTGGTCACTCATGAGAAATTCATGATCATCGATTCTAAGTGGCAAACTTCGGTGTGAAACAATTTCATCTGGTTATTTAAAAGAAAGAAGTAATGCTAGGAATGTAAAAAAAAAAATTTACAATCCATTTCTTTTTTTTTGTAATCTATATCATTATATTTATCAGGAATGGCATTGTCATTGTTGATTGTTCAGGTTCTCTTTGGAATCTTAACTTTGATCAAAGGTGAGCCTACACTCTTCGGGCAATGCTAAACGAGATGACAGTAAAGTGGTTTCAAGGTATTAAATATTCCTATCTCACTAATATTGAGTAGTTGTGTGGCTGTTTCCCCGTACAGTTAGAGGTTTTTATATCCTAGCGTTAAATGTGTATGGGTCCATTACACTAGGCTGGGGAAATTGAAGTCAACAACTGCTCACGACTGTTGGGATTTATTTAGGAGACTTCATTTATGCATGAATAGTGCCAATGTTCTGGTGGTGTTAACCTCTTGGCCTAGTAATGTGGGCTTCCGCTTATGCCAAGCAGGGGTGGATTTCACGAAGTGATCGATCGTAAGTCTAGTTACGAAGGGTAACCAATCGTAGGGGGCCTATCCTTCAATGCATCGTTAAGTCCTACGATTGATAGTAAGTTATAATGAGTTTGGTGAAATCGACCCTAGGTCATTTACAGCAACTAGTCACAGCTACCTGTTCTTTCAGGAGCAATGACACGGCCCTCGAAGGCAGCTGAAAGTCTCCTTTGGAAGGGGGAAGCCTGACAGCTAGTCGGATCTGCTGGGAATCAAGTGTGAGATTGAGACTACCTTGTAAATTATGGATAGCCAAAAGAAATGGCTAATTTATGAGCGTGGTCTGCGCCATTGCCGCCTGCAAATTGCCACATTAGAAAGATGTGAGCCTCATGCGTGGTCAAGAAAGCTACGAAGCTGGAACTGTGCCGTGCTTTATAAGTATTTATAGATGGAAAGTGATTGGATGGCTAGAGCTCGTCACAGTGAATCATGGGATATATTGTAGCCACAGCTGCTTCATGTAGTTCATAAATAGCACAATTTAACATGTGAGAAAACAACTCATTGTATTAGTGGAATTGGATGACAGCATTTGTCATAACAATCTCTGGATATTTAATGGCCGCATGTGATTAACTTCTATATTCCGTTCAAATCCTTTGAATTGCCACAGGTTTCTAGTCAACATTGCTATTTGCTCTCTGTGTTTCAATCAACTGATTTTGAAATCTAAGTTTTATTTTGCTTGGAGTTAGGACGGCCTGACGCATTTCGATCCTAGCAGGATCATTCTCAAAAGTTAGGAGGACCTGACGTGTTTCGATCCTAGCAGGATCTTTCTCAAAGGTTGCGATCCTGGCAGGATCTTTCTCAAAGGTTAGCCTATGAGAAAGATCCTGTTAGGATCGAAATGCGTCAGGCCCTCGTAACTCCAAGCATTTTATATATTTCAGGTCATTTTTGGCTGATGAGCAGTTTGCAGCAGTTAAGTACTTGTATTATTAAGTTTTATTGTGTTTAACTTTCCACCTATGTTTTAGTAAAAAAAAAAAAGACTAATTTCCGAAAATAATGTAAACATCCACATATATAGAACCTTTCTTACACTCCCCCAAAACATGGCTGTAAATGCGTTTGCATATGCAATAAACCATCATTCCCACCATACTGCATTTCCACTAGATATAAGAACATTGACAACGAAGTTTAATTGCTTGCCACATGGTCGTCAAGGAAATCAATAACATAATATGCAGCAATTGCTACATGTAAATCTACTGAAAATAAAAAAAAACAGGCATGCATGTATTTAGTTAATATTTTCCTGGTCATTTTCGGCAAATGAGTGGACAATTTAAATGCTGCGTCATTCCATTTCGAGTGAAACTGCAAGGCATCTTGAAATAACCATTCAATTTCACTTCATGTGCAAGCAAATGTTCACAAGCGTCAGGCGATTAAATAGAATCACCTTTCAATTTAGAATTCCATTCGAACTTCATTCAAAGTCGAACGGCTTTTGGCAGCATGCTGAATTGAATGCTGATTTTGCATGGCTAAATTAAAAACTGTTTAATTGAATTGAATGCAATGCTGTCTAAATACAGATGCATCAAAGTGAAATCTAGTGACGGTTTCAACTGAGGAGGCAAAATCACGTCAACACGAATGCGTGAAAATTAAATTGGCCGCTCATTTGCTGAAAATGACCGGGAAAACCTACATTACCAAGGGGAAAATGAGAATTTTTAGATTTTGGTTGGATTTAGTTTTTTGGCTGGATATCCAGTGTTTTCTTTGCGTTAATGACAGATTTGTTGCGTCCCTTCTTTGCGCCTACTTTCTGCTCTCCAGACTAAATTAAAATTTGATTGTATCGTAATCATACAAGACAAATATAATTTTTCCTCTGTGTAGTTCCCTCGAGGTAACGTAGGTTGTTTTGCTCGGGACTGAGTTATGCGAAGAGATGGAGCTTTACCATAGTGGTTTGGGACAAACTGTTCCATAAATCAACGTGACATTGGTATTTGATCCTCCCTGCACTTGACTCATTAGGTATCTGCAGTATTTACTTGTACTCAAGGTGCAGTGTTGCGCTGGGGGGTATAGGTCTGGTACCCGTAGGGATTAAGGTGTTAGACAGTGGTGACATAGATGTGTAAATTATGCATCAGTCTATAATTTATGACCAGCAAATGTTGGCCATAGGGAGTGTTGGTAAGGTGCCCAGTGCATGTTCATCACACCTTTGTGCTCCATTGCCCTGCCTGCCAGCCATGCAAATTATTACATTTCCATCATTTTTTTGTCCTTTGAGAATTGATCAAGATTTTATTCTCTTAGTCCCGCCATTTTTTTTCGGTTTTCCTTGTTATGAATTCGTACTGAATTAGGCCTACATTTGTTGTAGGCATGTCATTACAGCTATGTATATCAACTATAGGCCGTTTACAAAACGGAGGTTCAGGCTCCGTCTCAGACTCCAGCTCCATTTCGTGAATCCATTCAGAAATAACTGGTATCAAAATAATGACTTTTGGCTGCGGTTCTGAAGTAGATTCTCTGGTTTGGAAAGGAAAACAGAGCTTCAGCTTCATTGAAAAACTTATATTTTCAGCACGGGATTTCACTATTTCAGAGCTAGAGCCTGAGCCTGAGACCAAGCTTCCATTTCGCAAACGCCCATAGTCTATAGAATGAAAAACAGCTTTCTATGCTTAATGAATGGTCATGTTACTAGTAATAAACTGCTCATCAGCCAAAATAATGACTTGAAATATATTCAAATGCTTGGAGTAAGGAGTGCCTGACGTTTCGATCCTATAGCATGATCTTTCTCCAAGGGTAATATTATCTTCTCTCAAATATTCAGTCACATAAATGCCAAAGAAAAAATGGGGGAAGAGAATTAAAAAACAAAGTCACGATCATGTCATAAAATGTAACAGCCTCCGTTTTAGTGTTTTGTGTGAGTCATGATCGTACTAGAACAAAGCAACAGTTATTGACATCCTTGAAATCTGATTCAGTGATTTCGGAGTTATTACCAGATTTTGCCCTCGGTAAAAAGAACAATGTTCTGGCATCTCTCAAGCACACAATGTACAAGTTTTAATTAGGTACATCTTTAAAATTGCGGTCTGAATAAATAATTCTGTGAGCAGTTTCCATGACAACGTGATGGTCTGAGCTACTGGGCCATGGATACTAATGGTCGCTCTGTCTAAAGAGGATCGTGATTGCTTCACAAAGGAACATTGTGACATGGGTAATCAATATTAAGGTCACTGTATCAGGCTTGCTGCTGCAATGTAAGAAACAAATTGCAAATCGTGCCCTTTTCAGGTGCAAGATTAGAACTTGGTCTATTAAAAAAAAATTTCCCCCACAAAATGATCGTACGTACATCTCTGGTTCAGACAATGGATTTGTTATAGTTAATTTTCAGGTTATTTCAGAGACATGTTTTGCAGGTCATGTCTTGAGGGGCTCTAGCGGAAGACTACTTACGGTAAATTAATTTGATTGAAAAGTAAACAAAGACAAATTGACTGGAGTGGGATTCGAACCGGCGACCTCCTGAATACGGTTCAGGCGCTCTTACCAACTGAGCTATCCAGCGCTATGTTGGTGGTGTCCCTAATAGTCAATAGCACTCCGTAATAATGACGTCACAAAATCCCCGGATGTTAGACAAACATTTACTCGCACACGTAGTGTACACCATGCATGCACGCGCACACACACACACACGTTTGCATGGTTGCAACGTTTGTCTGAGATCCGGTACTATTTTAGCGCAAGTGCAGAGCGCTATTATCTTTGTTTGTGTAAAATAGAAAAATACCTAGCATTAACTTTATTGACTATAAACTAGAGTTTAAAATGTGCATAAGCTTTCGTAGCAACAACTACTTCATTAGATGCTTTGTTCGTTTGGCAGTCAGAAGCCACTTAAGTATAATTTTAGAAGGCACTATTGAAGGTAGAAGAGATCTTGGAAGACATAGAAGAATTTGCGGGATGATGTTAAGGATTGCAGTGGGAAAACATCTATGGGAGAAGCAAAAGGATAGATCTGGCGTGTCAATGTCTTTGAAACTTTATAGAAGGCGCAGCGTTGTGATGACATGAATTTTCAGTTTCAAGATTATTTCATAATGTATTCTGTGAATGTGTAATGCGTCAAGTCATCAGCATTCATTATTGCAGTAAAGCTTCTAGGATGAGTTGACCTAGGTTGACTAATGATACCTCCGGGACTACACCCATGCCCTCATCTCCATTCCTCTACCTCCAAGCAAGGTCTCTCAACATATCTCATCTCTCTAGCTCCTTGGAGTGACCTCAAGAAATGAAACACAAATGGTATCAAATTTGCAGTGAGCCAAGGGAGGCCATTAATTCTGATTACAATGGGAAGTGACAAGGAAGGGTATAGAGGTTCTCACCTTGCTCAGGTTAATGTGCAGGAAGCACTCTCCCCAAGGGCCCGCCATGTTTGGTCAACTATCTTTAGACAGTATGAAAACCCAATATCAAGTATCCTCATATCTGCTTGGAAATACAACACCTAGGAAGACGAAAGTGATGGGATGTGTAGGGAGTTTTGAGATTGGAATGACGGATAAGATGCTTGATATTGAGACATGGCTGTGATGGACGTGACAATGTATGAATGAAGGACTCTCTGGGGTATTATATGACTGCAATGGCCTTTTCACACTATCTCCTTTTCGATCCATGTTGAAACCAACCTGGATCCACCCCAGTTCAGCCTGGCAAGTTTTTGAACAGAATCAAAGAGATCACTACGTTTTTGGTGAGCCGGTTCATACAACACAGAAAAATGCAGTTTGAAACCGGGTTGAGATTTTCAACCCTGGTCCCTACCAGGGTTGATTTTGATCCAGTTTTGACCCGCGTTGGCTCGGTGTTGAAAATGTTTAAGTTTGAAAAGGCTGGAAAAACATCTCGGGGTTCGATCCGGTTCCAACCCCGAGATTTTGGATTGTGTACAAATCCCTTAAAATGATACCTGTTATGTGCAACAAAATAGGAATTAAGTCATTCAAATTAGGTTAAAGGTAGTATCATACTTTGGTATAACATACTGAAACAGAAATCTTCACAGATTTACCTACTTACAGGGTATAAAGATGGTGATGGTAGAAACACACCGTTAAAACATTTCTGCTAGTGCCTGAAATGCTGTTTTTATGCAGAGTAAAACCAGCGACCAAAATTATTTTTGATCTTTTAAAGATCAAAAAATAAAAGAGAAAAGGCTTAAGAAATACTGTGGCTGTTTTTCACTGTTTTCTCAAAAAGTGGGCTCCGTATAGGACTGAAATTTTCACAGATGGCCGTTACTGTATCTATCTTGATATTTCTTCCCATGAATCTGCATTTCTTAGACAAAAAGTATGATATGACTTTTAAACCTTGCTGCTCTAAATCAGCTAAAATCTTTTCCCAAAGATTTGTAGAATCTAGTGGACTTTGGACTGTAGAACCCTCTACATGCGTATAGGAGGTTGATGGCCTAGTTTAGTTTTTTTCCTTCTGAAATATTTTTATTAATTTTTTTGGTCATGGATGAATTTATGCACCATTATGGTACGCTCTGACGAAGCGCACTTATAAATTCCTGCTCACTGGTGCGTTGTTTTTTTTATCTTTTGTTCTTTTGATTTTCTACTACAATAACTGAGTGCGCTGGCAATAGGAAATTGAATATTACGAGCACGAGACCACACGGGCATTTTTCAAGGCAAACTACGCAAAACGTAAACAGTCCGCCCATTTCAGTCCATTTATGTATATAAAAAAGGTCATGTGACATATAGTGACGAAGAATCCTGAATTGGACTTGATACTCACAAAATTGTATTTTTATATTTTACATTTATTTTTATTGTAATATATTTAGCTAAATTTTATTGTATTTTACTGTATTTATTTATTTGTTTATCTATTTATTTATTGTTATTTTTTATTATTTTGTACTGGTGGACCATGAGTAACGACGAAAGGACAGGCAGCCAATGGTAGAAGAGCTTGTTATTCCCCAGTAAATTAAATTGTTTTCAGGAGGAATGATTTGGCCCACTGACCGGGAATAATTCCAATTATGGTTTCTTTCAAGGTTTTTAGCTAATATTACATTTCTCTGAAGAAAGTAGCATTGTTATTATTTCTGTGCCAATATAATGAGTGTGTCTTCTTTGTTCTTAATTGGTATTAAAGAAAGCCTTTCAATCACGAATAGGATGAAATTTCCATAGCGGCTCCAGAGCAAAAGAAAAAAAATCTAATAATAATTCAACAAATTCTTGCGCCAGAAAACTTTTTAATGAGTTTTCATTTCACTTGCCATGCCCACCTGAACAGTATCAGTTTTAATGTTTTTATTTCTTTGGTATGCTAATCATGAAAACCTCTATTGTTTAAAAAATACAATCGTCCTTTCATGTAAATTTCCTTAGATTTAATACATATTTGCTAGAATATGTAGGTAAGGTTGTAACAGTGCTGTGAGACTCGAGACCGTTTTTGCAAAACTTGGTCTCAAACTCGGGCTCAGAGGTTCATGACTCGGACTTGGTATCGGACTCGGGCTCTGTGACTCGGGCTCTATGACTCGATGACTCAGGGCTGAGTATTGCTCAAGACCGGCAAATTTCACCAGTTTTGATTGTTCAAAATCAGTAGTTTTTTGCAACATTTGTCAAAAGCAGATTCTGTACCGCGAAAGCTGTACTGAGGTCGGCCATAAGGAAAAACAAATTGATACATATGTGATTTTGATTGATTAGGCTTATGGTTCTTTTTTTACATGACTCGGATTGAGCTGGACTCGGAATCAGTCTCGGACTGGGTATTTCCTTCCATGTTGATAATAAATGGTCAATGTAAAAAGAGAAACTAATTTCTGGATAAATACAGTATTTCATGTGGAAATTTTTTAACGATATGTTTCTATCAGCACCATCTTCATACCCTGAAAGTTATATGTAAATCTGTTAACATTTCTGTTTTGGTTTGTTACCAATGTTGTACATGCCTTTTGTGTGAGGGACAATGATACCTGTATGCTTATAAATGCATCATGAGACATGTTACATGCAATACTATACATCTATATTTGTCATCTCTGGTAAACCTAGTGCAATCATGGTAGGTGCAGTCCACCGTCTTATAGCAGTTTCTCAATTCATGTCTTGGTTGTGGGCTGGGAATCCCTGACTAGCTTTAAGAGCTCAACTTGTAAATGACATATCGGACGGCCACACCGTGCCACGATTGACACTGATATCAACACAGGCTTCTTGTATCTGAACAGGATTGTGGAAACTGGATAGGAGATTCATATGTGTTTGATTTTTCCAAATCCCCTGCACATCCAACATTTTGAATACAATGATTCTGCCTGGTATTTTTGACCTGGCCTTTACATGTTTCAAACATTGCCCAAATTGTGTTTGAATGGTTGTTATGATAAGTTAACTTGCCAGACGATTTCTTTTGATTGTTTGTTTGTTTAGTTTTGTCTTAAAAAAAAATTAAAGGATGTTTTGTGGAAAAGTCAAATTTTTCTTAATAAGAAACTGTATTTAAATTTTCATTTCACGCTTAATTTGGTATGTTTCTACCAGCACCATCTTCATACCCTGAAAGTTACATGTAAATCTGTGAACATTTCTGTTTGGGTATGTTACCAATCCTGTACTGTACCTTTAAAGGCACACTACAGGATTGGTAAAGGTTTTTATACGGAACAATCCCGTACTGTACTTGTTAAGCACCCATGGGAATTACCGTGCACTGTCACACTCACCAATGATATTTGTCTTCTTCCTCTTCTTCCTGATTGCAGAAACTGTCTCCGCATCGTGGCTCCTTGCCAAGTGGCGATGAGAACACCAGACCGGTGGCTGCTAACGGCAACAACCGCCCTAATTCCCACGACCCCTCCAGCGATGTAAGTTGACATATAGTGCACTTTATATCAAATGTATTTTGTTTGTCCCTACTTTATTTAGGATATTTTTCATTTTAATAATCAATAAGGTTGATGTCTTTTTGCAATTCAGTGTTCACACGGGTGTTCATGAAAGAAACAGGGATGTAAAAAAATCGTTTTCCGAAAATGACAAAATGTTGTTGTCCACGGCGCTGCAATATTTTGTTGCGCTCGCGCATTTTATTTTGAGAGTAAAAAACAATAATAAAGCATATTGTCTGGCTCCGTGTTTTGTGTACACATGTTTAAATGGGGCTAAATAGGAAACAGACCTTACAGATAGCGCCCTCTGTTGACTATCAAACTGAATAGTCTGGTTCCATATAATATTTGTCGCGTTAATGAATACATTGGGATGTGGGTACTACTACTAGGCCACTCTCCGACTGGCGTGGACACGTGTCATACAGATCAGCCTACATCGATCGAAATAGCAAACGCACATGTCCATCAAAATGACTTTGACCGTTAGAAATAAAAAAGAAGGAAGGATATATCATCGATCGAGACATTCACAAGGGACAAGCTACCAAAACCATTGATACAAATAAATGGATAGAAGTGGGAACCCTAAACACTGAAGGGCACCTGCACCCCTGCCGTGAGTCTCTCACCTCGGTCATGCAATTTATTGGCCTTCAGTGATTTTCCAGAAATGACTTTGTTGGTCACTTACATCCCTGAAGAAAGAAAAAGGAAGAAATGCCAAGTCAGAGAGCTCTGCTTTTGAAAGACATAACGCATTGACCATTCAGCCAGAACTAGATTCATACCCTTTTCACACTACAAATTGCTTAACCCCGATATTTGCTGCCCCGGGTTAAACTTTTCTAACTCTGGGGTTGTTAAACCCCAAGTTTCGTTCCCACTTGTTTTGTTAACCCAGAGTTTTTATAAACCCAGGGCAACACTGCCCCGGGTTAATGCCGTGGGCATTCACACTACAAGCAGAACGGTACGGTAACCCTGCTCAGTTTCACACTACAATACTAACCCTGGGTTTAGGCCGTTAACACCGAGATTGCCATCCTTAACCCTGGTCGTGAGTAGGGTTAACGAACCCCGGGGTAACAGCCATTTATTTGTCCTTAACCCGGGTTAAAAAAGTGTAGTGTGAATGCGCCATAGCAATCACTTCAACCCGGGGTATCTCGGGGTTAAGATTTGCTTTTAACCCCGAGATGACCTGGAGATTTTGTAGTGTGAAAAGGGTATCATATAGTTTTTGGTTTGACACTGTAACTCTTTGGTGTGACCACAAGTAGCAAAGTGTTACATCCTAGATGAACTCTGCAACACCCAAACACTCACCAGCTCTGATGTTTACAAACAGTTCAAACTGCCTGGGACCAGCCATTACCCTCTAGGGACATGTCTGGCAGGCACCTCTCTTGTGGATGGATTCTGAATGCCAGAAGAACCCCACTTCATTGGAAGCTTTTAGTCCAGTGTTGCATAAACGCTTTTGAATGACCAGTAAGATAGTCAGACAAGTGTTTTCAGGGGAAAACATTGGGGTCCAGTAAAGTACCTCCATAAAGGAGATACCATTCAGTCAGCAATTCATTCTAAAAAAAGAGGCCTGGTCAAAAATGATCAGCACCAGAAACCCTCAAAGCATGGTAGCATTCAATTATAGCATTTGATTGTCCGATCCCTCCGTGCAAACCACTGTGGCGTGCACGCTAGTTCATTAATTGGTCTTCCAGTAGGCTACACACTGTTTCATGGCTGGGTGATCTAGGAAGATAGATTGGTTCTGAGAAGGGGAAGAAAGAAAGCCACATTGAAAGAGATTGAAAATTGCTCCCAATTATAATGTTGCAAGTTTGGATGGACGCCGAGGAAGACCTAGCTGTTACTATGTAGGCTGGGGTTTATGGTAATTGACTGTTAACTGAATATAAGGGAGAAATCACTGTTTGTAATGGATATTTTAGTATAGGAGTTTGGAAAGCCTGATGTGTTTTGATCCTAGCAGTATCCTTATCGAAGGAAAGCCTTTGATAAACTTTCCTTCGACAAAGATACTACTGCTAAAGGCCTTTTCACACAATGCCAAAAAAAACTCTCAACATTGAGAAATTCTCTCACGGTTGCGAAATCTTACAAAAGTGTAACTGTGTGAAAGGACACCAATGCTTGAGAGTGACCGACGTCCCTGGTGAATCCTTGAGAGATTTTGACCGAGGTCCAGACCTACGACAACATTTCTCAAGGGTCCCTTGCGAAGTGCTTTGCAATGCGCATGCGTGTGTTTTCTATGTGTTACATTGCCTTTGCAGACCGCAAGGGCCCTCCTAACTCCAAGCATTTGATAAATTTCAAGTCATTATTTTGGCTGATGAGCAGTTTTCAGCAGTTTATTACTTGTGTTGAGATATTTGATAGCATACCAAAGTGTACCAACTCCTATTCACAACACATTGCATGGAGAAGAACATGTGCATAATCAATAGCATACAACATTATATTTGGACATGTTTTGTCTAAATACCAATGGTTTCCCAACCATATGTGCGGTGTCGGTAGATAGAAAGCCCATAAATTCTCTACATTAATGTTGAATGTTAATAATTTCCTTTTTGTGAATATTGAGTTCATATAAAATAATTGCTTCTGAAAAATGACATTGATTTCTGTAAAGCTTTACATAATGAAAGCAATCTAATTTTATATGCAAATGTAGTAGACCCTTTTTTTTTTGGGGGGGGGGGGGTCAAAAGGAAATGAATAGTGAGGCCGTAAATGAAGCAACATGATACATGTCCCCTCATTGTGCTTTTACAATACTAAATCCATTTGTGAAAGAATACACGGTTTGCAATAACAAGCCGAAAACAATTTCTCTTTGACTCGCCCTAAAACCTCTAAAGGTGATCCTATACAGCGTTTCCTCTCTTCAGTCAAAATTGCTAGCAAGAGAAGGAAGAATAGGGTATGAGGGATGTAAAGAATCCCTGAAAATGGATAGGTCCCTACAATGGAAACGTTATTGAGTAGTATTCCCCGGACGGGGCATCGTGAGCCGGACAACAGGGGCTATAAGGTGGCAATCCCTCGTGGGGAAATACAGGGGCAAAAATCCATACAAGCGTTGAAAAAGCTTTTAAGGATCGGATGAGCCAGGACCCAACAGTGCCTCCAGATATGTGCAGTTTGCCGGGCGGAGGGGACTTATTCTTAGTCTTTCTGGCGGAGAGGAAAATACATGTGTGCAGTGCGTCCCAAGTTGATGATACCTGATGTTAGCTAGGGCAGGCGGTTTATAGCGGAGCAGTCCGTGGGGACTTGAGGGATGGATGTAGTGAGTCACGGCTTTGGTGGAAACAGGGTTTTTAGTTTGTCATCTCAATCCCCACGGTTGGGATGCGGTTATTGTTACATGGCCACATATGCTTGTCGAACAAAGACACAGCACACGGCTACGGATACTTGGCCTGTGCATCTTAAATGTGTCCCAACACCACGTACATATGTAGAAGCTCGGTTTTCATTAGTATTTCTTTCGCATACTATTTTGTAGTTTCAAACATGGAGTCAAATAGGTAATAATTAAATGTACAGCTGTATTCTTGACATTTTCATTGATGTGTGTCATAATAGAAATGCATCCAAACCTGGAAATAAACAGAGGCCATGGCCTTCGTTGCCCTGGTTCTTGGCCTCAAATATTTCCATCTATAGACATTGTGATTTTTCAATGGAAGTGCCCCTTGCAATGGAAAAGTGGCCTTGCCCCTTTCAGAACTTAATTCCAGGCATTGGCATCATTAAGTTAAATGCTATCATGTCACTCAGAAACAAGTTTTTAGCTGTTTTGAAAATCATCAACATATGCGAAAGCTGGGAAAAAGCTCTCGTACGATTTTATTACATGTGGGGAGCTTGTCTTTGTAACTGGCGATGTCATCAGTTCTTGAATGTGATAAGTCATGAAGATATTGGTTGACATACATGTAGGTAGATAGGGTAATGAAACTTGGGAACTTGCCACTCTAGTTGCAGTGTAAGGTCAGATATGTGAACAGTATCAGGCCAGGGCTGGATTTCACAAAGCACTAAAATTAATCTTAAGATGAGTTATCAGCAAAGATTATATAGCGCTACTCACAAAAGTCTGCTATCGTAAAGCGAAGAAATTTTGTTTATTGTAATGGATTCCATGAAATTGAGCACTTTTCTTTTCTTTAGTTTCTAACATCTGAGCACCATTACTGATGCTATTTAGCTTACTGCCACAAGTCCAATAGCGCTGCGCACTTGCGCTAAAAATAGCACCGAACCTCTGACAAACATTACAACCGGCCATGCTACTCACTGGTCTCCCCCCCTGTACGCATACGCATTCCACATTAGGTTTTTCACTTCTCATGGTACCTTGCCTTAGCATCATTAATATGTCACAGTAATCCGGGCCGGTACCGTTACTGGGACGTCACTTTCAAATTCTGAAATGAATGACTAAAGTATTATTACATGTTTTTATGTATTTTATAGATTAAGGTGACCAGACGTCCCCGATTTCTGGGGACAGTCCCCGATTTGACAGTGCCGTCCCCGATTAAAAATTGTCCCCGAAAATGTCCCCAATTCGACGAAATGCCCCCGAAAATTCTAATTGTCCTAAATAAAAAACAAATGAATGAAATGCTGTGCTAAAGAAGGTTCATTCTTCAGAGAAGTATGCGAAGACCACCGCCTAAGACATGTAAGTAAATGTAACCCACTCATGTCAACTGGACAAGATGTCCATAGATGCCACCATTTTGCATGTAGGCACCATCTGGATTCACCAATTGTCAAAAGTATGCCCCTCCCCCAGGACAAGGATCACTGTCCCCGGATCATCTCAACAAAATATGGTCACCTTATTATAGATGGCCCCTTAGGCCTATCAATTTCACCTCATATTTTACATGAAACCTGGATACGGTACATAGAGGTTATTCACCGACGGTCCGACGTCATAAAATCACATGATTGGCCGTCAAGCTTTTCATTGTGTGTGCATTGTATCGTATATGTGCAATCATTGTGCTTGATGGCCAATGACGTTTCCTGTATACTACACATGAAGGTAATTTTTAAGCTGTTTTCTTTAAAATTATGTTTGTGATAACTGTTAATGTTATTATAAACTGTCTTAAAAGGACTTTCATATAAATCATGTATGTGTTTCTGTCTATGAAATATAAACGTGGCGTTTCCTACTCAGGTTTCCATAGGCATACTCAATGAAGTGTGTCACTAATGATGCATGCATTTGGAGCCAACCAAGCTTGACCGTTTGATTGTATGCATCACTGCACTGGGGGTCGGGACTCATTGGTGCATGACCAGCATGATGACGCCTGGGTTCCCTACCTGCCTTATGTAGGGAACGGTTGAAACAAAGCTCCCCTACTTGTGGAAGAATTCTCATAACAGTCATTACAATATTTGCATGAAGGGGGGGGGGGGGGGGGTCATCTTCAGGTCAAAGGTCATTGTCATGGAAAAAATGTACCACATCTTGGAAAAATGTGATAATTTTCTCATACGATCTTGGTTATTTATTTATGAAGAGTTTTCCGTCTGTCTTTTGAAGGTTAATTTTATTGATATCATTTATCAATAGTGCCATTGCTGTTGTTGTAATTTGTTTTTAAAGGTACAATACATAATTAGTAAAATTTACAGAGCAGCACTCATACTTTGTATGATCAAACATGAAATAATGAACCTGTGAAAATTTGAGCTCAATCGGACATCTGAGTCACAAGAAAATAGCGAAAATCCGACTCAACTTTTCTTATAAAACATAAAGAATGGTTTTGATCTTACCCCGAGATCAAAACTGTTTTCGGTCTTTGTTTGACTAAATTTTGGATAAATACAGCATTTCAGGCAGTAATGATTTAATGGTATGTTTCTACCAGCACCATCTTCATATCCTGAAAGTTATACGTAAATCTGTGAATATTTCTGTTGGGGTATGTTACCAATCCTGTACATACATTAAACAATGATGGAAAAATATTCTCATCTGATTTGATTGATTTTGTTTTCTTTTCTTTAAAGGTGAGTTCACATTCTCGTTCAGGGAGTGGATACATGGTAAGTAGCATTCAGCTTAAGTTTCAAATCAAATATGGCTCTTTATTTGTCCTTCTGGGGTTTTCACTGTGCATGCAAAAAGGACGCAAATGTCAAAAAACTCCAACATTCGCATTTTGTGCTGCAAAAGATCGGCAAACCATTGCAAGGGTTCGGAAACATCGTCAATTGCTCACGGGCATCTTCTTTTGTTCGGCGGAAATTTCAAGAAAGTTTGAAATTTCATGCGAATGTTTCCCACATCCCGAATGGTGTTTTGTTCTAAAAAATGTCTTAAAGGTAATATCATACTTTGGTAGTTTGGTAGTTTGTTTCATTAGGCAAAACATTTTTGTGCTAAGCATTTTTTTATGCTAAGCATCTCTATGAAATTGGCCCCAGGTTATAGAACATCTGCGCTTTAGACTGGATACATTTCTCATGAATATTGCACATTCCAGCCTTCTCATCAGCCATAGTTACATGTGGATTCCTCATAATGCACTCCATAATGTAGCATTTTATACTCTTTGTTAACATGTGCTTATTTTATTATGCATACTTGAAGTGGGTTGGAAAAAAAAAACCCAGAAACAGAAACAGTTTTCTTGTTGATGTATTACGGCTCATCCTTCAATGTGGTGTTTTTTTCCCTCCCTGTCAGTGTTTATTTGGGGAAAACAAATCAAGTTTGCGTTTTTGGCCGATCGCAGCATCTTACCCGGCAGCTAAGTGACTGCAACCTCATCCAAAGTGCCCATCCTATTACTTCCAATTGACCTTTCAATCATTTAATAAACTGCGACGAGACTCTATCTCCTCCGCCACCTCGTGCGTGGCATGTGACAGCGCACATTATTAATGATAAATCCTTAAATTATACATGTGTAATCCATTTGGTGGCAGTTATGGGAAGTAGTTGGGGGCAGGATGTCGAAGGGAGGGCGGGGGGAGATGAGTGAAGTGGAGCTGTCGCATTTACCTTCCGCGGCGTGCAGTTCACGCGGCGATGATTCGCCGATTTTCCACACATGTCTGCACGCAGCAAATTGTTTGGTCTTCCTTGTGGTAGTATGCCCAAACCTGACTAAACCCCCTACGTCCTGATTGGATTGCCAATCTTCTGCCCCGCGGGGGGAAGACGGCAAGGTGCTGCTGAATATGTCGGGGGAAATAAAATAAAATATGGACGGCCACGATTGGCAATTTAATTTCAAGGGAATATGTCGTTTTACTCCAGTGAGTAGCAGAATTAGACGGTGGTATGGGGTTTAGGTGTTTGTGATCATGTCTCCTCATAAGAGTGTTGGGTGTAACTAGTTGTTAGTCCATTCCATGCCATCATTGCTTTAATATCATACAGAACATGCTAATGAGAGACTTTTGAGAACCGGTCTTCAAGTCACCAGCGCACGCGCACGCAACTGTGAGCATGCGCACATTGCTTTGCGTCTGCGCTGTTGTGCGTGCGCGTGGGCTGTTGACTTGAAGACCGGTTCTCCAAAGTCTCCCTTTGTTAACCGACAAATCACTACCAGGAACCAATTTTATAGAACTGCTTAAGCAACAAAATTTGCTTAGCACCAAAAGCCTTGGTCAAAAAAATCAGTATGCCAGCCAAAACTCTTTGTGAATGTTATGCTCAGCAAACAATGGCCGAATACAAGTCAAAAGCAGTAAACATCACATGGAAATTTGGTTGGTAATCCTGTTTGCTCAGGGAAGACTTTTCATGCTTAAAGGTAATATCATACTTTGGTTTTTATTTAAAAAATGTGAAGTATTTATGCACACAAAAGCCTATTCTTTCAGCGGGAACAAAGCATCACTTTGAGTTAAGTGGACTTTTGAGTTAATCCGAGTTTGAGTTATTGAGGTTTTGTTGTGTTCAGTCAGTAACTTTCTGGTCAGTAATATTGCATATGTTAGAGTAACCACTAAGAACTAGGAACTGCATCATGGTTTTTCTTTTGGCGTGCTACCCTGGAATGAAAGGGGGGAGGGTTTAAGAAGGACTGCCATGAAGGGGGATCTTGAGGAATCCATCCCGCAGATGTACAAGGCATTGTCACTTGACTCTGCCCAGGGAATCCCATGATCCCTTTCATTTATGGAGTCACGTCGAGGGTATTAACCTGCAGCTTTGTACACTGATGGCCAGTTGAGACGGGGACTTACTGAGGTAGAATGAATAAGTTCTCTTGGGAGTTCCACTCTGTCTCTCTTTTCTGCTACGGGGAGTCAGCTCCGGATCAGCTTGTTGTACACAGAGATGTCACATATGGAGGGCTTTTGCTCTCAGCCTGGTCTTAGGTGGAGGTTTTTCCTTTGAGGGAGGAGAAATAGAGAGGACAAGGACAGTAGTTTGAGGAGGAAGAAGGTTGGGCATCTGGCTTGACAAAGATCCGCAACAATGACGTCCAAATCTGTTCATTTCATCTCGTAACCACTGAACTAGAGCCAAACGCACAGCCATATCGTCACAGTTTTCACGAAGGGACGAATTTGAGCGCGCGCTGAGCAAAACAAGGCTCGCATGCTATTTTTAGTTTTCATGAAGGGACGAATGTGTGTGTTTGTATAGGGGAGATTTTTGGCTCATTGCCATTTTGTAGATTTCTTTTCATTTTCACGAAGGGACGAATATCTTTGAATGTTAGTTACCTCGCGATCAATGGTGTGTCAACTATTAATTAGTACATCTTGTAAGTCAAAGTCTTCAGCTTGAAACCGGTATAAAAAATGTAATCAACATGTTCTCTAGAAGTTGGCAAAATCATCAATTTTAAAAACGGACGAACTTCAAAGCCAATTTTCTCAAATTTATGGGCCTTTTTGTTTAATGCACAGGATCACAGTCTTGCGGAACCGGATCCCATTTTAGCGTACCCTGCATAGGACGTGGATCCCTAAATCTGGGATCCTTTTCGTAAAATAAACAGGCCCTATGTTTCATCGCCCTGTCTGCAAATTCGTCCCTTCATGAAAACGGTGATGATATGTCCCACTTCAATTGCATTTACATGATTACCCTGCCATTTTGTTTCAATTGGACGAATCTATGTTATCAAGACTAAAATTGTTCGTTCCGTTTCTACGTCATTCAAGACCTTGAATTTTGTTTGTTATATGTCTAAGGCTTTGATGTAGTCGATAATATCATAATGTAATGTATTATTTTTGTCTGTAGGATACAAAGCGGGGAAAAATCAAAAATAGATCCTAATCAATTGATTGGCAAACAGTCCTTTATCTCGTTTGTCACTCATCACAATGTTGTGACTTACTAATAAACACACGTAATATTTCACAAATTGGAATGGGAATTTCTCCCCTTAAAGGTACAGTACATGATTGGTAACATACCCAAACAGAAATGTTCACAGATTTACGTATAAGTTTCAGGGTATGAAGATGGTGCTGGGTGAAACATTACTGATAAAAAATGTCCACCCAAAATGGTGTATTTATCCAGAAATTAGTAAAACAAATGTCAAAAACAGTTTTGATCTTGGGTTAAGATCAAAACCATTCTGTATGTTTTATAAGAAAAATTTATTAATCTGTTTATTTATCTATTTCCCGACCAAAAATCATTTAATATTCAGGCGGACAAATTTTAATGATATGTTTCGACCAGCACAATCTTCATACCCTGAAAGTTATACGTAAATCTTTGAACATTTCTGTTTTGGTTTCTTACCAAAGAATGATACAACCTTTAATAACCAAGCTGAATGTACATTCATCTATGCATGACTTCAGCTCAGTATTCCTCATCCAGCTACAAAATGCTTTCCTCCCTCCCAACGAAAATCTTTTGATGCCATGCTACACAAGTCCATCTCCTACAGGATGAATTAGATGGCTAAGCCTTCTAATTTCCCCTGGGTGTGCCGTCCCAAATGGCCGGCTTAAGCGGCCTGTTCTCACTGGCCTTTGCCTAGTTTCATGTTAGTGTGTGATTTTTATACAATCTCTGGGTATTTCGGGCTCCATGTTTATTTTTTTTCTCTTTTCTCCCCCTTTTTGTCACGGGGTTGTTACGTTGATCAGCGTGACTGATATTAGAATGCAGGATCATGCTGAGAATCCCCACGGCTGATATTTTTGTATCAACGTCGACTCTTGTTTACTTTTTTTTTGTTGGACAAATCCGCCTGAATCTATTTGCATAATTGTATTCACCATAGCAACTTGTACAAGCTGTTACCATTAATACTATCAAAACAGTCTAACAGACTTTCCCATTACACTGCACATGTTTTTTTTAGAGGACATTTGTTTTTGTTGTTTTTTTCCCCCATTTTTTGTTGTTGCATATTTGTAAATTCCTTTTTGCTTAATCTTAATGAGAATAAATATAAACATAGGTTGAAATTAGACAAAAAAATTGCTCGGACAAAATCTAATAACACAATAAATTTTGTTTCTGCCATTACCAGCTTTTGATCTCCCATGAAAAGTTATTTTTTGTTGATGTTTCAAGAGACGTTATTCATTATGTTGGTTGGCCATTTTTGTCCGAGCATATTTGATTTTCTTCCGACGAACACAATAAGTGCTCAGAAATTGTCTTATGTTCAACGGTAACTGCACGCTCTGTATCTAGACTATGGAGTGAGAAATTGGACACTACATGTTATTATTTGCTTTTATTAATTTGATCATCAAATAACCACATGTGAAACTAACTGAATTTTTGAAAGTCATTGAAAAGTGAACAAAGAAAATTGACTGGAGTGGGATTCAAACCAGCGACCTCCTGAATACCGTACAGGCGCTCTACCGACTGTGCCATCCAGCACTATGTTGGTGGTGACCCCAATAGTCAAAAATCTTTGTTCGTTTTTTTATTAATTTGTTTAGAATTCCGCTGAAAACAACAACAGTGGAATGCCACGACAACGAACAAGGCTATACCGAACAATTGTCTATACCGAACATCATCCTTGGCTCCCATTGTTTATGTACAATACATACCCAATATGGTTCACTATGACAAATGACCATTATACATTGTTTTTATTACCAAATGAAAAAAAAACATTGGTGACTAATGATTATTGTAATTTATTCACTTTGGCCTTTAGATGAGAGCTTTATCTGTTTGTGAAGTGCATCGATTATACATAAATTGTTGGTATAATGATGTTTGTATTGTATTTAGGAATGTTGTTTTAGGAAGGGATAACCCCTGCAGTACTTGCCATTGGAACACCCCCACCCACCACCCCCATTAAAGAGAGAAGAAGAAAAGTCCAATATACTAACGACGGTGTCTACGTGCCCTGTAGATATTTGCCTTATTGAATTCTCCAGATCAATCCTTAGCACCCCCTTCATACACTCACCCCGACCTACCTCCCTTAGGTTAACGAATCCCATGAATCATTCTTTGCTTGTTCTTCAATTCTCATTTATTTAACAAGAATATTTGTGTCTTGGTCATAATTCCTCAAGAAGCATGTGACATTAATTCATAGCCTAGTCTTAAAGTTAGTATCATACTTTGGTAAGAAACCAGAACAGAAATGTTCATAGATTTACTCAAACTTACAGGGTATGAAGATGGTGGTGGTAGAAACACACCGTTAAAATTGTTCCGCCTGAAATGGTGTATTTATCCAGAAATTAGTAAAACAACAACCGAAAATCTTTTTGATCTTTAAAAAAAATCAAAAATAAAAGAGAAAAGACTTAAGAAATATTGTAGCCGTTTTTCACTATTTTCTCAAAAGTGGGCACCGTATGGGACTGAAATTTTCACAGATGACTGTGACTGTATCTTGCTTGATATTTTTGCCCATGAATTTGTATTTCTTTGACAAAAACCAAAGTATGATATTACCTTTTGTCTTCAGTCGAGGATTTAACACAGTATCACCCGGATACTTCAATTTGAGGAATAAGTAACATCTTAAACATTTTGCGAAGAGATGGTGTCTTGAAATTGCATTAATTCCCAGAGCATAAGAAAGGTCAGAGGTGAGAATATCTTGTCGCCGTCTCTCTATACCCAAGAGGGATTTCTTTGTTAAGTCATGTTGTAGAAGTCAAACACAGGGGATGATGTTTGCTGCCATAGGGGGTTGATCCTAGACCTGTTAGCTACAGGGAAACCCCCATCACATGAACAATCTGGATAACTTGAAGATCTTGGTTAATAAAGGTACAGTACAGGATTGGTAACATACCCAAATTGATATGTTCACAGATTTATGTATAACTTACAGGGTATGAAGATGCTGCTGGTAGAAACATTAAAATATTTCTGCCCGAAATGGTGTATTTATCCAGAAATTATTCAAACAAAGACCGAAAACAGTTTTGATCTTGTGGTAAGATCAAAACCATTCTTTGTTTTATAAGTAAATTTGAGTCTGGTTTTCAGTATTTTCTCGTGACTCAGATGTCCGATTGAGATCAAATTTTCACAGGCTTATTATTTCATGTACAAACTGAATAAGACAAAGTTTGAGCGCTGTTCTGGCACCTTTACATGTATAGCAATGATGTACACTCCCTTTGAATAATTCACTATAACGAACGACCACTATAACGGACAATAATGCATCCCGCATGTTTATTATTGTGGCGTTCCGCTGTACTATCTGTCGGTAATAAAGTATAGCACATAGCACATATTCCCATTGTCTGGGTGGTCCCCACCCATGCAGTATACACTTTGAATAATAACTGGTTACCATTTGCTAAATTTGTTATTTTGCTGGGTGTATTTCACATGTGACTGCTCTTTGAAGTGCTTAATTCCCGAATTTTTTACGGTTTTCAAATGATGGCTTTAAATGTTTCCAAAACTAATTATGGCCACGTCAAGATAAGTCTCCAAACAGTTGAACCTACAATAACATACAAAATGGTTGGTCTGGTATTGAAAAGCTGATACTGAATATTCACAATCTATTTCAAATCTATCTTTACACGTAGGCTTAGTTTTTCCCACAAGCGAAACTGACTGCACCAATTTTTATTTCAAAAATGTAATTATTCGAGCCCTGCACTTTTGCTGATTTTAGAATTGATTTCAAAACTCATCTTTTTTTATGATAATTGATACATTTATTAAGCGCCATTTCTTTTCAGTTACAAAGCGCTTCAGTTACAAAGCGCTTACGTAATCGGGTTGCCGGTATACATAAGCTCCCTCGGCTGCCAGCCATACCAGCAATCCGTTACGATTACAGAGCCTGAGATCGAAAGTGTTTGATTTTTGTGGAGGGAGGAAAACCGGAGAACCTGGAACCCTAATAGCATAGGAGAGAACCAACGCACAGCTCTACTCACATATGACCCAAGCCGGGATCGAACCCAGGCCACATTGGTGAGAGACGAGTGCCTAATGCACGTGCCACCTATGCCCCCTGATTCACTTTTTAAACACTTAATTTGAAACACTCTCCAGAGACAAATTTTGTAAAAATTCAAAATTCAGTTAATTTCTTTTCCCTTTTACTTTATCATGATTCTTGTTTTAAATAAAGCAGAGTAGGATTTGTAGCTTACAAATTGTCATGTCAACCATTTGTATACTCCTAACATGAAAATGATTGTTAATTTGGGACATACCTTTTGCCTACTTTGTAATACCTTCAAACTATTTTTTATTTATTTATTTATTTATTATTATTCTTTTTTAGGGGGCTTTAATATGCTAATTATTAATTAAGGCATAGTATTTGATTGCAGCTCCAGTCTTGAAAAAAAAAACAGTGCGTAAATTCCTTTAGGCAGAATGCGGAAATTAAAAGGTATTCCTCAAAAAGTAACGCAAGTGCTCTCTCGTCGTAAAATTATCGCTCATTGTACAAAAAAAAAAAATTAAACTTGACACCTTAGGAATCACATCCATCCGATTGGGGTGTCATCTACCTCATATTGTAGGAGTGATAATAAAAACAAAATCAGGTAAGTCCACCTGATATACATTGTGCCCCCACCCCTGGGGCTGACCTGCTGTTGGGTCTGTCATAAATGCCCCTACTATGTACAGACCTGGATCTATTTGCTAAGATGACAGCGTATCCTTCAGACACAGACTACGCTTGTTGTTCTTTCTGGTCTCTCATTTCTTATTTTCTCCCCCGACCCTTTCCAAACTGAATCAGGGGCAAAATAGGATGAAGAAGAACGAAAGAAAAAAAAAAGACGAAAAAAAGAATAAATATCCTGGATACAGGATCACCTTTTAGAAGGGGGGATATTTTCCCAGTAGACTATGACAACAATAATGCATTAGAACGTTAGGTAGCATCCCGACAGTATTGTCTGCCTTGGTTCGCTGAAATGCTATTGTTTAACCTCGTCTGGTTTTAAGATTTTAAAAACAGGTCCGTCCTTTCAAATTGTTTTTCTGATGACATAGTTGCCATGTTGTCTGGTGAAGGAAGGCTAGTGCGTGTTTTCAGATTTTAAAAATAAACAAAAAAATGTAATGCATTTTGCATTTTTATTTTTTTCAAAAATTCTTGTCACTATGTCAATGATATTTTGTCCTGACATTTTTGGACAAGGTCCCACAAAGGTCAGCAATCATTTGCTACATGTCTCCATTGATATTTGATTAATTCATAATTTATTATTGTACTCTTAAAGGTTCAGTACAGGATTGGTATATGTAATGTACCCAAACAGAAATGTTCACAAATTTACGTATAAGTTTCAGGGTATGAGGATGGTACTCGTAGAAGCATACCGTTAAAATATTTCTGGCTGAAATGGTGTATTTATCCAGAAATTAATCAAAACAAAGACTGAAAACAGTTTTGACTTTGGGGTAAGATCAAAACCATTTTTTAAGTTTTGTAAGAAAAATTGAGTCAGGTTTTCAGTATTTTCTCGTGACTCAGATGTCCGATTGAGCTCAAATGTTCACAGGCTTATAATTTCATGTACATATTGGATTAGACCGCAAAGTGTGAGTGCTGTTCTGTGACCTCTACATGTATACCAATGTTATACACGCCCTTAAATTTACTATAACGAACAATATATAGATCAAAACCATTCTTTAAGTTTTAAAGAAAAATTTAGTCAGAATTTCAGTATTTTCTCGTGACTCAGATGTCCAATTGAGCTCAAATGTTCACATGTTTATCATTTCATGTACATGTACATGCTGGATCATACAAAGTGTGAGTGCTGTTCTGTGACCTTAACAATCATGTATTATACCTTTAACTTGGAAATGGCCCATTACACTGTACCACATGTTTACAAGACATGTTAAGCACTCGCAAATGCACAATTTGTCATGTATGATATAACTACATCTTGTTCCAACAGGCAATGGCAGTTCTTCCATTTGACTTTCATGTGTGTCGTTTCACACTGGTATGTCTAGTATTAGAGTGGATTACCAGTTTAAAATCGTGCAAAGAATACAAATGTTCAGAGGGAACCGTACATTTATGCTCCCCGATTACCAGCAGAAATATACACAGTGAAAGCAGATGTTCAACAGCCTTAACACTCCGTTTATGACAGTCAACGTGTTGTAGCTTTCTTTCAAATTTTTTACAAAATGCAATATTTGAAATTCAAACGACTGTACCACCACATCAGCCAAGGCCGGAGAGTGCATTGACATATGTGTATACTCATGCATAGTTCAGCATTTAGCATTAATTGCTTTTTTATGTTCAATAATTTATTCCATATATTTTATGGCTGTTGTTCAGATCAGGGCCTTTGGGCGTGTTGGAATGAGACCTTTATCAGCGTGTATGTCATGGGTTAAATTATGTTGCATAGCCTTTAGTAATGATTTTTGGGAGGCATTTACAATATTGGTATAAAAATGGTTGCCACCCCTTAAAGGTATAATACATGATTGGTAAAGATCGCAGAACAGCACTCACATTTTGTCTGATCCAACATGTACATTAAATAATAAACCTGTGAAAATTTGAGCTCAATCGGACATCTGAGTCATGAGAAAATAGCAAAAACCCGACTCAATTTTTCTCCTAAAACATGAAGAATGGTTTTGATCTTACCCCGAGATCAAAACTGTTTTCGGTCTTTGTTTTACTAATTTCTGGATGAATACAGCATTCCAGGTGGAAATCTTTAAATGGTATGTTTCTAGATTTCTACCAGCACCATCTTCATATCCTGAGTGAAAGGGGATATTAACTCAAACAACTCAAGTGAGGGTGTCCTTTATGTTTGTTCCAAAAATCATTCGGACAAACAATCTTTGGAAAAGACACTAAATCTTGATTTCCTTGAAAAACCGAGCATCTGATGAACCAAGATTTCCCATGGTGACTGTTTACACTATTTACAAATGGTTGAGTCCATTTTCTGTCTCAAACTCGATATTTTTCTTTCGAGGCCTTGCAAATCCTGTACCTCCTCTGAGTGAGACAGCGTCTTCACTGATGACCTTTGACCTTTCTCCTCCTCCTTCTCATGAACCTGACAACCTTTGGGAGTTGCTGATGCATGCATGCGACAGATAGCTCCATCACCGCCGCGCGCGGTGAAAATCCGCGGCCGTGATGCCTCGAATAATTGTGTGTGTCCGACCGAGATATCACTGGGAAATGTTTCACGCGGCACTGAGCAGCGATCAATCATTGGCAGGAACCACTGCGTGATGTTCCAAAGGCTGAGAGTTTCCTGCTGCATCAGCCTGCCTCCTCTTCATCAGGCCAGGGCTCTCCGCGACTGGCAGAATCGGGTGGTGTGATAGGCGATGCAATGATTGCGTGTCAATTAACCATGAAGGATGCATTGATGTGCTCATAACATAGACATTTGCTGTCTGTGCTTCACGCCGCTGACCGCAATGCACTGATATTAAAAAACATTTCCCAAACTGTTTTGCACCTGGAAAGATTTGACAGTTCTTGAATCATTAACAGTCTTGAAATTCAATTGAACCAAACGAACACTAGCAATGGTTTAGACAGTCACGTAGTGTAAACCTTCCCATTGAAATTATCAAATAGCATGATATAATTTAATTCTTAAAATGGATGTTGGAGGCACTATGTTGAAATATTATCATTGCAGTATAGCACAGCATAGCATAATGTATGTGTTTATGTATTTGATACATTTTGTTCATCTTTTTTACAGTATACATTTATCTGTTAAGGGATCAAATACATGAAACGCTAAGATTGTGTGAATTCATCTTAATAGCGCTCCACACTTGGGCTAAAAATAGCACCGGACCTCAGACAAACATTGTAACAGAAATTGGGTGTGCGCGTGCATGTACACTACGTGTGTGATCAATGTTTGTCTGACATCCGGGGATTTTGTGTCGTCATTAGTGCGGAGCACTATTGCTAAGCAACATGTGATGTCACAATACAAATCACTATGGTGATACTGAACAACTCATCTTAAGATTAGTCTTAGGATTTTGTGAATTCCAGCCCTGGGGTCGATTTCACCAAACTCATCATGACTTACTATCAATCGTAGGACTTATGATGCATTGCAGCCCCACGTAGGATACGATGGGTTATCCTTCGTGAAATCGACCCAGGCCTCGTATGCATTACACTTGCATTGTAGATCTTATGAACCGGTGTAAATGTTGACATATTTAATATCATAGGATATTTATGCACAGCAAACACACATATTTACAACCCAAATTCCACGTTCTCATGTAATTTTATAGCTCAGCATGAAAATGTACAAAATACCCATGCAAATGGACAATAAGTAGCAGAAATATTGCTGTTCAAAGTTTCGTGATAAAAAAAAAGAAAAGAAACAGTTGTAAACTTTCCTCGGAATTGCTGCCAAGAAATCAAGATATCAATAGAAAATTCATATTTATTTGCACTGTTTTTACCATTTCAGACAATCAGCCATTTATGAGGCTAAAAACACAAACATTTGGAAGTACTGAATTTTTTCTATTTTTGGTTTCATTGCACCAATTCTGTAATGAATTCATGTGAATGATATAGAACATCTTATAGGTAGTATCATACTTTGGTAAGAAACCAAAACAGAAATGTTCGCAGATTTATGTATAACTTACAGTGTATGAAGATGGTAATGGTAGAAACATACCATTATAATTTTTCCGCCTGAAATGCTGTATTTATCCAGATATTAGTAAAACAACGTCCAAATTTTGTTTGATCTTTTAAAAGATCAAAAAATAAAAGAGAAAAGACTTAGGAAATACTGTGGCTATTTTCACCCTTTCTCAAAAAGTGGGCACTGTATTGGACTGAAATTTTCACAGATGACTGTTACTGTATCTGTCTTGATATTTTTGCCCATGAATCTGTATTTCTTTGATAAAAACCAAAGTATGATATTACCTTTAAAGTCCATTCTGTGCATGTATACAGAATTGAACGGAGTCTCTTTGGCTCTGTGCCTATGTTTGATTGGATTGGAAATTTGGTCTGATGTGCTTTGAGCATTATGCCTGTTGCATGTTAGCAATCAGCTGTAATGAAGCAATCAATGTGAGGACCTATGCCTGGCGCACGTACTTGTACACACACACACTGAGATGCATGGAATCTGATCAAAATAGAGACTGTAAACATATGCATGGTAGTTAGCATGCTGATGGGTCCGGGAACCAGACATCCATTATCCATGCTACTGATTTTATACACAAGGTACTGTGCGGAATCAACAATTTGTTTCGACTGCATGGATTGCATATCTAAACCATAGACCAAGGATAAAACTAATCCTGAATTAATGATGTTTACAAGGTTCATATATGTATGGTACCTATTCTATGCAATACAAGTACTGGTATGGTTTGTGTACCTTCAAATATACCGACAGAGTTGCATAAGCACCAAATTTTGCCTAAGCACCAAAATTTGCTTTATAAAGGCATAACACATGATTGGTAAAGGTCACAAAACAGCACTCATGACTTTGTCTGATCCAGCATGTACATGGAACGATATACCTGTGAAAATTTGAGCTCAATCGGACATCTGAGTCACGAGAAAATAGGGAAAACCAGACTAAATTTTTCTTATAAAATATAAAGAATGGTTTTCATCTTACCCCGAGTTCAAAACTGTTTTCAGTCTTTGTTTGACTAATTTCTGGATAAATACCCCATTTTAGACAGAAACATTTTAACAGTATGTTTCTACCAGCACCATCTTCATATCCTGAAAGTTATACATGTATGTAAATCTGTGAATATTTCTGTTTGGGTATGTTACCAATCCTATACTGTACCTTTAAGCACCAAAACCTTGTTAAATAAAACCAGTATGCCAGTCAAAACTCCTTGTGAATGTTACGCTCAGCAAACAATGGCCGAATATAAGTCAAAAGCAGTAAACATCATATGAAAATTTGGTTGGAAATCCTGTTTGATCAAGGAAGACTTTTCATGCTTGAGCAAATTTTGTGCTTAAGCAGCTCTATGAAATTGGCTCCGGGACCGTAATTGTTAAAACAATTAACTGTACTGCGCATTAATTAATACATAATTCCTTCCATGTTCTTACATTTGTATATGTACCCGTATCATGTACATGTATGCATAGTTTTATGGGAAATAATTCTACACAATAGATAGATATGCATATTGTTTTTTTCCCGTAGAATTGAATTTAAATGCTACCATTAACTTTTCTTCGAGCCCTATAATTGAGTGCATTTTCCACCAGCTTTATTTTATGGATTTTATTGCATGCGCATTCTAATCCCTCTTTAATATTCATATATTCATACCCAGAAGCCGGCTGAGTATGATACCTACCGATCTCCCTATCACACCTGCTGCCTGGGGGGTGGGGAGGAGAGAGAGGGGAGAGGGGGGATACCTCATGCATATTCATTAACCATTCAACCTCTGTTCCTTATGGATTTGTACATGTACATTCATCCATATTCATGAGTTAGTTTTGCTGTGCATTTACCAGCTTCTTTTTTTATGTTCTTTCTACACAGTGTGACAGTGAAAGTGAGGGCGATCGGGTATGTACCATATCTTTTGCTATTTTGTGGGATATATTGTATTTTTCTCGGTGATTGTCTGGTATTTCTTCCCTTTTCATGGTTTAGATTTCTTACAGCTTTTATGTGTGCCGGATATTATGCTTTCGTTGACCAGGAGGCTACAGGTATTATATGCCTGTAAATGGAAGGCCTGATTTGTTTTGCAGCATATGTATTGTGAAGACGAGTCTATTTTTTCCCTGAAGTCACAGCAATTAGTGTGGTACCTTGCATCCTTCATGGCAAATGCTGTCTACAATTAGAAAATGGCTTACATTTTTTTTTTTAGGAAATCGGTGGCAAAACTGGAAATTTCTCCTTTTTTCTTTTTTCCTTATGTGTTGTTTTTCCAGGTCATTCCAAGAGCGCTCCGCACTTGCGCTAAAAATAGCACCCGATCTCAGACAAACATTGCAACCATGCAATCGTGTGTGCGTGTGCACTTGCATGTACACTATACTACATGTGTGAGACAATGTTTGTCTGACATCCAGGAATTTTGTGACGTCATTAGTGCGGAGGGCTATTGATGCACATAGTATCCATTGGCAAATGCGCTTTATAAATCGTGCTATTATTATTATTATTATTTGTTTATTAGAGGTTATTTCAGCACACTGTAAGGGCCTAACTGTAGTTTTTTTAGTCTAAATCTGTATTTGTAGGAGATGCCTGTCATGTTTGCACTCAAGCCGTTCTAGGCTTTTACGGTTTACTTGCTACTTTTAGATCGATCATATTTAGTTATAGTTTTTCATGTGAAACTGTGTTCCACATGAATTATTCTACAACCATATCACGCATAACATGTTTGAAATAACATATTACAAATAACAGCAAACATCATATAGAAATCAATACAGATCAAAGGAAAAGAAAAATGCGCCTGCTGTCATTTTAGATGCCTGACGCATTTTGATCCTAACAGGATCTTTATCGAAGGCTAAATGACTAGGGAACAAGAACATGCAACAGAAACACACATGAATGGATGAGAGGATCGGGACAAAAGGGGCTCGGAAACACTAGCATAACATTTCTGTTGCAGAAATGATGTGACAATAAACTAGGCCAGTAATGATTCTATGGGGGTTTACGAAACGGAGGCTTAGGCTATTAGGCTCCAGCTCCAGCTCTGACATCCATATGCTGAAAATATAGGTTGTGGTTTTTCATTGAAGCCGAAGCTATGTTTTCCTTTTCAAACCAGAGAATCTACTTCCGAACCGGAGCCAAAAGCCTATATTTTGATACCCGTTATTTCAGAATGGATTCATGAAAATGGAGCCAGAGCCTGAGACGGTGACTGAGTCTCCGTTTCATAAGCACCCTATGTCTTTATAGTTGCAGCCACAGTGCTTTCGGCGGCCATTGTTGGCAAGTCCCATAGACTTGTGTATGATTTGCATCCGTTGCCAGTTATTGAGGACATGGCATAAATTAAGGCCACAACAAAGGCAGACCGATAATGAAACAAGAATATAATCATGGCCAGTTCATTTAAATGTCATCTTAACATTGGGTGAGTGGGGGGGGGGGGTGTGTTTCAGTCCAATACAAAAGAGTTTAAAGAAAACAAAACATGCATGTTATAAGTATTGTTTTTTGATCTATTGTACCAGTAATATTTACACAGTTGTGTAATTAGACGACCAAAAAATGACATTGGTTTGGAGCAATCTATGTCTGCTTTCCGCACATTGTTTGTTTTTTATGTTTCATTTGGAATGGGGATCGAATCCTTGAGCAGATTGGAAGTAGACGGTATTGCTTCATAAACTGTTGTCAAGGACTGGATTGGTCTTTATAAAGGTCATGTCATACTTTGGTAGCAAACCAAAACAGAAATCTTCAGCCTGAAATGCTGTATTTATCCAGAAATAAGTCAAACAACGCCCGAAAAACTTGTTGATCTTTTAAAAGATCAAAAATAAAAGAGGAAAATACTGTGGCCATTTTTCACTGTTTTCTCAAAAAGTGGGCACCGTATGTGACTGGGAATTTCTGTGGCTGTTACTGTATCTGTCTTGATATTTTTGTCCATGAATGTGTATTTCTTTGACAAAAACCAAAGTATGATATAACCTTTAAGTACCTTATCCTTGATGGCGGTTTTCCATATAATATGCTCATTGTGTCTTGTAGGCCTATAACATTCAAATTGCCAATGTCAAAACAATGGGTAATATGAACCTATTTGAGTGTGCATGGAGAAAGATGACTCATTTTGGAAGGAGGCATGTATGGGGTTTTTATGTCCTAGAAATATAACCATCTGTAGGGTTAATCTATCCCTGGGGTGTGCTAGCCCACTACTCCATGGACAATGATACAGTACGCATTGTTTCTCTTTCCAAAAAGAGATATAGGCCTAACTTTGATGTGGTCATTCATTATAGTGATTTAATTTTTAATGAACCATATTCGGTATGCATTGTACATAACAACTGGGAGCCAAGGATGATGTTCGGTATAGCCAAATGTTCGGTATAGCAGTTTTTGTTATAGTGGCATTGCACTGTATTACAATCTTGGATCTTTATTCCAATTTGACATCTCCAGCTGTTTCATGTGTCAGTAGTTTGCAAGCGTGTGTATGGATGGGCGATTTTACCTATAGTTGGCACCAGTCCAAGTGTCAGTTAAGCCACTTATTGATGCATTGGTAGACACAATATGATAATGATACTCCACGACAATGCATATTTATGAGTAATGATGAAACAAGGCTAGAACGTCATGTGTAGGAAATTGATGGTCGTAAGTCCCCTGCTCATTGCCAAGATGCCCCTTCAAATATTCTACTAGACATTTCCGTTTCTCTCCTAGAAATTGTTCCCTTTTAAAGAAAAATGGGAAAGCAGCCCCAGACAGAAGCCCCTGTCATTCGTGCAGTAGGTTGACATGTTTACTTTTTGCTTAAGTTCAAATGGTTCTTTGATCGTCAGGAGCAAACATGGTGATAATGGCGTACGATATACATGGTGTTATAGAACAAATCAAATGACCGAGATTTGAATTTGCAACGTTGATAGATATTTGCTTCTGCATGATAGTTTAATCTTCATGAAATAGGATCATTGGACCGATTTCACGAAGAACTGAGATTGATCTTAAGTGTGTATTAATCCTGATTGCTAAGCAAAGTGTGATGTCACAATACAAATCACTATGGTGATACTGACAACTCATCTTAAGATTAATCTTAGTGTTTGGTGAAATCCAGCCCAGAGTGCAGTTGATGCTAATCCTAAGAAATTCCCATTCATCGAACTAGAATGTTGGAAGTAACTTTTGATGCAGCATACCTGTTAAAAATCAACTGAACATGTTATGTTATGCATTGCGGTATATTGCAAGTCATTCTCAAAGTCTGTGTATAGCACTCCACACTTGCGCTAAAAATAGCACACCGAATCTCAGACAAACATTGCAACCATGGCAAACATGTGGTGGTTGTGTGTGTGTGCATGCATGAGAAGTTTGTCTGACATCCAGGAATGTTGTACATGCGCACACTTTTGGTGAGACTGTTATATTATTCTGTATGAAATGTCAGACGAAGACATTTTGTAATTTTGGCAGAGACACGATATAAATTTGTTCAAATTGAGATTGAACACTATGGAGAACTCAGTTGCTGAATACTGCGACCATTTGAAGGATGTTAATGTAAATTGCCATCATGCCTCATGAAGGTACAAATAATTGAGTTATGGACATCGACGAAGGCACCACATTACGGTCTACTCCCTCCCCATGTTTTGCCTAACGAAACCCATCAGAATTCTACCAATAACGTCCAATTATGGCAGGCGAAAGTTTAGCCAATGTCAAATTATCCGGCAATGTAACAAATGGGAAAAGCCATCCCTGCAGGGACATTGGCCTCCTCCTACCGCATGTGATTAAGTGATAATTGTTCTCACTGTACTGCATGTGATTTGATGCAAATTGTCCCCTGACAGACACAGCCCATAGGCAGCTGTCCTTAAGCTGTTATTGCTAGGTCTATTGAGACTCAATTCTGCCTATCTGGAGGCGCCTACTAAATCTGCATCTTTTTTTTATAAAGATGCAAACCCCTTGAACGTAGATATTGCTCTGTATCAAGTGCTATGCATATTTAATTTATTGCCATTTTACAGTTTCTGCATTGTTTCGGTCATTAACATATTTTGTTTCAAATATTGAAAACAGTATTTTAAAAAAGGAGACTATGCAATTGATCATACACCATGGCAACACGAAAGTACATTTCTTATCGCAACCAATAAAACTTACCCGCTACAAATGAAATTGGTAATATTTGTACTGGTTTGATTTTTGTGCAGCTTTTTCAGCCCAAGTGGTTTGCGTATTTCTGTTTATAGGTAGTATAGTGTTGGAGTGTTAGCTTAGTCCAAACTACTTCAATTCACTAATAGCTTCAGGAATATATTTGTATCAATTTTGGGAGATATGAACAATATTTTGGATTCTACATAAATTTGAATTTTGCTTGTAAGAAAAACTTCACTAGGTATAATACATGATTGGTAAAGGTCACAGAACAGCATTCACACTTTGTCTAATCCAGCATGTACATGAAATGATAAACCTGTGAAAACTTGAGCTCAATCGTCCATCTGAGTCACGAGAAAATTGTGAAAAACTCGACTCAATTTTTCTTATAAAACATAAAAAATGGTTTTGATCTTACCCCGAGATCAAAACTGTTTTTGTTTGATTAATTTCTGGATAAATACACCATGTCAGACAGAAATATTTTAACAGTATGTTTCTAGCAGCAACACCTTTATACCCTGAAAGTTATACGTAAATCTGTGAACGTTTTTGTTTGGGTATGTTACCAATCCTGTACTTTGCCCTAGAAACACCAATAGCGTTCCGCACTAATGACGTCACACCACGCGTGACGCGCACACATACTTCCATACATGCTTCCACTCACCACACGTTCGCATGGCCACGTTGCAATGTTTGTCTGATAAATAATAAACTAAACAATTATGTCTGTTGGAAACAGCACATAATGCTTTTCCGCGTGAACTTAATATTAATAAGATGCTACTTAATCAAGTAGTGTTTTACAAAGAAAGGCCATCCCTTATGTGGACAATTGACAAAAGAATTATGATCCTAGCTCTTACCACTTCATTAAATAAGGAGCTACTTCCTGTTTGACAGGAAGTAGAGGTCACAGAGGTCAAGCAATGTGCCACTGTATTGAAAGACCTTCCCAACATTGACATTAATTTGGTGAAAGAATCATGATCCTAGCTCTTACCACTTTTAAATGAGGAGCTACTTCCTGTTTTACCGGAAGTAGAGGTCACAGAGGTCAAGCAATGTGCCACTATATAGAAAGACCTTGCCTAACATTGACATTAATTTGGTGAAAGAATCATGAACCTGGCTCCTACCACTTTTTAATGAAGTGCTACTTCCTGTTTGACCGGAAGTAGAGGTCACAGAGGTCAAGCAATGTGCCACTATATAGAAAGACCCTCCCTAACATTGACATTAATGTAGTGAAAAAATCATGATCCTAGCTCTTACCACTTTTAAATGAGGAGCTTCTTCCTGTTTGACTGGAAGTAGAGGTCACAGAGGTCAAGCTATGTTTCACAAAGAAAGACCTTCCCTAACATTGACATTAATTTGGTGAAATAATCATGAACCTGGCTCTTACCACTTTTGAATGAAGTGCTACTTCCTGTTTGACCGGAAGTAGAGGTCACAGAGGTCAAGCAATGTGCCACTATATAGAAAGACCTTCTCTAGCGTTGACATTAATTTGGTGAAAGAATCATGATCCTAGCTCTTACCACTTTTGATTGAGGAGTCCATTTCTGTATGCTTGGTGCAGGATAAATATTATATACCAGTGATAATACTGTGCAACAGCCTTTTTCTTTCTGCAAATGTCCCCATATGTCATTCCTTGTATATTGAGTTCCCTGTTGTTGTTGTCTTAAATGTTATGCTGGTACAGTGGAACGCCACTATAGTGAACACTGCTACACTGAACATTTGCCTATACGAACATCTTCCTTGACTCCCCTTTTTGTGTACAATACATACTGAATATGGTTCTTGAATTCACTCTAACGAACAACCGCTGTAACAGACAATATCTGTGCATCACGCCATGTTCGTTGTAGCAGCGTTCTTCTGTATCTAATTTGCATGACAAGTGTCTGTTACATTGTCTTGTGACAGCATTAAGTATCTTAAATATACAGAGACATAGGGATGGAGTTTTCTTTTTGTTCATTAATGAACTATCAAACTTGATTGACGAGTCCTTTTGGTGAATGCATTATACGGCAATAGGTTTCCTGAATGACAGGCCAATATCCTCATCACATCCTATTCCGGATAAAATGTCCTCATGTATACTACTGACTATTAGCTACGTGACTGTGTAGATGCACTCTCTATAATGTGGCTTCATTACTAGCAAATTACCATTGTGCATAGAAATCAGTCGAGCATTAATTAACGTGTCAGCGTGGTAGCTAACCTTCGTTATAGAATAATTATTGCAGGGATAAAGCCCATCTAATTGCATTTTCATTATTTGTCCATTTTGACATTTTGCTACTCGCACGAATCTACAGTCATCCATTAGTTTGCTTTGTGTTCCTTATAAAAGATGCTAAGTTACACCGATGTATGTATCTTTGATCTATAGAGTTAGCGTAGTATTTCTGGGTCAGCTCTGTGTTGTGGATTGGTAATTCTAGATGCAGATTTTCCTCATTAATGGAGCCTGCTTCGCACGGCTTCATTCCATTCTATGTAGGCTTGTAATGAATGCCCTTCCATTTTATTTGTTGTTTATGTATTTAGTTTTGTAGTAGGTTTTGTGTTTCCTGTATATACGGGCTCTAGGACCAGTGAGTTGAAATGAAAGGGGAAAGGGGAACAGCGTTTCTTAAAACAATTATGTTAAAATTAAACTGTTTATCGCTTCAAGATTCAGTTATATGATACAACCATGTCTTGGCTATCACCATGTACAAATTTAAGTAAAATCGGGCTGAAATTGGCGAATATATGACAAATTGAAAAAGTACTCTTTAAAAACAAATTTGCAGTATTCCAGAATACGATTTGCATTATCGGGATAACGAGGATAACACGCATTGTAAGAAATATGAAAATCGGGTTTTGAGGTTGGTTAATTCAGTCTTAGTTTTTCCCTCAATTTCACTCCAAACTTGCTCAAATTCTACTTGGTGATAGCCAAGACATGGCTGTATAATAACAGTTTAATTTCAATATAATAGTTCTCGACACAAAGTGTTGCGTTTTTTTAACATGCTGTATAAAAAAAATTTTGTCAATAACATCAAACATTCCATGAAATTGTAGTTTCTGAATATAAACATTTCAACTCTATCGCACATAAAAATATTTTGCAGACTTAAGGTTGCAATGTTTCTTATCCGCCATCAATAATAACTCTAATTGATTGCCAGTGATGAATCTGGTAATGCCAGGTTCCCACTATCACGATTCGCGGCACGATTGAAGTCGTGGTCTTAATCATGGAGTAATCGTGGTGATCCTATCGGATATTGAAGTCAGTCATGACAGTCGTGTTGATCATACCTCATTTTTGGACGGTTCAACAATTTTGTATGATCGACAAGATTAATTATTTATCGTGATCATCTCACCAGATCATATTGGATCGTAACGACTATTCATGCTTCCAAATTGTGGTGATCGTAACAACCTTGTATAAAACAATCACCATTCTGTTCAGATTTGCTGCGATCTCTGTTAACATTTACTGTGATACACCGTGGGGTATCTATAGCAATCAAACATGAAATTTAAGAGAAATTCCATGATCGGCCACGAACATTTGGCCAATTGTGATATTCGTAATGGATTGCAGGACAGGGAACCTAGCATAAGTATTTTTGTTCTAGATTTGTTGTTACCTTTGTTCACTGTGCCGTGCTGTTTGTGGTTTAATTCTGAGACGTTGATCATTCTAGCGATTCTACTTATTGTCTTGTTTACCATTTGCATCAACCCCTCCCCTCCCCCCCCCCCCCTCACCCTGTCATACATATCCAGTTGAATTTGCATTGTGCATTTTCTGGGCTGTGGTAAGATTACCTCCCCCCGCCCGCAACGCAGGCTAGCCGCCGGCCTTAAAACAACCAGCCCCTTGTGCCCGTGAGGGCCCATATAATAATCAGTATTCCTAGACCAAAGCGGTAATCGTTAGGCATAACAAGACTTCGTAACGAGACCCAGTTATGTCACTTAACGCCGGTTATTTCATCAAGCAGACGAGGGAAATCTATACGGTATTGATCCGGCAGTGCACCGCGGCACCACGGGCGAGGTGCCTAATTGTCCAGAATTGGAAATTTGCTGGCGCTTCTTGCTTCCCCCCATAATTTCCATGTCATTAAGGCCGAAATTCAAGCTGACGCTATCGTGGCTAAAAGGAAGGGACAAATTTCAACAGTGATACCCACAATGAACATGAGTTATTTACGGGAGACAATTTCATTAATTAGGAGTTATTCAAATTCATCTGTCCTATTTTTATAATCCCTCTGGGCATTTTGTCCCCCTCCTTTTATTTTAACCTCGCGGCGCATGGTAGTGGTGTGCTGAATCAGACAAATATGCAGACTAGTTCTCTAAAATTTGAAAAACAAATTTACAAAAGGCCTTGAATGCTAGTGAGAGAACATATTAAGTAGCTTATATGGGCATTGGTCTGTTTACATTCAGCATATTATTATAATGCTGTTAGGGGCCTATTAAACAGATACTTGCCAAAGTTAAACATTTGTAACATTGCTTCAATGTGTTACTTTCCTCTTGTAAATTATTTCTCAATTGATTGTTGATGCACAGTTAAAATTTAATGCCATAAAGTAATTGTAGGTTACAAATAAATGTGCACAGATTTATGTATAACTTTCAGGGTATAAAGATGGTGCTGGTAGAAACATACTGTTTGAATATTTCTGTATGAAATGGTGTATTATCTAAAAATTAGTAAAACAATGATCGAAAACTGTTTTTATCTTGGGGTAAGATCAAAACCATTCTTTATGTTTTATAAGAATAAAAAAATGAGTCAGGTTTTCGCTATTTGCTCAGGACTCAGATGTCAGATTGAGCTCAAATGTTCACAGGTTTATTATTTCATGTACATGTTTGACAAAGTGTGAGTGCTGTTCTATGACCTTTACCAATCATGTATGATACCTTTAAAGACAATTTAGTGCGAAAGGATCATATAATTCTTAAAAGTAAAAAATAAATAATCCTAAGTAACTTAATTCCAAGGATTTTATTGTATACCTTACATGTGTTTAATATGACACTTTGGTATGTTCTTTAGTTTTCTTGACTGGATGAGTATAATTGTGTTTTCTGTTGGACTGTTTCAGTTTGATCTTACCTCGAGATCAAAACTGTTTTCAGTCTTTGTTTTACTCATTTCTGTATAAATACAGCATTTCAGACCTAAATATTTTAACAGTATGTTTCTACCTGCACCATCTTCATTCCTTGAAATTTATATGTAAATCTGTGAACATTTCTGTTTGGGTACGGTATGTTACCAATCCTGTGCTTACCTTAAGATATATAGCTTATCTTTCAAAACGAACAAAATAAAAGACAGTCAAATTGTTGGTAACATATCCTAACCATTGACACGTTAGGTCAGCGTTTGTTTATTTTTGTGTGCATCATCTTTCATGTATACAATGTATCATTGCTGATGTTAACTTGACTCCATAGAATCTAATTATAATAAGATTATTTTTTAATACCAAGGGCTTCCTAGCCTATAGCAAGGGCCTCTTACCTAGCAGGGAGTCAGATGTAGCCTATTTGCGCTAACCAATTGCAGCGTTCCAATTTGCCCCGCATATTGTCTCACTAGAACATTATTGTCTGCACGCTTTGGCCCTGGCTCGCCAGAGTGTTCAATTAAGCGGCGGACAAGTGTTGCAAATGATGATTAATTTAGCAATTAGGGTTCGTGCCTGTGCAAGCGCCTGGCTGATTAGGAGCGGTGCAGTCTGAAAGGAACTCTGGCACGGAGCATGGTGCCTATGGTCCATAATCAACCTCTATAGATCAAAGATCGGTAATTGTGTATAACCTTTATATCGTGACTTATTCATTCCAACTCCATTTCTATTTATTTACTTTTTATCTTCTCATGTTAAGTCATTCTCAATGCCGTCATTATATGTGTGACTGTTTTAAGAAAAATGAATACAATTTAAAGGTAGTATCATACTTTGGTAGCAAACCGAAACAGAAATCTTCACAGATTTACCTATAACGTACAGGGTGTAAAGATGGTGATGGTAGAAACATACTGTTACAATTCTTGTGCCTGAAACGCTGTATTATTTTTTTTATCTTGGCAAGACAAAATTTCCCGGCTATTCCCACACAATTCGGTGTAACAATTGCAACAGTTTTTTGTTAATTTCTACTGTTTCCAGTAACCAATTGAGCTGAAAATTTCACAGGCTTGTTTTTATTCCATGACAAATCAAATTATGAACAGCCTGCAGCTGCTCTGTCACCTTTACCAACTTTTTGATTTTGTTTGATATTTGAAAGAAATTGATTAACCCATCATTCACAGCCCAATTCCAGTCCAAATTTTGGCCAAATTACGCTCACACGACATGGACGTATATCTAGCAATCTATGGAACTACATGTATGGAAGAAATACGTCTGCATAGCTTACTGCATGGAATATGGATTTGATGTCGTAATGGAATTCCATTGTTTTCAATATCAGGAATATGCCTTGTCACTGATATAATAACAAAGAAGCATGCATCTATGCAGTATAAGCAGTTTCCAAACTTAAACATAGCAAAAAGAAGGAAAAAACATAAAAAACGTGAGTTCGATTGAAATTTTTTTTAGAAAAAAAATTCTGTCCCAGTCGATCATGTATGCATGAATACGTTCATTTCTATGGCGACCGACTGAAATAGTTCGTGCCGAAAAGGCTTACTGTCAGACTGTTTCCACGGTAACTGGGCAGAAATTGAGTTGTTTTGTTTTGTGACGTTGCCATAGAGACAGTCATTAACCAAGATGACAATTGAGGGGCATGCATCGTGCATCCACATGCTTAATTGGCAAGTTGAACATTGACTAAATAGACCTTGAAAAGGCTACGAAGGTCATGCGTCAATCAGCAGCAGCACAAGTTACAAACAGCCCCCCTCCCCCTCCCCACCCCCCACCCCCCACTCCCCATCCCAAAATGGCTGTTGGTAATATTTTCATTTGTACAATATGCATTTAGTGATTGTAACATGCTCATGTCAATTGCATAGTCCTTTTTGTAGCCAGTATAGAAGAACATTATTCAACAAAGTCATACAAAAGATGACTGTTTTAATCAGGGGCCAATTTCATAGAGCTTTTAAGCACAGAAAAATGCTTAGCAGAAAATGTCTTGCTCAAAAACAAAACCACCATTAAAAGTTCCATTTGGTATTCATGGTCGGCGAACAATAGCCAAAGAACAATCACAAGTGATACACAACACATGGACATTTGGTTGTTAACCCTGTTTTTGTTAAGACAGAAATGTCATGATTAGCACATTTTTGTGCTAAGCAGTGCTGTGAAATTGGCACGTGGGCTTACATCCTTTTTACAATGGCCTGTATATGATGTTATTTTCCTTTGCTATGGATTAGTCGAAGATATCAGTATTTATAATCATCATCATTAGCGATTCTTCCAAACCTCGGCTCCGGCTCCGGCTACATTTCGTGAATCCATTCTAAATTGATAGGTATCAAAATAGAGGCTTTTGGCTGGGCTGCGGTTTGGAAGTAGATTCTCTGGTTTGAACAAGAAAACAGAGCTTCAGCTTCAATGAAACACCACAACCTATAATTATTTTCAGCGTATGGTGACAGAGGCGAAGCCTGAGCCAGAGCCGAGGTTTGGAAAAGTGTCATCAGCTTTCAGCAAGTTGGCTATCATGGATCTCGATCCTTCTCTGTCTTGTGCTTTATTGCAGTCACTAAACCTGTATGTGCCCATTCCTTGATGTTGTCCATCCACTGTGTTCATGGCCTTCCACATCCCCTCCTTCCATTTATTCTTCCTTCAAGTATCAGTCTTTGCAGACTGTCTTTTCTACATTGAAGTAAATCACTTTTGTGTGATTCCTTGGTTGTATACACTCCCAATGTGAAAAGAAGTTCCCATTGACAGCATTGGCGACAAATTTGTCTCAGTCTTGTTAGTTGTTGACAGGCCGTATGTACATGTACATGTGCTACATGTATAATGAGAAATTGGGTCCAGTCTTTCATTGACTAACATGATTGAAAAGACAACAACATTGACACGATTATGTCATGAATATTGCCACGGGAACCATGTCAACATGCCAGGAATATAGGTCATGGACTGGAGAACTTTCTAGAATTGTTCCAACTTGGCTACGTCCGTCTGGTGAAAGGCTGTTGATGATATGGTAACAAAACATGGTAGCATGGAATGCTGTATCCAACCTGGGCTGAGCCTTTGACAATGTAACAGAAATACAACAAATATCATCATGTCTTTTCTTCAAAAGAAAACAGTCTACAAAAAATGCATAATTATGTCTTATACACTTTTACATACATGACCCTTTCAATTTGAAATTACCATATGTATTGTTGCATGTAATTGTAACAGTAACTGGGAATTAAGCTTAAAATTATTTTTGGGGTTTTTCTTGCTATAAGACAAAATTGAGCTCCATTTTGTGTGTGTAAAATATTCTTAAATGGAAACGATACATTCGCAGTTAATGTTTAGAGAAATCAGTCAGTTTCCCTTGTGGTTATTTCATGAATATAATGTTTAGAGAAGCTTGAACCCCCCCCCCCCCCCACTCATATCATATTATTCCATTGTTGATGATAGCGTCAACAATTTATTGATTGGTTTTGTTTGTTTGTGTTTTATTATCTCACTTGAGACCTCATTACTATTGATGAATCCTGCAAATAATCCTCGTGTTAATTCAGTCGATATTTTCACAAGAATGTCCACAAACTCAGCTAACATTTTTCATGAGTATCCACTCCAGACTAAGACAGCTGGAATCGTACACGCTCATATTTCACACGTATCCTCCTTTATTCCCGGTCTGGCCGATGTATACACAGTCCTCTCATCCCCACTAGAGCACCCAAAGTCATGGGGATAATCTGCAGGTATACCAGCACTTTTTGCAATTGGGCACTTTAAGGACCTGCATAATGGCTTCATCAAACTTGCTCGGTTGTGTAGAAGGATACCAAATTAACGAGCGGCATATGTTACCAAGCTAACGTGTTTGTGCAAGGGTTGGTTAAGTCCAGTATAAAGTCCAGTTGGTCTTGAAACGTGTTATTTTTGTTCATGTGTGTTTTGTATCATTTTCATGAGTAGGTATTTGATTTGGTTGTTATTCGTAGTTGTCGAGGACTTTGCTGGTACTTATGAATGCATATCCTTATGTTGTAGTATGGTGCTCTCTTTAAGATATACACGCGTAGTAACACGCATACCACAATTTGTATACTTGTGGTGACATGGCTTTGTTCTTGTGTACTAATGAACACTCTCCGAAGAGCAGAATTGAAATCACTCCCATTTGAACCAGAATCATTTCTCTGGGTTGAAATTTCTAGTGAACGTCCCTGATATGAAATACGTCTCTTTGCGACCGAATACCTTGGAAATTCCTCCTTTTTGAGTTAATTCCAAATATCAGTTTAGTGAAAACCTTGTGGAGAATCTATACACTTATAGAATTTCCCTATGGAGACATATTCAACGTATTATGCTCGGTCTCCACAAGGATCTTTGCCATAGGAAATCCTGTTGATAAAAAAAAAATGGCAAAAAATTCATAACAATTCACATGTACATCTTGCAGACGAAGCATAACTTACATGATCCAAATCTGTCCCTCACGTGAGGGACGGACATCAATGCATTAATTGCTTCGCTAAAGATTTCTTGAATACTTATTGTCAGTAAAAAACACATGTGAATGTTTAGCCCAGACACCAGTGCAAGATGGCCACATGCCATTTTCAATTTGTCTATTTTGGGTTTTTTTTTAAAGAAGATTTTAGGGCGTGAGGGACAGACATCAATAAAAATGACTACCTTCACCTGAGTCTACGAATTTTGTATTATTATGAAAACTTGGAAACATTTTCAAATTTGGTTACGGTAATTGAATATTGTAAGAAATTTCTTTCAGATTAGAAAAATATTATCCTTTCTTAGTAAAAAGAAGTAATTATTTAGGGTGTTGAAGGAATTTTATTTCATATTTTTGAATGTTAATAACCAATTTTTGATCATGCTCAATATGCATTTACTGAAGGAAAGATTAGGGATAATGGTGTAGTTTGTTAGTAATTGAGAGAATTTTCAACTGGAATTAAAGCATTTGTTTGATATTTCTCAAATTGAATCTTCCTTATGTCAGTACCTAGGATAGGAAGGGGGGATGTATCACTAGCTTGGCGGACATGAGGTATTATATACCGTAGACCACCTGGGACAAAGAGATTCTACGTGTAGATATGACTGTTTCTAACATGTTGCCCACAGGTCATATGGACGACAATTCTTGCTGCCATGTTCAACGGATCAAGAACATGGGAGCTATACCATCATGGGCTAATTACCAGGAACTGGGCCATGTAGAAGCAGGGCATAGTGACAGTAGCCAAAGTCAAGAAGGCTGGTGATTACAACACCAAAGGCACTGGCTCCCCTCTATGATATGCCCCTCCATCCCATCCACATCACATATATCTCCAGCCAGGCCTTGCCAATTTACCCGTACCCCTCTTTTCGTCATGCATTTTAGCTGTCACCTGGTGTGACAGCGGCCTCGGGGTCACCATGCAAAATTTCATCACCTTGCCTTCCTGGATCCAACTCCCCAGAGGGTTTGTGGAAGCTGGGGGAAGGGGAAACCACGGCTGACGCTGCCTTCTTCCCCAGAGTGACTGGGGCTCTAATTTGTCCGGATTCACCGGGGATAATTGAGGCATGTGTTGAGCAAATGGAAGAGGAAATTGTCCGTGGTGGACAGGGTTCATTGTCAGGGGCTGTGTTGTGTCAGAATCAGGTACATGTTACCAATGCACAGAACCTAGATTGCAAGTTGATCACGGTTTCGTGCCATCAACCAGCATGAGAACTGAAATTGAAGGAGTCTATGACTTATTAAAGAGCAGTTTGATACTCCATACCTTATCAGCTGTAGATGAGACCTGGGACCAATTTCATAGAGCTGCTTAAGCATCAAAATTTGCTTTACCAAAAACCTTGGTAAATATATTCAGTATGCCAACCAAAACTCCTTGTGAATGTCATGCTCAGCAAATAATGGCAGAATACAGGTCAAAAGCAGTAAACGTCATATGAACATTTGGTTGGGGTCTCGGGGTTAGATCAAAACCATTCTTTATGTTTTATAATAAAAAATGTGTCAGGTTTTGATTTCAGATTGAGCTCAAATTTGCACAGGTTTAATATTTCATCTACGATTACAAAGTGTGAGTGATGTCCTGTGACCTTTTATCATGTATTATATTTATAACTTTAAATATGAAACAATGTGTAATTCCTAACCTGTAATAAAATTATAATATTCTCCTCTCTTTTCATATTTTGTCACATCCTGGGTATTTTTTCCTCCTTTTTTCAGCCCTCATCAATTCATACTCCAAAAAATCCTGTCGGAAATTTAATTTGCAAAGTCTCTCCTATGGGAGTGATCAGTACATGTGTGGAATTGTCCCAGTAGAATTTCTCGCTCTCACTCTTTTCCTGAGTTTTCTCCCCTTTGGATTTGGCCAGATGTGGTCAGGGTTGTCTCAGTGGATATTGTGGAGGCTATGTGTTCATCTGTGTCTTGATCAGGATATGAATATATCAAGGAGTTGTCCCTCGTAGGGAATTGGGCAGGGATATACATAGTCAAGGTACAAGGACAGGCAAATGTCATGGTTTACCAAAATTCTTAAGAGGCATGATAATTCCTTCTCCAAAAAATAAAAAGAACGAGTGAAGCTTTCACTGCGGAAAGAAAACACACACACAAGACCGTGTGGCGGAGCAGAGCTCCTATCCACACAAAAACACGAGGCAAGAAAAATCCACCAAAAATGATTCCAAACTCTCTCGGTGAAACCAGAAAATAAACCAGAAATTCTAGTCAATCTTTAGTATAAGGACAAATCTGTTAAACAGGATAATAGCAAATAAGAAAGCATTGAAACGGAGATACTCGAGAGTCACTTAAAATTATGTCCAAACGCTAAAGAAAAGAGGACGTTTAGGCGGGCTCTGACTATTGTGTGCACTGACTCATGAGGGCGCCCTATGGCAAATCTTTATTTAGCGGTTATTTCACGTAGCTAGGAAAATATGCAATGGTAGGTCCAACCAAACACTAAGTTTGATGGGGTTGCTGCCTTTCATATTAGTGTTTCTTTCAAAAATGTAAAAAAAAAAAAAAAACATAAATTTTAAAAGATATCTGTACGGTATTCCAGGGGTCGCAGGTTCGAATCCCGCTCCAGTCAAATTTTCTTTATTCAATGACTTAAAATTAATCCAGTCTGTTTCCCTTTTGGTGAATTGATCAGTGATCAGTGATCTTGCAGACTCACGTCCCATGCAGGATACGCTAAAATGGGATCCAGATCAGCAGGATCACTGCTCCCGTGCCTGAAACAAACAGGCCAAGCATGCTTTATGTACTGCAAATGAAAAGTCATTAATAGCAACAATAGTGCTAAACTATGAAGGATGCATACAAGGATGACATCATTCCTGTAGGAAATTAACTCCTATAGTATCGGCAGAATTTAGGCCTGGGCTTTTGATTTTAACTCACAGTTTGAAGGACAAGCTTCTATGTTGAGGATATTATCACCTTCTTTGATTGTGAATTTATAGACATTTCGAGGGTCGTTAGGAAATTGAGCACCTGCTGTACAATGGCAGAATTGGAACGTTTAGGGATTGCTTCTTTGATGTATAATGTGTGATCGTAGTCCCATTGCCTCATTCATTGATTTGGCCAGCCTGAAACATATTGTACACCATATACTACGAAGGCCACTCGGAACAAGTTAAGGGAATATGAGGAAGCCAGTTGCATGTTGTGTGCTAAAGATGAAACAGGTTACTAGCTAATATTTCATGAATGTGTATACATTTGTCACTGGTACTCTGCTGATTGCTGATTTTCTTTTCCACTTGGTGAAGCCATGTAATTTAGGTTTCAAACTGATCATAAATTGATGTTTCATTGTAGTGTATTTTGAAAATTTATGGTAGATCATCCGCAAAAAGAAAAATATTATAGGATAGATGTGACGCTACTATGCCTGTTTCATATTTCACGCTTTGGTCGTTACAAATAAAAATATTATAATGCACTGCTGTAAACTGCTCATAAAACCAAAATATTGACCTGAATTATGCAAAACGCTCAGCTCAGAGGATACCAAACTTTGGTATTAAAAGTTCATAGAACAGCTGCGTTTTTTTCATAATTTGATTTGTCATAGAATAAAAACAAACCTGTGAAATCTTCAGCTCAATTGATCATTGGAAACAGTAGAAAACAGCGAAAAACCTTTGCAATTGTTACACGGAAATTGTGAGGTAATTGTAATGTGAGGTTTTGATCTCGGAGATCATAATTATTTTGTTTTACATATTTCTGGATAAATACAACATTTCAGATGGAAAATGTTAATGGTATGTTTGTACCAGGTGCATCTTTATACCCTGTAAGTTATAGGTAAATCTGTGAACATTTCTGTTTTGGTTTCCAACCAAAGTATGATAGTACGTACCTATAACTTGCTTGTTATTGTCCTAGGTCATGTAACCTTTTTGAGACAGATCCTGGAATCAAACATCACTCTGGGCCTTTCAAATATAAATCAACTAGAATTTTTCTTAGTGGACAAGGCGTCAGCTGTGAATTTGAAACAAATTTTGCTCAATTTTGTTTTGCTCTATTTCTGCTCGACGGAAGACTTAGGGTCTGGCATAGACGAAATTCAATTTTATTCGACAAGGCAAAAGCAGAATGTATTCTATTTTGGTCATTTTGCAAAGTGTGTAATTTTATATGGAACACAGTTAGACCCGCATTGACCCACTTGCAAGCTATTTGTTTGTAAAATCTCCTTTTGAACAAAAAATGGAAATTTGAATTCGACATTTGATAATATTCAACTCAACAAATGCAATTTGCATTTCAGAATAGAAGCACAGATAGCGACATTTGCTTTTTTAGTCCCCACATACAAAGGTATTGAAATACATGGAGATTGTTGTCATAGAATGAAGGTAAAGGTTTAGAAAAATAATGTATATATGTACTGCCTAGGAAATGCAATCTCAATCCAAATCTGTGTCTAAATTTAGCCCCGGTGCACGGTGCTCAATTTGTGATGCAATTCAGTTATGGGTAAATATTGAATTTCATGATCTCTAATAGGGGATGTAAATTGAATAAAGCTCGGGAAAAGTGGAAGAAATGGATGCACGTGTGTTCCTGATGGGATGCGTGATCACAGCGGGCATGCCTTTCAGCAGGATTTTTTTCATTCTTCCAACCCCCCTCCCCCACCCCCGGGGGAAAAAATGAAATGAAATACATAAATAAACAACCCAAAACAGAAATCAGATGTACATAGACAAAAGCCTCTACAAATGTTGGGCTTGAGATTGGAAACTTGCGTTGTGTTTCAATCGTGTTATTAATTTTGACTTGATTTTGCTTTTGTCTGCGTGCTTCACTTGAGAACTCCAGAATATTTGCTGTTTGCAGTCGGGAAGGGAAATCAGCACAACCAACTCAGTTTGCCAACGGTTGAATTCAATTTAGTTTGTCGAATGATTTATCCCCAATTCAATTTTGACTATATTTTGCCTGGGAGGTAAACAATGGTATGCGGGCTACTGTTAGTGTGCATCTTTTGTCATGGAACAGAAATTTCAGCCCGATTCTTGGCAATTCATTTATTTGGTCGTTTGTTTCTTTCTCTTCCTTCAATCAATAATGTACAGTGTGAAACGTAGATACTCATGGAATTTTTTACATCTCTTTATAAATTTGTACAACGTGGCTGTCATGCAACGTGTATTTAATACATGTATGTACCATGACTACATTGCTGTATGTGCAGAACGCGGACATGTTTGGTGTATCAATAACCTCGTGCAATTATGTTTTTTAAAAGGTACAGTACAGAATTACATACCCAAATGGAAATGTCCACAGATTTACGTATAAATTACAGGGTATGGAGATGGTGGTGGTAGAAACATACCGTTAAAATATTTCCACCTGAAATGGTGTATTTATCCACAAATTAGTCAAACATAGACTGCAAGCAGTTTTGATCTCGGGGTAAGATCAAAACCATTCTTTATGTTTTGTAAGAAAAATTGAGTCAGGTTTTTGCTTTGTTTTTCGTGACTCAGATGTCTGTTTGAGCTCAAATGTTCACAGGTTTATTATATCATGTACATGCTGGATCAGACAAAGTATGAGTGATGTTCTGTGAGCTTTAGCAGTCATGTATTATACAGAAAAATGAATCTCTATTTGTCTTATTTTGTGCAATTAAACCAAGTCTAGGAATAATTTAAAAATTTTATTTGCTGCTGCTACGCCGTTGACTAAATTTTTTGGAAACGTCGTGAAAAAACTGTCCCAACAATCATGCACAGGATTAATTTAGAGTATGCAGTTAATGATATTGGGGGGAAATGAGACGGTTGCTTTTAAAACTAAACGTTAGGTGCACACACTTGACTATAAATGCGTGTACGAGATAAACTGCATGTTAAATCCATTGAGGGTGGCAATGCCTATTTTGTGTGATTGGCTGCTTAGACAACGTGCTTGAAACGGTGTTTATTTTGTTTATGCTGGTATTGATTATTCCAATGGATCACTCACTGGTAAATGTACATGTACTGGTTTACATGTACATGGACCTTTTCCAAACCTCGACTCAGGCTCCATTTCATGAATCCATTTTAAAATAACGGCTATCAAGTTAAAATAGAGGCTTTTGGCTATGGTGTTCTAAGTAGATTCTCTGGTTTGAAAGAGAAAGGTTCGAGCTTCAGCTTCAGTGAAAAACCACAGCCTGCATTTTGAGCATATGAACGACAGAGACGAAGCCGGAGCCGAGGTTTGTAAAAGGCCCACGGCTTGTTGTTATTGTTTTGGCAACATGATGTCAGAGTTATTCTGTGATGCATACACTGACAGGAAAAAAACTCCCCATGCGCCTTTACTACCAACAGATACCTCAAGTCATGATACGGTAGATACACCGGTTCTAAACATTCAGGTACAATTCTGAGCATGTACATGTAACCAGTATGAACAGAGGAGTAACATTTAATTGACTTATTTACTTGGAGAAATACTAGGAATTCTGAAGGAAACATATGTAACCAGTTTATACAGCAGAGGATAACAAATTGACTTATTTATTTGGAGCAACACTAGAGATTCTGAAGGAAACAAAACATCAGGGGCCAAATTCATAGACCTACAAAATGTCTTCCTTTGTCAAACAGGATTGCCATCCAATCAAAATTTTATGTGATGTTGACTGCTTTTGACTTGTATTCGGTCATCGTTTGTTGAGCATAACATTCACAAGTTTTGGCTGGCATACTGATTTTATTTACCAAGGTTTTTGGTGCTTAAGCAAATTTTGGTGCATAAGCAACTCTATGAAATAGACCCAGGTCCTCAAATAAGTAACAAAGAGATATATTAGGATTCCATGACTCATGAGGGATGATGCTTCACGCGGGAGTCTGGATCCCAGACCCCTTTCTTGCTTTCCTCTCGCTTGCTCCTTCTATTCCTGCCAGGAAGAGAAAGAAAACTGAGCAGGGAAAGAAAAATATGCCGTGATTTTCAAACTGGCCACTTGCCATTCAACGAGCATCTCCCTGAGTCTCCGTAGAGCACTCGGGAGGCACCAACCGTAACCAGGACTTCTCTCTCCTTACAATAACACTCCGCCAAGCGATGACATCTTGTATGTTTTTCCAAAGCCAATCCAGGAGATCTGGGCAAATCTCTGGAGGGACTTGGTAAACCCAGCCCCACTCCCTCAAGTGCCGGTGTTTTTACTGTTAGCCCCGGTGCGTTGACCTTAAAAAAATATTTTGCTTTTCCTCCGCAACCACCCCCCCTTCTCCGTTCTCACATTTTGTTTTTCTGTGTGTGTATCATTTCTCCTTGTCTTCTTTGCTTATACTACGTCTTGCTCGGTTATTTATTTGTCTTTTTCCCTATGGTTTCTGGTGTTTATTTAGTGTTTATTTGTATTTGGGAGTCAAAGTCTATCTGAAATCAAGGTATATACTATAAACCAAGTTTTGAAGGGGTTTGGAGCTTTTGGGAAAAATAAATGGAACGATATTAATTTGTTTCAAGCCAATATGATTTGTATGCATGTTTATTCTTGCGCTCATGTGAGTGTATACTTTCCGTGTAGAACAGCATGCTCCTTGTCTGAAGTGCAAGATGAATCGAACATCCGATCTTAAAGGTACTATAATACTTTGGTAGCATACCGAAACAGAAATCTTCACAGATTTACCTATAACTTACAGGATATAAAGATGGTGATGGTAGAAACATACCGTTAACATTCTTCAGCCTGAAATGCTGTATTTATTCAGAAAAGAGTAAAGACTACAAATTTGACCAAAAACAATTTTGATCCTGTGAAAAAATACCATTCCATGGGCAATTTTCACTGTTTTCTCAAAAAGTGGCCACCGTATGGGACTGGGAATTTCACATGACTCCAACTGTATCTTTTTTGATATTTTTGCCCATGAATCTGCATTTCTTTGATAAAAACCATAGTATGAAATTACCTTTAAAGGGACTTTATGGGATAATGGAAATAGTGTTTTTCATCTTCCTGCAAGCATTTCAGGCTCATTTATAGAAAAGTGGTTCAGGAAAAAAGACATACATGTAAGGAATTGCCTATACATGTAGGCCTAACAATGAATGTTAGCCAAAGTAATGGGTACATGTGCTGCAATTTAAACACACTTCTCCAGGTACAAAATTTGCCATCACTCAAAATCTCAAACATTGACCAATATTACAAGCTCAAGTCTTTTTCCTATTTAGGGGGCTTTTGTTCAAACACAAAGTTACACGACCCAAACTCATATTTTAGCTGAACAGTGTAAATAAATAAAAGTAACATTTTGGCTTCGTGTACCGCAAGAGAGAAAAACGTGATGTTGAACTATGATTGACCTATAGGAAACAGTTTTAAAAGTTTCCATCAAGCGCATTGTGAAACACATTTGAAGTTAATCTTCTGGCCCCCCTCTTATATATTTGCCTGCCGTGAGAGAGTATTTGAAAAGGAATTGTATTATAAAATACGAACCTACCTATAAATTCCGTCAATAATTCTCACCGTGTGTCATAATTTTCTGAAAGGCTAATGAATAACGTCAAGTCGACTGTGACTGTGCAAGAAAGTAATTTATTTTCTTTTGTGCAGCGCCAAAATGCATCTGACATGGATGAATGTTCAGGAATGGGTTGTCTGCTCAAGGCGAACCACTCAAATTGCCCGTCAAGTTCGGAATATTTCTTGTGGGTCGGCGCACGGGAGCCATTCATGTTGTGAACAAGGAAACTAATTTGGCTAATGTAGATTAAGGGTCCAGTGAGCTCCGTGGTGTTGGAATGACCCAGAGAAAAAGTGCAGACGACACTAATTGCCAAGCAAGCTGGGAGGCTCGTCAGAAATTAGCGGTTTGCTTGGCCATGGCGTTGGTGTGTTAGGCCTAAGGGGAAAAGTGTAACAACCCTGAAATACATTTTACATGTACTTATGCATGTCAAGGTGATACAAACATTCTTGACATTTAGTGCGGTACCTTCAACTACAGTAAATGTGTAAATGAAAGACACACTAAGCAATGAATATTGCCCAGCGTTATACTTTAAGATACAGTACAGGATTGGTAACAATCCCAAACAGAAATGTTCATAGATTTACATATAACTTTCAGGGTATGAAGATTGTGCTGGTAGAAACATACTGTTAAAATATTTCTGCCTGAAATGCTGTATTTATCCAGACATTAAACAGAGACTGAAAACAGTTTTGATCTTTGGATAAGATTTTTTCATATGTGGAATATGTTTTGGGCAAGGGTCACAAGTTGTGTATTTGAGAAGGTCAAAGCACTTGACAATAGGGAGGCCCATCATAGGGCTTGATAGCCCATTGCACACAAGAGCACTGAACTCTGAGGTGACTTCAAGTCTAGGCGGCCCAGTTATGGTTCTGGTTCCAGGGGCTTCCCTGGCATTTTCATGACCCAAGTTCAAGTAGGTGTTGCGTCACAAAGCCCTACCTTTATATGTTCATTGCTGGGTCCACTTCTTAGATACATGTAGGTCTTGCTCTAGTTTCACACCAAGGGTCGATTTCACAAAGCCCAACGATCAATCTTAACTTGAGTTACAGAGGATAACCCACCGTATCCTACGTAAGGCTGCAATGCATCATAAGTTATGATGAGTTTGGTAAAATTGACCCGTGGGCCAATTTCATAGAGCTGCTTAAGCACAAAAATTGCTTAAGCATGAAAAAAGGATTACCAACCTAATTTTCATATATGAATACTGCTTTTGACTTGTATCCAGCCATTGTTTGCTGAGTGTAACATTTACAAGGAGTTTTGGCTGGCATACTGATTTTATTCAAGGTTTTTTGGTGCTTGAGCGAAGAAGAACAAATGATGAGAATGAAGAAGATGAATCATATAAGGTGGGCATTTTTTTGAAAAAGGAGGTCTGTTTCTGTTTAAAATTATGGAAAGGTCGCGTGACAAATCGCTTTGTTTTGGACAGCTGCTCGTGTCTGCGACTTTGTCGCGCGACTAAATCATTATGACAAAGTCGTGTATTTGTAAAAAGGCCTTTAGTTTTATGCTGACATGCACGTTTGTTTTGTTGCATCATAGATTATAAGTGGTCACTGAGTTAGGTCTACAATTTCTGTGCTTACTGCTAAGCAGTGTTTGAAAGAAAAATCAATTGTTAACTTCAAGCAGATAACCTTCATGAACTTAACCTTGTTCAGAAGCTTGAACAGAATTTTCAAAGAAACAATTTGTTAGTATAATTATGGACATCTGCTACTGATTGTCTGACAGGCAAATTACCTGGCTGTGTTGCATTTTAGTAAAGATGCCATTTTATTTATTACCAGTAATAGTAAAAGTCAATGAACCAGAGCTGAGCTGCCTGTTGTCAGTTTGGTTCACAGATGTCAGATAGGGAGTTTACGAAATGGTGGCTCAGGCTCAGGCTCAGGCTCCGACTCGGGCTCAGGCTCGGGCTTGGGCTCGGGCTCGGGCTCGGGCTCGGTCATCCACACTGAAAATATAAAAGCTCTGTTTTCCTTTTCAAACCAGCGAATCTACTTCCGAATCGCAGCCAAAAGCCTCTATTTTGATACCCGTTATTTTAGAATGGATTTATGAAATGGAACCGAAGCCGCAGCCTGAGCCTCCCATACTAGCCCTGCGTGCAGTGGCTACCCAAGAGCAGTGGCAATGATTTAGGGTTGATACTGTTATGTGGACTGTAGTAGGGGGAGCTGAAGCCTGAACTGTAACACTGAGTTGTGTACTCTCTTAACACCTCCACTGATCTGTGGTAACCCTGCTCCTAGTCTGACAATCAGAAACTGATCTTGGTAAATGCCCCAGTCAATGATGGATGGTGTTGGCAAATAGTAGCGCCTGTTTTTTATCTCTCCTTGATTTTTTTTCTGCTTCAAACCTTTGGGTTTCTGTCATCACAAGTTAAGATATACCTGTGTCTTGTTTTTGAAGTAGATAATATGAAGTATTTAGTTTTATATTTTCCTTTTTTTGCCATCTTTCAAGAAAATTTTCGTGGCGAAGGTGTCGAAAGCTGTTTGACACCAAATTTTTTGTGGAAAACAAAAAACTGTTTTGGGGAAGTGACACACGCATATGATAAGTAGATATTTATATCTGTTGAATTACAATATTTGCATATTGCCAGAGACATAATCATTTTATTTTATTTTTTGGGGGTAGGGCGGTTGGAAATTGTCATGGTTTGTAAACATTTGCAGGAGTTGTTACACTGACCTTAAATGCAGTGGATTGACTTAGGTAGATAGCAAAGATGCTACAGCTGCGCAAGATAGATGTCAGAAGTTTACAAATGGTTCCATATCTCGTTATAGATGTAGCTTTGCTCTTTTCTTAATTTTCTAGGCTGGGATTATGAAATTGATTTTGTTTCTCTAAAATAAAAATGATAATTATCTTCATTTCTTACAACGTCTATGCTTTCATTTAAACATAATACACAAAAGAATTGCATTTAGGATTTAATGATAATTTTATCAACATTGCTGTATATCAAATAATAACAGTTCGGAAATTATGTAATTCATCTGTGTTTAAGCCTATTGAATGCACAATGCAAAGTCAACAAGGTCATTTGTGCTTTTTTTGTCAGTTTTTTTTTCTCCATTATTATTATTTTAAGTATAATCATAAGCGGAAAAAAATAACATATGATTGCGTTGTACTGTGTGTGTATACTGTACACCACGCTTGAACGAATGGATGAGCACATCTTCTCGATGTTAGCGTATGGCTGGAGCGACTTGTGTCTATTTGTGATCAACATTATTCATAATAGCTTGGATGAATTGATGCGTGCCATGAAATGATCAAGCATAGTCTTGCTATTGATGCTGAAGATAGCGACCAAATGGATTTTCCCCCCTTTTCCCCTTATCACTTTTCTGAATCTCAAATGGCAGTCCGAAAGGCATTATATGCGAGGCACTTCTTCAATATCGGTAGCTTTCAGTTCATCCGGCCTTAACAAAATAATTCCTAGTTGCATGCTCCGGGTGATTAATAAGCCTATATGAACACATCCGCTCGAGTAGAACTGCCTCTAGCACCGGCTTTTTGTGCCAGTCCATGTTTTAGTGGCAAAAGGCCCCTCTAACGACTGGCTACGCAGTGAGGCAAAGGATGCCTTGCTTGATGCGATGCCGGGTTCATTGTAGCGAGTGGAAAAAACTGGTGTCCCTCCAGGGCCTTCTCTTTCTGCTTTGCTGCTGATGGGAGCTTTTATTAGCACCGGTACCCCGCTTCCTCATATTTTTTTTTAACAGGGCCTGTCGCAGATTTTAACTTTAAAACAAGCGTGGGGCATTGCACTAATGCTCGGCCGCCTCCAGAAACAACTTCATTTAGTTCAGATTTTGTCTTCATCACTCTGGATCGTCTTTCCGGTCATGGCTAACAATGGCCGCCGAGTGTTTTCAGTGAGGGGAATGGTGTTTTTCTTTCCATCGGGGGGGCCTCAAGAGTATTTCTTAGGTGGCGGACCTCATCTGTTGTAGTCTCTCTTGGCCTCCCAAATGCTCCGTCCTGCACGGAATATCAATATATTTCACTGCTTTCAAGGAAGACCGCAGAAAAAGCTCCAGTAACAAGTCCTGAAATCAGTCGCTCGAAGAAAAACGTCACCACAAGAGGAAACATATTCTTGGAATTTCCTCATAAGAAGGACGTTTTCAAAGCAATTCCCAAAGCTTAATTTCAAGAGAGTTTTGTCACATCAGTCACTTTTATTGTCATTCCTCAGAAACATTTCCTCAAATATAGGAATGAGCTTGAAATACTGAGTACCTGAGATGATTGTGTGAAAATACTCACCTTCAATACCTACAAAATGCATTTCCTAATGCGCATGCGCAAGCATAACCGCTGAAAATAACAAAAGACCATGGATTTGGGGAGATTCCGTGAACAAGCTTACCTGAACGATGACCGATTTGAACCATTTCTCTCGCACTCATTTTATTCTCTGAAAATATCATAAACCAAGTTGTTCAGTTTTACTCAACAGAATCCTAAGAAGTCATAAACAAATGTCAAATGTAAACATTATACTCGCTTCAGTCTCTTGCGTGAAGCATTATGCTGAATTTTTTTCATGAGCAACGCTGTTCGCTTCTGCTTTTTGGCCTTTTAATTTGCGTAATAATTTTTGCCGACGTAATTGTCTGCAATTTGATGTAACCTGCCATTGTGCCGCACACACGGACAACCGGCTACGATTAGATTAGTATATTCCCATTAAAAGCCGAATCAATCCCCCTTTCCATCATCCATGGGCTGATGTCCATATTCACCTGTCTTTGCCTGGATACCCCTAGTGGGGTAATAGGATTATATCCGGTCCGGCTGGTCCCCAAATTGTGAGGTCAGCCATTAATGCACCAATCAGGGCCGGCCGAGCGCCAGTCGGTGGTACACTGAATAGCCTGTTTTGATTGGTGATTGGAAAGTGCATTGATAATGGTTTGTAGCCTCTGTCCCACTAACTTAATGATGATAATGACAGCGCTGGGGTGATGATGATGTGTTTGTTGTATTTGAAGATAGAGTATTACATGATAAGAGATATAAAATTCAGTACTATGCCCTTGTGTGATATTTGATTGATGGGTAGGTTATCTTGTTTGTGGTATGAGTATGGCCTGTGTCTATTGTACATGATGTTAGCTACAGTAGCACATTGGTCTCTTGAAGCTGTCATTATACCACCTAACCTTTAGACCAGTCCCAGTTTGTCTTCAATGTTCTCTTTAATTTGTTGCGGTGCGTGCATGCATGTGTGTACAATACATACACTGCCCATTGTGTGTACATTATACTCGGTTCTCCATTCTGCAACCCCCCCTTCTTCTCTCTCTCCTGAAAGACATGAATAAGAGACTTCCAACGGTTTCTGCTCCATTTGATAAGCACTAGCGCCATGCATGGCAGCTACTCTGCTTGTCGTCTCTTTGTCAACAGTGGTGCACTAGGAAAACAACCCAAGGACTCCACCTACTTTGTGCCTTTAATATATAATGCCAGCGTGCAGCCGCAGCGCACCGCACCACGCATGCAGGGAGGACTCGTTGACTGAATGAGAGGGACTGTTGATGCATTGCCACTGCCCTCCCAGTCCCTGTGTCAACACTACCACAACTCCCGAGGTGTCGGAAGGGTCTAGGAGTGAATACCAACGCCTGCCTGCGTGAGGGCCACTTTAATTAGTTGCTGCTGCTATAAGGCATTAACGGCTGTGTTGTGTGGCTGATTAATTATATATAAATATATTAGGAGGGGGAAAAATAGAAAATAGAAAAGGGAAAAAGAAGCCAGGGTACTGGGTCATACGGATCACTGGACGGCGTCTGCGGTGGATGTGTGGCTGATAAATGCTACCAGACTGATTGACCGACCGAACAAACCAAGCACCCAAGTGTGTAGACCGTGCTTGATATAGGTTGAGCTCTGTGAACTGCTAGCTGAATACATGTATTATAAGCACTAGAAATGGATACTGCATCTGCCACGCATTGTGCATATTCACCGCTGTATCACTGAATGAACAAGACTAGGGCCTTTGAAAGAGACCCAGAGCCCCGCACACTATACACATGCTAGTCAGTCTATGCTGCCGTGTATGTCTCGCTAGCTGTGTGGTATTTGTGTGTGTGACATTTTATACAGTACAAATCGATGGAGTGAATCGGAGGGACTGGACTGCATTTTGCTCGCTTCATGCGACGGGGAACCATTTCCAGCATCTACTCCATTGAGAGGACAGTTGAATTCTGAATACTCTAACGCACTCAGAAACCAGTGTGCATACGTGTGTGTGCGGGATAGCGTTGCTTTGTTCCTCTAACGCGGACGGACCCCTTCAGTCCTTTGCATTTTGCAAGGGGACCCAGGATTCATTGTGTGTACTATTGCTGTTGTCTGACCTATGTGTACATCATTGTTGGCATGTATATGAATACTTGTAGAAAGGACTAGTCGGCTGTGTCACCCCCTACTTCATGTACATGCATGGTGATGATAACACACATCCATCAGTGTATTACATACATCACATCCGCAACTACAGGCATCACCAAGTGTATTTGTTGGCGGCAGCGTGTTCATAGGGCAGGTGCTGGATCCTGTTATATTTTTGTGGAGTAGGCAACTTGACTTCAACGTTACAGACATCAAGCGGCGAGCAGTGTAGGCTTTTTATCGCAGTGATCATCACCAAACAGACTACAACTATTAATACATCCTGAGTGACCATTAAGCCATTGTGGACTGCATTATATACCCTCCATAGATCGGGGATAATTTATCATTATTTACCGGGAACGTTGGATCATTCAAAGGCCTCGCAATCTGGAACATTATTCTCAGTGATGTTTACATGTGCTAGCCTGACTCAAGGTAAGAAATGCAGAACGGACAGGATTCTAGAAATAATGGATTTTAATTTCATTAGTCATCCTGTTTAGATTGTTTCCTCCGTAACTGCTTTCAGTTGTGTTTTTTTTGTATGTTTATTTATTTATTTATTTGTTTTTGGCTTAAATATTCCCATTTTCTTACAAGTCACAATCACGTTACAGCCATTTTATCTTCTTTTTTTTTGTAGTATGGCCCAAAAATAACAAATTCACCAATATCAGTAGTAAATGAAGAATTTTGGTGCAAAATTCCATAGATTGTCTGCTCGAAAAGGAAGTATTAAAAAGAAAAATTATGCAGTAATTCGTTTAATTTGGTTTTGATCATGATTAGACAATTTAAGATGATAATGTGCAGCATGAGTGGATGTAATGATAAATTTGACGGCCAATTTGCACACACTGTGAATTATTTAAAGTGGGTGCTGTTTTTGTCGTGTTGTGCTTTCTCGAGATTTAGGAATTTTCACGGGAACTCTAAATTATTCAAACTCCCATTGGAGGAATTAAAAAAAGAAAACAAAATTCCCACTTGTTTTTTGTTGTCTTTGTTTTATCTAAAAACAAAAAGCACGATATATTCTGTTTTAATATTCTGTTCTGTTTTTATATTCTGAATTTTTTTTTCTGATGGGCTTATGTGAATATGCAAAGTAAATATGCAAATGAAATGAAATGTTTTATTGCAATGTGATGCATACCAATCTATAAAGCCTGCTTGTAAAATGAACGACAGATGCGACATCATTTTGTAAAACAATTTGTTTATGCCATCTGTTTGTAATTGATGTATATTTTTAGCGTTCCTTCGTCATCGCAAGTTCATGTGGAATAGAATATGTTCCGCTACACTCGGTAATATGAGATATACAGCTATAGCTGCATTCAGACTGGACTTAAATTTAACTGGGACGATGTTTGAATTTCAAATGGGTAAATCTTACTGCCGTTCATTTTGCACTTGGACTTTTTGAGTCAGGATCGTTAACCGACACCGTGGTTAGAGTAACAGAGATGTTAATACAATGGTTCATGGGGCACTGCGCGCGACGTTTGAGGTTACACAATTTTCTTGATAGCTCTTGAAATATGCCATTTCCTGAAGAAAAAAAGGACACATCACAGATCAAGATTTTGTACGTGTCAATACATCGTGAAAGTAGACAGAAATTCTTGTGCAGGCACTAAAAAAGACCATCATGACAAAAAAACAACAACACCAAAATCCCCAATAACATCATCAAAATCTGCCATCATTGTTGACAAAATGCAGCACCAAATTTTACGAAAGCGATATCTACCAGCGTACAGTGCATGCGTGTTGACGTGGCACTTTACATGTAACCGGATTATCGTCCCGGTTAAAGTGACCTAGGATCGATTCCGTGAAGCACTATTCGTAAATATGAATAAATCTTAATTGCTAAGCAAAGTGTGGTGTTACAATGCAAATCACTATGGTGATACTGACAACTCATCTTAAGATTAATCTTAGTGTTTGGTAAAATCCAGAACTGGTCACTTTCATAGGTCACTTTTACTGGCCAGAGGTTGGTTAGTAACCACTGGACATGGTTCAAGAAACCAAGAGGAGATTTTCATGGACCGTTCGGTTAACATTGTCTGAACTTGGCCCAATTTCATGGAATCCTTTAACGTTAAGCAAAAAATCTTCGCTTATGTTAGCACTTAGCAGGCTTTTTGGGGTTACGGTTAGCATTCTTTTTTGGTAACGCCTAATGCATAAGCAAGGAATTTCTGCAGAATGCATATGACAGCACGTTGGCAGAAAATAATCACAGTTACCCTAGAAATTCTTCTCTAACCGAAAATCTTTCTTACGGATTCCATGAAATAGATTTCACGCAAAGCTGTGCCCGTAAACACAAAAATAGGCGGTAACAGAGTCCATTTTGAAATTGGGCCCAGGGCTTATACAGTATAGTAGCATCATGGAGGTAGAAATGGTAGGAAAGATGAAGCATCATGTTATTTCATTAGGTTTGAAATTATCCTGTATATCTTTTTGAGACGGTTTGAGCATGGAGGTAGAAATTCCCTTTGACATGCACAAAATAGCATTGCGGTACATACTTGGAATGAATATACTCAATATTTGGGATGGGCAATGTATGTACATGCAATGTGTAATGTATGTATGCTATGTGATCTATACAGTATACAGGATGTCCTCGCCTCATACTAGCATTGCCTGTCACTCTTCATAAAATGGACCCCAAAAAAAATAAATAACCTGGAAACCAAAAAGTACACCCCTGTTCTGCAGAGTGGTACCTCCACACAGTGCATGTCAGCCCTATCTGTCTGGCCACATAATTGGTCAATTAGGGGGCAATGTAATCAAATTAAGCTGGGGCATTAAAATCAATAAACACTGGCTGTGCTCTTAATGCAGGTATAATTGAGTGACTGATTAGCACTGTGTATAACTGCACTAGGGACAGGGATATAACTGTATTATATGGCTTGGGAGGTTGTGGTGCAAGGTGTAGGCAATGATGGACATTGCTTGAGTGGACATGTACTTGTAGTGCATGCATTCAAGCACAAGATGTGTGTGGTGTTGTTGAACAGTGCCCTCTAGTGTCCAATACTAGTCACACAAGTTCCATGTTCATGTCAAACGTGTGTCAGTGAAATGTTAGAATGTGTCCATTATTACATTCAGCTATGCATCCTAAATTCTCAGGATATGTTAAGCAGCAAGTTGATACAAATCTTAGTTACAGTATTTAATAAACAAACTTACATGACTAACATGTATTGCTTGGAGTTAGGAAGGCCTGATGCGTTTCGATCCTAGCAGGATCTTTCTCAAAGGCTAAACAGTAAATTGCTAGCCTTTGAGAAAGCTCCTGCTAGGATTTAAACGCATGTGGGGCCGATTTCATAAATATCTACAACACGTCGCAACTCGATTTGCGACGCGTCCGAGCTGCGACGCGTCGCATCTATGCGGTGAGTCCATAGAGAAAGGATGCTCCTTAACTCTGCGACGTGTCGTAAGTTTTATGAAATCGGCCCCAGGCCCTTCTAGCTACAAACATTTGATAAACTTCAGGTCATTTTTTGGCTGATGAGCAGTTTATTACTTGTATTGACTTATATACAGTACATTTTATAATCTAAAGGTACCTTTGAAACAATCAGTATAGTAGGATGCCACTATAAAGAACACGCCAGAATGCACAAAATTTGTTTGTTATAGTGGTCGTTCGTTATAGTGAACAATATTCAGCATGCCTATACTTTGTACATAAATATTGGGAGTCAAGGATGATGTTTAGGTATAGCCAAATGCTTGGTATAGCGGTGTTCGTTATAGTGGTGTGCCTCTGTATGTATTACATGCAAATTGAGTGTCCCTCATGTAAAATGTGTGTCCCTGGTGTAATGTACAGGATATTTTGCTTTTCAAGGATTTGGTAACAAAAATGCTGACAATTATAGGGGTGGTGGCCGGGGTTGGATGTTGGGTAAGTCCATGCATCGTTCTTTCTCATTCTTAGTCTGTACCCTGATTGATGCCCAAATAACCGAACAAGGTGCTCCAACAAACAGGTGTGTTTATGTTTGTGTGAATTCTCCATTTTCTTGTTGGTATTTGTATGGCTTCCACAATCATGGCACCAAAGGGTTGCTTGTGAAGCCATGCAGTACCAGCCGGCCGTCCTATTCAAGCTATTGAACCATAATACGGCAGCCATTTCTCTCCCCATTAGTGCACACTTGTCATCAGCTCAGTGGCGTGGAACATCACCGGCGCTTCCTGACTTCACAGAAAAAAATACAGAATACACTACTCTGATTCCTTGTTATATTACTTCCTTCAGCCAGTGAAGCCTCCCCATACCAACTCACTGATTGAGTATTTGTGTCACTGATTGGTAAAAAACAGCCCCTCACCCCATGGGCTGGGTTGGGAAGCAGGGCTTCACTGATTCCTTTCAAGGTAGATTTTGGGTTTTGTAGGGCTTTGGTGGTTGGGCTTTTGTCCCAGCAATGGTGGTGAGGATTACTGAGGTAGTTGAAGTGGTGTTAACAGGGTAAACAACAGCCCCAGGCTGTCTGCCTATCCCATTGATCTCTGGATGTTTAGAGTTGCTTGTTTGGAGAGGTGGGGGGTTGTCTCCGCTCTGTCACAAATTGTAGACTTTGAATAGTGTTATTCAGCTTCTTAGAACTCAAGTTATTAAAAGTGTGTTGTAAATAATACCTTGCAAACGTTATGATCTGAAATACAGAATGACTCAGTTGCAGTGAACAAAAATCTAAAATAGCCTTAATACTATTGAAAAAAATGGCTATGAATCAAACAGTGCATTTTTAAGACTTGTAATTGTTGATTCAAGCCCCGATTTCAGCATTTTCAGTTGGAGACACTTTGCTTTGATAAAGTGCTTTTGGGAAATGGGGTCATTTTGTGCTGGCTTTTGTCAGCCTTGTTTGTCCGAAGGCCCCAAATTTCTCGTTCAGGAAAATTGGATAAATAGGTCGTCGCGATCAATGGCATTTAATTTATGGTTTGGGATTAAAAAGTTATGACAACTCAGGGATTTCACATGCTGCTTCTTTTTGGAAAACGAAAAGCAGAATCGTTAATATGATTAGGATTTCTGTCAAAACATCTCTCATAATTTTCTGTACTGGAAAAAACAGCAACAGAATCTGAAAGAAGTGCTCACTCTTTTGAACAAATCCTTAGTGAAAGTCGGTTGTTTTTTTCAGACTACCCAGGTGTCAATTTTGTGACTTTTTAAGCATAAAATTTGCTTTGGCAAATGTTGATCAATGCTTTACAGAAACGCTGAGAACCATTTACAACCAATGTGTCTCACATGTAATTGTACCTGGTGACGTCAACTTGCCAAGCAAAATGTCAATTTGTTCCTAATAAAGACTTTAACCTGAGTTATCATGAAGATTGAATGCATGTCAGGTTGATTTATCTCAAACCTGTGTTATTTAAGTGGTAATTGCAGTTTTGTCTTTGCCAACAATGTATAGGATTACTATATAGGCCCAGGGTGAGTTTGTGTTTTCATGGCAAACATGTGATTGACAGTTAAGGTCGCTCTGTACAGTTTTTATCTGTGGGTTAAATGTTCGAATCCAACTTCGTTCGCTTTTCTGTGTTCATCTATAAACGATTTGAACAAATCAAGTCAGTTTGCTCTGTGGCTTATTTGGTGGCACGAAAACAAGACACATTATGGAAGTGACCGCAAATCCAAACATTCTTGGGGCGTGCCTGCAATTTTGCAAAGCTGTAATTAAAATGCTCAATGGAACACATTCAGTACCTACAAGTGTATTTCACTGTTTGGTTTTCAAGAAAGAAACATGCATGGCCTCTGTGACTATGACCCATGAGAAAGACATGGAAGGGTTATTCTATGAATATGATGATGACCCAAATGTCGGGTAGAGAAATGGAGGCAGGGGTTATAGGCTGATTAAATATTGATATCTTGAGGCATTGTGGCATCAGGCAGTCCAGCATAGTTTACCCGCTGTCAGCTGAATCCTTGAAGGCTGAATGCTGAAACCACTGGCCCAACGGACACTGCTTTCTCTAGGGACAAACTGCTAACAAGGTTTTGACCCAATTTTGACAGATTAGATCCCACTGTGTTTTTTTTCTGTCAGGCCACTGCAAGGGGGGGGATTTTTCACCCTTGCTAAATCCTCAGATTACATAGCAAAGGTGATTTCGTTTTCTTTTTTATCCCCCTTTTTTATGGGGGGATAGTTATAGTGTGGACAAATCCAGCTGAGATTGTGATTAATCTAGCTAGAATAATCGCAGCCTTTTCCATTCAGATGAGGCTTTTGCCCTATATCCAAGGATTTCCCAAGGTGTGTGTACTTAGGCGCAGGGAAAATAAAAAGGGCTTTGGGCTTTGTGGGGCGCCATTAGTGTGGGGCCGGGATTTTCTGCTTTTGTGCTGTAATGATGGCTGTGTCGCCTGCGTTGTTCACGGGACATAGTTCCTCAGTCTTCACTGGCCATTTGTAGAGGTTTTATTGCAGCTGAACGGTGTGAAGTGGTTCCAGTCTGCCTATCTTGTAATGCTAGTAATTGGATCATTAATCTGGGCCAGTGAGAGCTCTGCCATGGTGATAAACCAGGAATTTCATTAAGGATTTATAGGTTTAGATGTACACGCAGAGTCTAGTATCAGCGTTTATGGAACAGTGGTAAGTGGATGTGATTTTGTCTAGATTTACTCTTCTTCTTAATATGTGAAGGTGATTCTAGTAAGATATTTGCATCACCCATTGTATAAACAACACTAATGAAATTATTCTATTGTTTACTAACACTTTTTTACGATCAGCATCTTATACATCTCAGATCAACCAAAAATATTGAATAATTTTTAATTTTTTGATTAGATGAATGAGTGAAAACTGAACAATTACAACTTTTCCCTTTGTTTCCACCAGTATTTCAATCAAAGCCCAAAATTGGGTTTGAGAAGAGAAAAATAGAAAATAATGTAATTTATCTGTGAATAGTTGAAATTTTACCTAGTAATTCAATTCTTGTTTCATTCTGACAAGCTGGAATTGTTTCTGTCAATAGGACCTACACAATAATGTATTGTTCCTGCACATAACTTTCTCTCAAGATCTAAAAATTTTAATGTGAAACCCATAAAATCTGACGTGTTTTGGTTTTGCTGGTCATAATATTTTTTATTTTATTTTTTATTCTTTTTACGAAAAATATCATGATAATGTTGCTGTTTTGAAGAAAAAAAAACCTCCACCATTTTTGGTCTGCCATTAAAAAAGTAATAATAAAATTGTAAGAAATGAATGAATTAAATTCATTAAAAAATAATAAAAAAGAAAATGAACCAGACACCACAATCATCTGTTTTGGGGCACAGTTTTTGAGTAATTTTGCTTGTTTTTTGTGCCCAAATTATGATGGAACTAGACATTCGACGATTGAAAATTTGAAATGTACTACAGCCCATTAATTCAGCAAAATTATGGCTGTTAGAATTTCAGCGTACATATTTATATATTCTAAACTGCACTGTGATTGTGATGTGCATTTGTTAGCAAGAATGTGGAATTGATTTAAAGAGCTTTTCAGTAATGATGATGTACAGATGGTGTAAACGCATGCTGAATGCAGTATTTGGGTCATGTGTTGTGATGTGCATAAACAGTGTAGGCCTATGTGTTGTGTGACTTACTGCACTTACTGCAGCTGACAAAGTTATTTTGACATCTTTTCAAGCAGACATACAGAGAAGACCATTACATTGAGTTAACTGTTACAGGAATTTGGCATTGCAATTATGCATGGTGTTGTTTTTAATATCTGTCGTTTATTGCCAGCTTTGCACAATTTGTTTGAAGCACTGGTGGGTGTATTGTGACAGCCCAATACATGTCTTATATTAGTCATCTTGTCTTGCTTGAGTGTAATTTTACAACCTTCGGTGTGAGTACAAGGTTTCCTTCAGTGGTCTGTTGATGATTGTGGCATGGTTCAATCACGCAGCGGGCATGGCGCTTTATAACGACATATGGTGGGGAGATAGGGCGTGAAATATAGCACACAGCTCTCCCGGCGCGCTGTGAAGGCTCCCAGTCAGTGGCTAGTTCCTTTGTTGTGTTTTTGTTGCATATGTCTTGTGTGTGTATGAAGAGAAAGGTTGAAGGGTGATGGGGGGTTCCTGTAGTCAGGCAATTGCCTGTAGGTTTATACAACCTCCCCATTTCAGTGTGGTCGGTGTGTTCACAGCACTTCCCTTCCCTCGGCACAAGAAGTAGGCCCTAGAGTGCTCTGCACACAATCGAGATGTGATTTCTCCCACTGGCTCGAGTGCTCTAATGCAGTAGTGTTCCATTAACATGTTTGCTTTGGCCGAGCTCATGATTGGGTTAACGATCAGCGTACCGGGCACCGAGACCGTGCACACACTCCTGCGCGGGTTTCAATTTCCTGAACAACTTGACTATTCTCCAAACCAGATTCTTCAGACCCCCTTATTTCCAATTTCAGGGGCTCTTTTTTTGATGAGCATCTCAAGTCCTCGGCCAGCATAACAACCCGACCTCTCCTTTTCCCACTTTGAGCACCTTCAGAACGCTCGCCAAGAGAATGGCATTCCAATTGCCTGACCAAGTCCCCCCACCCCCTACCCTTCAAAGAAAGGGAGAGGCAAAAAAAAAATCAGTATAAGTTGAATAATAGCTGCGGTTCAAACACGGCATGGATTATTCAGAACGAGGACAGTCAGAGCATGAGCCAGGCCCGAGTTATTCCCTCCAATGATTATACCTCTTCTTTGATGGGCTAAAGTACCTCTTACCAGAGCACATTGTTAGCATTGATTCTCCCCCAGTAGTGCATATATTGATTCACACTCTAGTGTTTACCATTAAACGGAGTTCAAACAGTTGATTCTTTTGGAGTGCTTATACCAAGTACGGACAAATACATTTTCAGGAGGCTTTCTAATAATGCCAGTCACGTTCGTCTGCATGTATTTGTATGTATATATGTGTGTGTGTGATGTGGCGTTCTGACAGCTGTTTAAGGACTGTTGAGAGGGGAGTTGGAGGTAGGAGTAGGGGGGGGGGGGGGTTGGTTGTCTTTACATTGGCTACCTTCACCTGGCCACTCTTCCATGGAGAATAATTTCCAGTATTTGCCAACATGCCTGATGACAAGGACATCAGCCGTGTGTCTACCATCTCTTGTCTGGTTGAGCCTGTGGATGCAGGGGCCAATTTCACTAACGCTTTGCGATCATAACTAAAACCCAAATGCGTCGCTAAAGGGAATTTCGATCACTACTTTGCATAGCAATTTTTCCATTTTTGTTGAGCACTGAACACCATCCAGTCGCTTGAGGGTTACATCCTAAAAATTGGTGCAGTGATCGTGATATTCAAGACAAAAACCATTTCTATTGGAAATAGAGTTTTGTATTTATATTGGTTAAAAGGTTGAGCCCTATTTCTCGACTGCAATTCAAAGAACGTTTGGTTCACAAGTGCCCCATGCGCCTTTAAAACAGTGTTAACCCCAATCACCTCTAATAAATCAAGAACTCAACATTTGAACGATGTCTTCTCGAATTTGAGAGCAGAGTCAAAAAAGATGACAGCAATACTGATTTCATTTTTATTAGAGTCCACGTGTAGACTGGCTAGCGTTACATGTACAGTTTGTAGGCCTAGGCCTACACGCCTTGCTAAAATATCCCATTTCCTGTGATGTTCATTATAATATATGTCACAAAAACCAGACCCCCTTGATGATAAATAAGTTAATTGTACATTAATAAATCAACTTTAGCATTAAGCTGTATTTTCAGTCTACACTCCCAGCTGTTATATTCCTACAGCTTTTTACATGATGCCATAATTCAATATTCCTTATCTATACATGAACAGATGCTCAGACTTAATGTGTACATAAATTGTATAGTATAGAATTATTTGACTCCCTGGTCCAAAACAGTATTCTTTATTTTCCGTTTATTTTTTTTCATCAATATTTGGTTTGGTTGTGGGTTTTGCTTTTAGGTTCAAATATCTGTTAAAAGTTTGTTGATATTACAACATGTAGTTAAAATATTAACACTATAGTGTTAATTACATTACAATCTGTTGAACAGTATGAAACTATATACACTGTTTAACATTGAGATAATGTAATGCAGGTATACCAATGCAATGAGATAGCGATGCGATATCTGTATGTTAATATTAATAATGTGTCAATTTGTTTATAAGCTAAAAATGTTGAAGTATTTGTTGATAGTTAGCATTTGGGTGACATTTTGACAAGTCTGTTTGGAAAAAATTCACATGCTCCTTAACAACGAATTGGAAAAGGGCATTATATACCATGGAGTAATACTTATATTAAAGGCACAGTACAGGATTGGTAACATACTGGTACCCAAACACAAATGTTCACGGATTTACGTATAAATTTCAGGGTATGAAGATGGTGCTGGTACAAACATACCGTTAAAATATTTCTGCCTGAAATGGTCTATTTATACAGAAATTAGTCAAACATAGACCGAAAACAGTTTCGATCTCGGGGTAAGACCAAAACCATTCCTGGGTTTTATAAGAAAAATCAGGAAGAGTCAGGTTTTTGCTATTGTCTCGTGACTCAGATGGCAGATTGAAAAATTTTCACAGGCTTATTATTTCAACTTTGTACATGTTGGATCAGACAAAGTGTGAGTGCTGTTCTGTGACCTTTACCATGCATGTGTATTAGGCCTATACCTTTAATAGAACGATAAAAGTGGATCTCTTCATAACTTGGAAGCCACGCCCCAAGCTCAGCAAATTTAAGCAGTTTATAAAGCAGCTGGATTGATTTGAATCAATTAAGAAAGCTGTTGATGGCCCTCGTCTGTCCTGTGTAATTTGATCAAAGGAACGGATAATTGACATTTCCCTTTGGTCGATCTTATAATTGCTGAAATAACATGGCCGCAAATCAGCAATTTCCTCATCCATTGCTCATTTGCAAGGTTTTTCATTTATCCCCAGCCCAACAAAGACAGCTTGAATGGAATTGAAAGGGCAATTGAATAAAGGCTTTCTAGTAGTGGCGGTCGTACATGTACAGTGATAGCTAGTGTCGCATTCTAATCAGCTATGTATAGCGTCGTTTGTCTATATAATCTGTTTGGTTGAAAACGGTTTATATTCAGGTAGCTTTGATGAATCGATTTTGAAAGGGTGTGTACGTGTTTGAAATTGAGAAGCGTGGTGGACAGATATATTTTGGCAACATTTGCTGCCATCCACTCGCCTTTTAGGTCTCCAATCTCAAACACCACGGGCGTTTTAATATCGCGCTAAATTTACCGGGGGACGAACAAAAAAGGTGGGGGGGGGGGGGGGGATTGAATCCTGAAAGAGCCTGGATTCAATCGGCGGCCATGTTGCCCCGGAGACACTCCCAGGGCTGAAATGATATCCCATCACTTGTGTGTATACAGTTGAGTCCTAGGAAATGTCAGATGCAACCAGATCCACTGGGCGAGCGTGTGCAATGCCCGCGAGTCGTGACTGGCTCTGTTTACGTTAGCTGTTCCCCGGTAATGCAGCCCCCATCCCCTGTCAAACTAGATCAACAGTTAGGCATTCATCGCTAGCCGCACTAGCTTTATTAGTATTACCTCCTTTTCCACTTTTTTTTTGGTTGGTAACCCGGCTGTATGTACTTCTAGACTGAGATAATATCCCTGATATTAATTTTTTATTTGCTCTTCAAGTAACAGCAGTCGATCGTTTCTTGAAAAGATGTATATAGGGGGAGGGGAGGTTGATGATGCGGGGGAAATGAATGGATAACCGTGCGTCTTTGTTAGACACGATGTATCATTTTCAAATGTATATTCACCGGTTGTGCTGCATAAACAGGGAATTTGTGCCGGCCTGACAAAAGATAGGTGGATCAGATTTCGCTCAGAGCTTGGCGTAGGTAGGAGAATCGTCTGATTGGATTGTGCGCTGAAATTGTTCTGTATAAGACCGTTAGTTGATCATCAGAAGCGGATTCGGACGGAGTATATTACTAGACATTCCCTTTGTCTGATTTGGATCGAGGAGAAAATGCAGCAGTATTTTGATAAAACGAAACAAACAAGTACACAATGTCCGATTCATGAGATGGCTGGATTGAGAATAATACAGGCCTCATCCGCTTACAGCTTATTATAGTTACATTCAAATCATAGATAAGATTGGCCTGCCTATTGCTGTATAGTGTGGGAGAGGCTCTGATACGTCTTGAATTTCTTTCTTTTTTGAGTTGATGTATGTTATTTCAGTGTGGCATGTTCTGTATAACGACATTTCCACTGTCAGGGGACATTTTTGTAATGTAAATTACCTTTTTTGTTTTGCATATTTACTTGCATTTCAAGGAATCATAAGTGGTATACTTGCTTATTCAAATAAGACATTTTTATATTGGAGTCTTTCAAGAATGATTGATCAAGGAATAGGTCAACGTTACTAAACAGGTAACTTGCGTTACCATGGAATTGCCCATTTAATTTTTTTTTCGTTTGCTTGTTCCTAGATAGCAAGCACATACAACTGTGTTGACAAAGACCTAAAAGACACATAAATAGAAACACATTAATCATAATTTTTTTTTTTTTAACAATCAACAAAACGATAATAGGACAATTCACATTGGTTGATATATAAAGTGTTTTACCATGCAGGGATGAGTGTGCACAACAAAAACACACCCATGAGAAAGAGTTTATGTAGATCAGTTTGCGGAAACAAAATGTAAGAATCGTTCGTAATCTCACACTTCTATATCGTTTGCACTTAAGGTCTCAACGTTCGACTAGCCTGCTCTAGTCCTCATCAGGAGACTAGAGCAGTCTAGTCGAAACGTTGAGACCTTACGAGAAGTGCGAACGAAATAGAAGTGGGAAAGTACGAACGATTATTACATGGTGTTTCCACAAACCAATCCACATACCAATTGTCACCATGCAAAACCTCAAATCAGTCTTGAGAAAGAGCTTGTTGACTGCTTTTATAATAGAACAATGGGCATAATGTCTAAACACAGCCATGTATAAGCTCACCATGCTTTCGGGCTGTTTTCTGCTCAAATTTTTTCCTTTTTGTAAATTTGTTTTATCCTGTGGGCATGAGAAGCCTCTTTAAGTTTAATGGATAACCAATATCCTGTCCCAAAAAACCGAGAATGGAGCTTCATTTTGTCTGAGACTAGCAGTTTCCCTGGTGAAAGCTCAACTAAAGGTTTTGAGTTTCCGTCACAGTTGGTAGAGAATCCCTCCGAATCACTCAAAAAGGCATATCCCCTTAAGGTTCACAACATGTACCCAGCTAGGAGGAAGCTAGACTCAAACCCAAGCTTTGCCCAGAGTTGTTTTACCCGGCATGGTTGCCGGGTCATAGGCCAGCCAGCTATTTTTTTTTGCCTCCCCTCGTCCCTCATATTGATGTCAGCCCCGGGCGTCAAATAAATTGGAGGTAATACAACTTGGCAGCTTAATTTTCTGACACAACTTCACTCCATCACACAGCGGTGACACCACCCCCCTTCTCCCCCATCTTATGGGAATAGTAGTCGCTGTTGGACAGATAGTTCCCGAGTCATGTTTCTGGCTGGCCAACTGAGCAACAAAACTAGTTTGCAGCTGCTGGTCTCAGTTTCCTTATAATTTGAATGCTTATTGTGGGCTTGTTTGCCCCGCCGCCGACAAAATTGATGAGGCATTAATAATTTTAAGGCAATAATGAAATTGAATTTTCTCATTTTGAACTGTGGCGTTGAAACCTATTATTATTATTTAATTCATTCTTTTAGGCCTATATTTTTCGTCTTTAAATATTTCTTTTTAATACCCTAACCATGTTTAAATTGTCTTTTAAAATGTTATCAATGGGGTAGTAATTGGTATAGGCTTATGACAAAAGGTGTTTTGTTGCGGAATCGGAAATTTAGGCTGTGTGATCCATATTTCCTATTTCCATTACGGCCATGACGCCGAAGTACGCTGTGTTATAACTTATAAATAAGAAACTTTAAACATGGGCCTTAGAACTAGAAGCAGTACATGTAACAATTCCAAAAAGATGCAGCAGGTTTTGGGTATCGTAAAATGAATTTATTAGTACATAAGCACCAACATTTGCTTAATCACCAAAAACCTTTATAAATAAAATCAGTAGGCCCATATGTCAGCCAAAACTCCTTGTGAATGTCATGCTCAGCAAACAATGACTGAATACAAGTCAAAAGCAGTAAACATCACATTAACATTTGATTGGTAATTCTGTTTGATCAAGGACAACTTTTCATACTTAAGCATATGTTTTGCTTAAGCAGCTCTATGAAATTGGCCCCTAAGCTTGTCTAAACAAGCAGATGGAAGATTGTAAAAATACATTTTGAAACGTGTTCCCTGCATGTGCTGGTACCCTTCTTTGTCTTTTAGATACAGTCATACATCGTCACACTTCATTAACTTCATCGTAACCCTGCCTATCACATGAATATTGTTTTTCCTGCCTAATTTTTATGGACTTTTTTTTGTATTTGTTGTGCTGGTAAGCATCTATACTTTCTTTCTTAATGGTTTTGTTTTGTTTTGGATTTGTTTTTTGCTGGTCTGAAACTCGAAGTTTTCAAGCATATGACTAAAATACTCGGAAAATTTTACGACATTACAAATTTTATTACGGGCCATTTTATTTAATGGCAATGTTGATTTGGTTGATCGTGGAAGGACATGTCTAATAATAAGCTTGTTTTTGTTTTTTTTGCGCCACAATGAACATCAAAGCTGTGTCATTGTATCAGCGATGGACTGACTATTGCTTGAGTATTGTTGTTGCTGCTATTGTTGTTTTGTACGCATTTGCTGACAAAATGCCTTCTACCCAACAGTTTGCTTAACATCTGTTTGTGTCTATTTGGTTTTCCATTGTGGCTTAGTTTAGGTGAAATGGACACCAGCATGTTGTTGTTCACTATGTAGTGTTTTCCATTTGGAATACTAATTAGAATATTGCACAGAATTTACAAAATGCCTAATTACAATAGTTTCCAAGCACTTTAAGATGTATTAAATAATAGAACACAAAATAATAAGTAGGATATTTATCTTGATATGCACATGACATCATCTAGGTTGAAATAGCTGTCTTGAATATACCGCACAGACTGACTCACAAACTGGCATTTTCAGGGAGTGTAACTGGTACCCAACTTGACTGGTACCCCGGCTAGCCTCATACCCCTGGGTCAATACCAATTACGGAACAGGAAACCGGCTGTTTGCCCCATAATGCCCCCATACATCACCCCAACCACCTTGAGGTAATCAACGGTAATCAGATAATCAGAAACTTGCACTTTTGAATTAGTCAATTCCCCATAGGGGGCCCCCAAGTCATGGAGAGAGGGTCTGCTGGGGCCCCTGGGAGGTGAGGGGAAAAGCTGAACGTGAACAGCGTCCAATTAGAGTTGCGGCTGGGGCGCTGGGCTTGTATCCATGCTGTATTCTGTCAGAAACTTCAAGGGATTTGGTCTGTTCCCGGAGAGCCTGTGTAAATGAGAATGGAACAATTTTTCCTTCCCTTGGGCAGCTGTGTTAGTGATACATCTTTGCTTGGTATGTTTTTATACTCTGGAGCTAGTGACTGTGGTTACAAAGAGGGTCAGGATTTGTCCATAAACTAAGCCTTTCTCTGCTGTATCCATTTAATTGAAGTCTGGGTCTGACTGAGTCAGCTAGGTCTGCAATCCCAATACAGGTGTGCTGCATTCCTTGTATTACTGCAGGGAACATGTCCAAAGTTTGAATGCAGTTAGTTCAAAGTTGTCCATTCCTTTGACATAGGCCTACTTGTATTGTACGACTGCATAGGAATCTTGGAGTAACTGTGCTGATTTTTGTCAGCAGTGAACGCTATGTATCCTATAAATAGGTTTGCTGTGTGCAGACTTTTCTGTCCAGATTTCTTGGTATTGGATAATTGTTATCAGGGCCTTATCCAAACCTCGGCTCAGGCTCAGGCTCAGGCTCCATTTCTTGAATCCATTCTTAAATAACAGGTATCAAAATAGAGGAAGTTAGTAAGTTTGAAAAAGAAAACAGAGCTTCAGCTTCAATGAAAAACCATAACCTAAATTGTTAGCATATGTATGACAGAGACGAAGCCTTAGCCGGAATTTGGAAAAGGTCCCTGGCTAAATGTGATGGTTACGTACCGCATAGGTTGGTACCCGTGATGTGGTACTACGTTATTATTAAGAAATCCCCATGGATGCTTTGGGCACCAGTTTGGATTGACTGATACAAATGCAAATGTCAAATGTGACTGGTAAACTAGCACTCTGGGTACCGGTACATGCTTGTGACTTAAATACTAAATTGATTGCATGAACTCATGCCGAGCCTTAAAATAATCATGACACTTTTATGCTACTAAGATTGTTTCCGTAAGGGGTCTGATTTGTCACTTCTTCCCAGAGGTGTTGCATACACCGAGGCATCAGTCAGTACTAGTTTGCTAGCGACGTCTGATCTCACCCGCTAGTAGATCCAAATAAACCCCCCTAAACATCGTGAAGTAATTTCCGCTCATTGCCATCCAGTTTACAACCCGTTGGAAATGTCTCCGGCGGTGGTAATCAGAACGGAATATTAAGACAGAACGTGCGGGGCCGGGGGAGGCCTGCAGAGCGTTTCCCCTCCCCACGACAATCACAATTAATTCACTCTGTCTGTTACTGGGAAATTTGCGACAAACCCTAATGCAGGCCTTATTGGAACCCAACATGGCTTATTAGCACGAATTTGCAACTGTCAGACTCAATCATGCCGGCAGATGTGTGACGAGTACGGTTCTTGCTTTGGGAGGCCGAGGCTGAGGGAACGTCATATTGTTGTGAATTACTGGAGGAATTGATAATGCCATGCGCTAGTTGCCTGCCCGGATGCTAGAGCACGTCTCAATAGAAGCATCAGGGGGTCTTTATGGAAGGGGTATATTAAGGATGCATTTATACGGAAGAAGTGGTAATTATGCATTGTCATATACCAGCCTATAGAGACACTGATGTACGGTAGATAGGATTGCCAGTGATTGATTAGTAACTGGGTTTATTCAAAGCTGCATCTCAATAAGAAGCCATCGCTTCTTCAGACATTACGGCGGGTAGCATAACAACATGACATGTATGGATATTGGCAGTGGATCCTCACAAACAATTGATCAGATTTCAGCTCCTGGAAATTGTTTGCTTCAATTTTGTTGGCTTTTTAAAACCGGATCGTGAATTACTTTTGAAATATGTAACAAATCTTATCGACTATTGACTGATGTCAGCTCCTGATATGATTACCAGTGGTCGTTATCAAAAGAACTATCCTAGTAGTCTGTAGTCTAGCTCGTTAGACTCTCCATGCTGTGTACAATATAAAGTTAAGGTACCTGACTAATTTTGTCTTAATGGCCCCACCATGAATTTATGATTTTCCAACTATGTAGGCCTAATTGTTGACAATTGTAATACTTGTACGTAGATCAAAGAACCTTCTGTGCTTTGCCAAATTTAGGTTTTTAGGAATGATACATAATATTTTAGATTGCGCACTAACCTATTTTTCCAATTCTAGACTTCTAGACTCTTTGTGTGTAACATAGGTTTTAAGGAAAGTGTTTTTATTTCTGGCTTTGATGAGCATACATAAGTAGATATTTTGTGTTTTATTAAGGGATATTGACTCTTGATATATGTTAATATCTGTTGTCAGTTGACGTACAGTCATAAAGAATTTCCTATTTAAGGGCCTAATGTGTTTGCTTTCTTACATTTGTTCTTGTCTGATTGTCCCTTTTCAAAGCTCTTAACTCCAGTAATCCTTGTGATAAATGTTTCATCTAAATTAAATTTTTCCTTCCCGAAATCATATTTGAGTGATGAAATTATATGCAAGTACATGTATATCATGACATGTGATGTATACAGTATGTAGATTGTATTGACTTCCAGTGATCAAATTTAGATTGTATGCAGGGAATGGGTATGTGTGTGTCTACATCATGACATGTATTTTACACGAACTCAATGTCACACAAATATGAATACATGTACTTGTAATTTACATGCACGTAGATTTTTGTTTTTTTGACAGACATGAAATCAGACAGGGCTAAACCCCAAATATGCCGAGACCATTTTTCACGGGTTTCACGGGTTTCACGGTTGATTTACTGACAATACACTTGCACTATAATGCCTATACTTTGGAATTAAATGTAAAAAAAAAGCTGTGGGTGTATCCTTTGTTGTGGCTTTAGCAGACCGGCAAGCAATGTTAAATCCCAATCGCTAATCTCTATTCATTGGGCATCATAAATGCGATTTAGGAAAAACAGCAAATCACAAAGCGCAGCCATTTCTTATCAATGCTGTGTTATTTAAGGCGTGTAGTTATTTCATAGGTGATGTTTTCCTAGGTGAGGGACCAAACACGTCGTCGTCATCGGGAAGCCACGCACACACACATTAAGGTGCATACATGCCCCAAGGCGGGCAAATGTGTGGTAATAGACCAAGCGTTATTAGGAGGACCGTGTCCCGGAAGCAAGGCTGTGCTCTTAGAGATCTAGGTCATCTTCCTGCCTGCCATCACTCCGCACCATCGCCGTACAGCTCACGACATCTTCAAGTCAGCCACACAAGCCTGGACAACAATATCACATATACCATGTATATGGTGCATGCTCGATATTGAAGAGATGGAAATTCTTGTAACTAGAACAGAGTGAGCTTCAGATACTGGCCATCTTTGATCCACATTGATCTTGTCAGTAGACTCACAGTTTAGTGCTGGGATTTTTATCCGGTTAAAGGTTAACTGACCCGGTTTGAATTATCCGGTTACAAATTTCCACAAACCGTTAACCAAAACTGAAAGGAAAAAAAGGGACGAGCCTTTGGCTCATGCTCAACAACCCAAAAAGTGTAAACTGTAGAATTTCAGTCAGTTATTGTGTCCATTTTGCCAAGTAGAAACATGCTTTTCACATACTGGATCTAAAAGAAACATTGTGTACTTGATCTAAATGCTTGATGTAAAGAATAGCATCGTAAAAAGCATTCTGAAATCGACAATCACATTGAAGAAGACGTATATATCATAAATCGCACACATTGCACGTGATTTTTTTCTTGTAATCAGTAACTGGATATGAAATTACCCGATTTTGCCCAGCACTTCTCACAGTGTGGCACTTGGCAGCAAAATTCTTTACCCTTTGCTTTTCCTCGGGTACATTTGAAGAGTTCATTTGCAAAAACAGATAACTCCATTTATGAAAAAATAACTCAATCATGCTTTACATTTCAGTATCCATGGAAACCGCGTAGTCCGCGTACATTTGAACATATAAAACTTATTAATTTATTGCAAATTTATCAAAGAGCAGAAAATGAAAAAAATAAGAATGAATTGATTGATCCTTCAATATAAAAATAGAAGCATCCGTGATGATACATTTTTCAACAACATACATGGGGGGTAGACCACCAAGAAAAATAATGACCAGCAAAAATTCTATCATTCACCCTGACCAAGTCTGCATAGCTAATCATATTATTGTTTCAATTTAACAGATTCTCAAGTGTATTTGTGCATAGCGTGTGGATACACCACAAGCATACCATTGGTAACATATGTTGAAAAGCCCTTTGTCTTCTTGTATATATGGCTATGATGACTCATTACTCTTACCAGAGAAATTCAATACTCTAACCACGGCATATTTTTTATGTTGAAGTTAGAAATCAATTTTTTTTGTCCGAAGTCATGTAACTCTGAAGAAATCTATTTATAAAGCTGTGGAATTTGTTCCTTAAGCTTTCCCTGTCAGGTAACATACGGGAACGAAATGCCTCTTTGCAATTTGTTGGGACTACGTTGGCGGTCACCATGCCCACAGGAGCTGAGTTGATGCTGTCTGATATCAAAGCTTCCCATGGTCGGCCAAATCCTTTAATTCCTCTGCTTTTCCATCTGGATTTACGGCCAAATCCCCTCGTATTGAAAGAAAGAAAAAAATTCCAGAATCCCTTGCATTGAAAATAAGTAGGTCTTATTCATAGCTTGGCACGCAGCATCCTGTTACAAGCATTCTTCAAGTTTTTATGATTTGAAATCCCTCCAGGAACTGAATGTACATGAAAAGCCGTCATTAACCCCAGTCCGCCAGGGATAATATGCAATGAATTTCCTGTGTATACCTGTTACATTTCAAATCCTCTTTTTATTTAGAGGAAAAAAACTCCAACAAATTTCAATAACATTTTTCTTTGCCTTGGGTGAAGTGTACTTTTATTGAATTCAGAATGGGTTTTTCTGGGTTTAGCGATCGCATGATTTTTCCCCCTGTTTGAAAGCAATTTCTTAAATAATGTTACCGTTGAAGGTACTATAATTCATCATACTTTGGTAGGAAAGCAAAACAGATATGTTCACAGATTTACATGTAACTAGTTACAGGGTATAAAGATAGACTTGGTACAGACATTTTTTCCACCTGAAATGCTGTAGTTATCCAGAAATGAGTGGAAAAAAAAACGAAAACAGTTTTGATCTCCGAAATTAATACCTTACAATTACAATTACCTTACAATTTCACGTAACAATTGAAATGGTTTTTCACTGTTTTCTACTGTTTTCAATGATAAATTTGAGCTGAAAATTTCACAGGTTTGTTTATATTTATACATGTCAAATCAAATTATGAACAGACCGCAGCTGTTCTATCAAATTTACCTAAGTATGATACTACCTTTAATTTATAAAACACTAATGAAATATGCAATGCTTTGTCCAAAAAACCTTGTATTTGAAAAATTAACAATACTGTTGCAAATAGGCCTAAACCAAGCCTGGAATAAAATGAACAAAATTATAAACAAATACAGAAATATAATCATAGATAACCACAAGGGAAACTGACTGAATTTTAAAGTCATTGAAAAGTTGAACAAAGAAATCAGTAAATTTTTCTTTGTTCACTTTTCAAATACAGAAATACTTCAAAAAGACTAAGTTATTGTCTTGTGCAATTGTCCCCATCTGTTTTGTGTGCCCTATTTGCTTGTGGGTGCTATTGATGAAATGATGGATTTTGAAATAACATTCTAGAGACCCAGTTTGGTAGTGAAAGGATCATGCATTCATGCTACACGTTACAAATCTTGATGTATGCAAGTCTTTTGGTGTCTTCCAAGTTGCAGTAATACAAAGCCTTTTGTATATCATACTTTGGTAGAATACTGAAACAGGAATCTCCACAGATTTAGGCTACATTTAACTTTAACAGGGTATAAAGATGGTGATGGTAGAAACATACTGTTAACATTTTTTCTGCCAGAAATGCTGTATTTATCCAGAAAAGAGTCAAACCAATGGAACAAAAAAAAAATAACGATGAACAGATTAAAAAAATACTGTGGTAATTTTTCACTGTTTTTTCAAAAATGGGCACCGTATGGGACTAGGAATTTCACAGATGATTGTTACTGTATCTTCCTTGATATTTTTGCCTATGAATCTGCATTTCTTTGACAAAAACTAAAGTATGATTTGATTCCCTCTTTTTAAAATGGCAGGCTCATACTTTAATTAAAAAGAGACTTAAAGTGATATTGACATGTCCAGATTCATAACATCTGAATCCAAACACACACACACAATAGCAATCACTATTTTAATAGAAGACAGAGAATGCTCTCAATATGAACATATGTCAATTTCAAGTTCATTGGTTTGGAGGATAGAAATAGGTAAGTAAAGTTTGTGCACGACCCTATGGGAAAGCCTCCCTAAGGTCCCATCCTTGGTTAAAATTATTAGCATAATTATTATAATTTTAGGAGAGGATGGGCTTGGTGGTTTATGAGAGCTTAATTTCAAACAATTTAAAAAAATATATTTAGAGTATTTTTCATGTTTGATCGTTACATTATGTAAATTCACAACAACATGTGTGCTTTCCTGTACTGCACCAATGCCCTGTACTAGAGTATTATTCGCATTATTATTATAATTCTAGCATAATTTGTCTATGTACTATTTTTGGAAATTGGAATACGCTGTAATCCTGGTTTATCATTCGCCGTGGGGTTTATCCATTGTATTATGCCAGGGTTTACAGCCTACGGACGTACAGGTGAAAAACAGACAAAGGACTTCGTTGATAGCCCTTTAAACATGCTCATTTTCATTCCGGCAATTTTTTATTCCTTACATCAATTGAAAGTTAAAAGACTTTATTGATTTGGCTCGGCAATTTTTTTTTGGAGATTCCCCGACCGAGTAAAAGAATTCACTGGGCTAAAGCGATTGGTTGATGGGAACGAAGAGCCTTTCGGTTTGAGTGTCGGTTAGGCCTGGATTGGGATTGGGATTGTGGGGGACCAGTTCACCCTGTACGCTGATATCGGGTTCCCATTGTATCACAGCCTGATTTGCATAAGTTTTTAAGGAGAAGTGGCGCTTGAATCTCAGGGGCTGGAGTGTCCTGAGTACGTTGTAGTGCAATCAAGTGCATGTAGGATGCATTTCTCAATGACCTATGGCTTCTGATTACCTACTTCTAAGTATGCCTTCTGAAAGAGTCTCCCTAACCTCTCTACCCCTGGCTTCATTTACATTGCCTTGGGGGAAGGTGTTGATATTATGATGAGCCAGGACATCATTGCAAAACTGACCTCAGATACATATACTTACCGTGTTTACTCTCTTTTCTTTCCCACTATGAATCAGTCGGCTTTTCATCCTGTTTTGCCGCTCAATTCCACTCCTAAATTCTATTTTAGAGTTCATTCAATGTGTGTCAGTCACGGCAAATTCAATTAATGAACAAAGTGGAATGTTTGTTCCCAAACCGTGGATCAGTTCCAGGCCATTTGGATCATTTTTATTCTTCACTCGTTGAATAACAAAGGGACATTTGTGAATGATTTCCGCTCACACATGTTGGCCTTGCGAGGGATGTGATGTGGAAAATTAAAATATGGTTGCATAACAATGTCAATATTTAGCATTGGTAATGATTATATGCAATATTGTTGGTACATAATATGCGTGACTGAATCTTTTATTGTATTTATTCGTTTTAACCTTTTTATTAGAGTTCCAAGTTGAATTAGGCCTAAATAATAACACCACGATGTTTGTGATTCCAGTGTTTTATAATAAAGGTAGTATCATACTTTGGTTTTTGTAAAAGAAATACAGATTCCTGGGCAAAAATAGCAAGGAAGATACAGTAACAGTCATCTGTGAAAATTCAGTCCCATACGGTGCCCACATTTTTAGAAAACAGTGAAAAACAGCCACAGTATTTCTTAAGTATTGTCTCTTTTATTTTGGATCTTTAAAAGATCAAAAATATTTTTGATCACTGGTTTTACTCTTTTCTGGATAAATACAGCATTTCAGGCAGAAACATTTCAATACGGTAGGCCCTACATGTTTCTACCATCACCATCTTTATACCGTGTAAGTTATAGGTAAATCTGTGAAGAGTTCTGTTTCGGTATGCTACCAAAGTATGATGGTACCTTTAACTGGTATTATTATAAAGATGACATTCCATATGTTCACTTGAAATCATTTTTTTTATGTACTGTGCTATGAGAAATAATGTCAGTGCACATTTCCAATTAAATCCAATTGATTTTGTCTCTGTGGCTAATTTGAGTTGATCCCCAGTCGTTGGGTTTAAAGCTTTCCGCAGATTACAGTTGTTTGAAAATATCAACGAGCATGCACAGCTGACATGAATTTCCAGGCAATTTCCAGTGTATAAAATGAATAGACAGATATTTCATGGTTGGCTGTAAAGGCCCCCATGGCTAAGCAGTGTGCTGAAGTTGTGACAGACTAGTAGGTCCACTGGGACCATTGGAAGGGGGGTGGGGACTGCAATCTACCCCTATAAGCTGACATAGATAAAGCAGTTGGTATTCATTTGACTACTAGGTCTACTAGATTCCCTCAAGTGTAATAACAGTGTGACCCAACTTGTCATGTGAGGTCAAAGAGGTACATTCTAAGAGTCTCTAGCATCCATATAGATGACGTTGGCAATTCATCTTGAAGCTCTACTCTCTTAAAGCATGGAGCTAGGAAGAGATACTATCACACTTTGGTAGCATACTGAAACAGAAATCTTCACAGATTTACCCTGTGACTTACAAGGTATAAAGATGATGATGGTAGAAACACATCATTCAAGTTTTTCTGCCTGAAATGCTGTATTTATCCAGAAAAGAGTCAAACAAGACCAAAAGCAATTTTGATCTTTAAAAAATGACAAATAATGGTGAACAGATTTAAAAAATACTCTGGGCATTTTTCACTGTTTTCTTAAAAGGTATGCACCGTATGGGACTGATATTTTCACAGATGACTGTTGCTGAATCTTCCTTGATATTTTGTCCATGAATATGCATTTCTTTGACAAATATCCAAAGTATGATATCACAAAGCAGTTTTTGATGGTTAATTTCATGAATTGCTCTGTGCAATAATCCAACATTTGGGAGCTACATGCATTAAAAACATAGTCTGAGTATCACTTGTTCTACTCCGTGCCACTATGTACGAACGTCTGATACATGCGTGCATGCAAATTTTATGCATCGTGGCACATCAACCAATCAGATTTGTTTATAGAACATTTCCATCTGTGTCGTGATGAACTTGATTGGTCAAAGCCTAGAGGTCAGTGCTTGGTTGCTTTGCATAATTAATCAGGAAATCTGCACGCAAGTGATACATGTAGATGAATGCTCGCTGTACGACGAGAATGTCTATCAACAACATTGATCTTGTAATATTTGTGACTTGACTCATTGTTGTACATCACATTGTACATGAATTATTTGAATATTTTAGTGTTTGTCCGTATTTATGTAACTTATCGTGATTTAAAATTAAAAAGTGCAGATATAGGCCTAAGTCATGAAAATGTAGGGCCCATGTGGGTGTGTATATATCTGTGCTACTTTGATTCAAACATGGTTCCTGCGACATCCATTGTTATTAGCTACCTAAAGCTTCAACCTCCTTCTGAATATATTTACATGTACAATTAATGTAACCATGAAGGAAATGGCTAGATTTACGTGGATTATGTGTGGTATTACTGTCTGGAAAGTAAGCAATGGAAGACAAATGTTTCGACTACGTGCAGTGCATTATATTCTATACAGAACAGAATTTTAACCATACTGCATAAACACAAAGCCAATAAGATCTTGTGTGTTTGTAGCATACATTATTTTGTCCTTGACATTTGCATTTGATATTCCATTCATGACTACAGTTACGCATAAAGCCTTGAAATAATTCAGGCACGCAAATTACGAGGTAATCAGCGTGTTCTTTACTTAAAGGTGCTGCATGGCTGATTTGTAGGTTAATTTTACTTGTACACATTCTCTGTCAGTCATGGGGTCGATTTCATGAAACTTACGATGCGTCGCAGAGTTAAGACGCATCCTTTCTCTATGGACTTACCGCATAGATGCGACGCGTCGCAACTAGAACGTGTCACAAATCGAGTTGCGACGCGTCACAGAGCTTTATGAAATCGGCCCCTTGTTATACCGAGGCAGAGCACATGCTTACAAGCAGGTGCCAATTTCATAGAGCTGCTTAAGCACAACAAAATTTGCTTAAGCACCAAAACTCCTTGTGAATGTTATGCTCTGCAAACAATGGCCGAATGCAAGTCAAAAGCAGTAAACATCACATAAAAATTTGGTTGGTAATCCTGTTTGATCAAGGTAGAATTTTCATGCTTAAACAGTTTTTTGTGCTTAAGCAGCTCTATGAAATTGGTTCCAGTACGCTACACAGACCTACATCTCCAAGCTTATTACATCCTGCACTAATGATCAATTATTCATATGAATCTAGCGTTGGCATATCCTTTATATCTTGTTTTATTTTATGTCACATCACCAACATGTATTTTCTGTCAAATTGCTTTGTCCGTCTTCATTCTATTCCTATTTGTCTGGTCCCTAACATTCCTGGATAATGTAAGAGACATTATGATAAATGACTCAAAATATTTTCAGGATTTTCAAAAATAATATCTTGGAGTTTTAGAAAGGACAGACTGAATGCTGTATTTGGTGCCAATCATTGGAACAAACCAGGGATGTGAAACTTCAGATTAAAATCTGAATTCCGATTTTGTTTTTGTTAAGATTTTAACTCGGAATTTTAGCTTGTACACATGCTCTGTACAAAAGTAAAGGAACTTTAAAATTTCAGCTTTTTTCTTGGTGTTTTCAGATTTTGTTTGTGTGTGGCCACTCATTCCTGACAAACCTCTGCTATTTACAGCCAAATGGAGAATATAAATTGGACTAGCTTTTTGTATTCATGAATTGTTGTTGTTTTGTTTTTCCCTGTTGCAGGCCTCTGAGAGTGATACTGATCTCTTTGCTAATTCTCCACCAAGAAGTAAGTACAAGATTTTGTTGATTAACGTCACAATTAACATCACAATTTTTCTTTGTTCACTTTTCTATGACTTTAAAATTCAGTCAGTTTCCCTTGTGGTTATTTGATGTTTAAAAGAATAAACAACTAATTTTTGAGATATTTGGTTTGCTACGTACACAAAGAATGAATCAGAGATAGTTCTTATTCACATTTGATCGCGTAAACAATTTTCTTTTGCGCAATTTGGAAAAAAATCTTTCAAATTATATTTGCTGATGGAATTGTGCAATGAGCAGGCGCTAGTTGTGAAATAAATTGAGCTGCCATGTGAAAAAGGGGAGGAAAAAGACACGAAGACTGAAGCATTGAGTGTCGGCAAACAAGCACAACTGTGTTTCTGAATCACCGGGAACCCTGAGGACAATTACGCTGTAATTGCAGGGGGTAATGGATAGACGACAGAACAATTATTGCCGTGTGTTGCGTCACATGCCGCTATTCCAAGCATGGCGTCCGCAGCACTGTATGCATACAGCACTGTGCGCACACAAATATCCTGACCTGGTTTCGCTTAATACTACAACCGAGCATTCCATTTTAGCATGCAACAATATCCATCCAAAAACTATAACCAGTACTTAAATTTCAGTGCGTCGTCAAAACAACTTTATGAGGGCTGGAAAAATGATTGTAAAATGATGTGCCTAATTTGTGATTGTAATGATATAAGCACGCATGCATGATGCATCATTCAGGGTATTTGTGTCCATGAAAATCCTGAATATGTTGATGGTATTATTTTAGTTGTGTGCAGCCGCGGTTTGATTGTAAGATGTGGATTTTCAATCAGTGCTGATTCTGAGGATGATTAAGTTTGGTAGGGAATTAACAAATATCCTGTTGTTTATCTCCGTGCACCTCGACAAATAAAAGAAAGCATATGAGACACATGATGAAGAGAACAGTGTACACAAACATGGTGTCTCTGAACTTTCTGTGGAATTTCTTACTCAGTTGATCATAAACAGTTGGCAAACTTGTCAAGCCAAATCGAGTACGGAGACCAAACGTCTGCACTGGAAGATTGGCTGAAAAGATTTGCATAACACTGAATTTTGTAGTCTGTTTTCAACACTGAAACTAAAAATGCAAAAAAAAAGAAGGAACACTGACCAATTGTGAACAACAGAGGGCGCCGTGTGGAAAGCACAGTGTGTAATTCAGGGAGCTTTCACAGTTGGAATGAAAATCAATTGTGAAGTGTATGCCTCGTATCCTGTTTGAAAGATAGACCAAAAAAAAAAGATTTTATCTGAATTTAGTAAAATCTTAATAACTGTACCCATGACACAAAGCTAAAAAAAACCTTGAAAGTTCTATTTTGAAGTCTTTGGCAAAATAAAAAGATAGTACTAATGAAAAACAACTTGCTGGATTCAGACATTGTCAGACAGCCTAGTCTTGGGGATTGTGAACTTGTTCTAAAAACCTCATAACCTAATTACCACTTTTTAAAAAAAGTTTCAGTAGTCCTCGGGCCAATTTCATAGAGCTGCTTAAGCACCAAAATTTGCTTAAGCACCAACATTTGCTTAAGCACCAACATTTGCTTAAGCACCAAAAACCTTGGTAAATGAAATCAGTATGCCAGCCAAAACTCATTGAGAATCTTATATGCTCAGCAAACAATGGCTGAATACAAGTCAAATTTGGTTGGTAATTCTGTTTGATCGAGGAAGACTTTTCATGCTTAAGCAAGTTTTGTGCTTAAGTAGCTCTGTGAAATTGGCCCCTGGATACTTCTGCACCAGTTCAACTGATGTCCGGTGTGGTCAAAATGTCCTGTCCAGTGAAAAGTGTGAAAATGCCGATGGGCAAGCCCATTGAGGAATCCGCAGTCCATTAACACACCGGCCAAATGAATTAAATTTGTCTATTTCTTTTCCTTGCGGCATCTGTCTTATTCCTGCAACTCAGACAGTCTCTTGTCTAATCTGTGACATCCATTTGAAATGTTAAAGGTACACGTACCTTTTAAAATTCGGCCATTAGTCAAAGACAAAACAGTTGTGAGTGGGCTGTATGCAAATGCCATTAGATACTACATGGCAATGTAAATGCTTGTAACAGCTATTTTGGAAATAAACATTTCCTGACGAGTTTAAAATTGAACAATCTCATTGAATTGTTGCACATTTCAACTTATCGCTCAAATTTTGGCGGCCGACTTTAATGAATTATTATCAAGTTACAGGAACATCAAACTAGTCCCACGACATGTTAATGGTAATACAAGGTTCCGTGTTTGTAAGTGGACAAACAGAGCTGGCTAAAAGTACAGTCACCTCCCAGCTGGCTAAATCATATGACAGCACATCAGTACACGCACACATTTTGAAAGACTCCATTTATATTACAGTCACACGGAATGTAAGCGTAAACCCAGTCACTTTACCAATTGTTGAATTTTGGTTTTTAACTGTGAGAGGCACACCAATGCTTGTTTTACATACCTTACGTGGACTTTCCTTTGTTCTAATGTACTGACCAAACAAATTCAAACCATTGGTATTTGAACTGTACCCATCTTTCATGATGGAATTTGGACCGAATATCCCTTGAATGGTAAACTTCAATTTGCGACGGATAAAGACACATTGAAAATTTCTCCTTTTGGCATTTTCGTTGGCATCAAAACATTATGTGGACGTGTGTGAGTCCACATAACGTCTTGGGATCCTGCATTATGTGGACGTCCTTTGTTGTGAAGTCCTCAGTGTGTATGCCACTCCTGTGCAAGACTGTGGACACATGCTAAGGTTATATGCTCTTGGCAAGTTGGCAACACAGCGGGTTTGCCCATGGAAAATTTCAAACTTGGAATAGTATGATACCGAATCTATGCATGAGTTGTTGCTGATCAACTGTCGGTTTAAAGGTACTATCACCTTTGGTGGCATACCAAAACAGAAATCTTCACAGATTTACGTATAACTTACAGTGTATACAGATGATGATGGTAGAAACATACAGCATTTCAGGCAAAAAAATTTAATGTAAAGGGTAAAACCAATGACCAAAAGCAATTTGGATCTTTTAAAGATAAAAAAATAACGGTGAAAAGATTTTTCACTGTTTTCTCAAAAAGTGGGCTCTGTATGGGACTGATATTTTCACAGATGACTTACTATATCTTCCTTGATGTTTTTGCCCACGAATCTGCGTTTTTTGGAAGAAAAAAACAACAACCAAAGTACGATGTTACCTTTCATAAGGCTGTTTGAATTATAATGTTTTAGTTCCAAGATGCATAGCAAAAATGCTTTAGGCCTATGTATTGCCCCAGCCCAAGGAGCCAACATCCACATAAATACCCCCAATGACAAACAACAACACACAAACAAACAAACACCCCAATAGACAAATAAAAAATGATCAGTCTTGATCTTATTAAAAAATGGGGGAAAATATCTCGCAAATTCAAAATGTCTGCCAAAAATTCCAGCCTATTTTGGATCTGGATACAAATACAAATTAGGTTATTGGTTTTTCAGGTCACAGTTTTTTTCCCCTGTCCCTTTTTGTTTTTTAATTTGACACGGGAAATTTTGTAGCCGGACTCTACGGACTGCGGTCTCTAGGCACCCACCAGTAAAAGACGGAAATCGTTACAGTCCTGACTCGACAAATGGGCCCCCTTGGTATGTGCGGGCGAGCGCTTGGTCACGGTCCCACGTGGCCTGTGGAAAAATTATCCTGTAAATTGTTTCCAGGTGTGATTATGTTTTCGCTGCGGACTGAAATTAATATCAGATCAAGTCTTTCTTAGCATTTTTTTTTTTTGCTTGAGTTTTCCGTCCCGTGTTTTGTCTGTGGAGCCTATAGTGCCATATGGTGCTGTGGGCTTGTTTTGTGTGCAAAAAAATGGGTCTGCCGGTACATTAGTAACGAGTGCTTGTTGTCGGTTTGGTGTGAGAGTTTGAGGCATGGATTATCACTTGGGGTCATTTTTAAATTGAAGCATTTGTGATTGTACTTAGATGCAGGCAATGGCACGGCAGACTGTTATGTTGTTGTTGTTGTTATGTGTTTGCTTACTGGTTTGTTTCCCCCTTTATTTCCTTTTTGAAACTAATGCTATAGGCCTTTGTGAACACAGATTCACTAACTGGGGCTAATTTCATAGAGCTGCTTAAGCACAACATTTCTTTAAGCATGAAAAGTCTTCCTTGATCAAACAGGATTACTAACCAAATTTTCATGTGACGTTTACTGCTTTGACTTGTATTCGGCCATTGTTTGCTGAGCATAACATTCACAAGGAGTTTCGGCTGGAATACTGATTATATTTACGAAGGTTTTTGGTGCTTAAATAAATTTCTGTGCATTCCAACATGTTTGTTATAGTGGCGTTCCATTGTACCACTTTACATTTCCCTTAATCATTCAGTATTGGAAGAAAAACAAGCTAAAGAAAGCTTTAAATGTTCTTGGGTAAAAATAACTTTGCTTATAATGCAAAGTTAGGATTTATTAGCGAACTGTGTATTCATTTATGGCTTTGTTTCGAGTTTGGATTGTTTTGCACTGTCCCTTGACAGTGTAGCTGGTATCCTGACGGTTCCCTAGAGTGGTATCAAGTTGATAGGCAATGCAGTCAGCATCCCTGTCATAAAATGACCCCACCTGTCTAATATTGTGACATGCCACTTCAATTACAGCCAACACGAGATTAGGTACCAGACACCCTCCCCAGGCCATGAAATAGATCCCAATTAGTAAAATGCCCAGCTTGTCTATGGACTGCATTCCATGCAGGCGACCAGCATAATGTAGGGAAAGTGTGGAAAGTTTACATCAGTGAACAGTCTGAAAACTTTGCTGCATGTCAGGAATTACCGTTATCGCAGTGTTTATGAGCCTCTACATTTCAGTCATGACTTCGGGCACAATGTCCTTGTCAATGAAAATGCTAAGGGTGACCGTAACCATGGAAACTTTCTCCATGCTGTAACCATGGGAACATGTTCAGCGTTCAGACTTCATCCAGTTTTTTATTGGAACAGGAAACCGTGGCCATCTTGTTATAGCACACTGTCGAGGCACAAATCTAATGCAAGTAAATGACAACAGGCCTTTTCGAAACGGAGGCTTAGGCTCAAGCTCCAGCTCTTTCATCCATGCTGAAAATGTAGGTTGTGGTTTTTCATTGAAGCTGTAGCTCTGTTTTCCTTTACAAACCAGAGAATCAACTTCCGAACTGCAGCCAACAGCCTCTATTTTGATACCCTTTATTTTAGAATAAATTCACAAAATGGTGCCTGAGCCTGAGCCTCCGTTTCAAAAAGGCCCAACATCAGAAGTCGTGTCTACTGTAGAACTTTCCAAGCTACTTTTCATATGCTGATATTGTTCAGTATCCTCCTTTTGTCCATGATTTTTTCCGAAGAAGAGGAACGGAAATGATTTGACTGTGAAATGACCAAACATGCCGACCGCCGTAAATGTTTGTGCACATACTGAAAGCGTGCTGAAAGTAAAGACCTCTTATTGGACAGTCAAGTGTGCACATGAAAAGCCAGTAACTCTTCACACATTGTGCACTGCTATATGTACACCAACGATGTGTGTGTAGTATAGTGCCTTAAGACGTTCAGTGTACTTTTTGTCTTATCCAGTGTTTGCATGGCAAGAGACTTAACTGTGTCAACGTAACTGCACTAAGTCTACAACTAGTGAAATGCACAGCTAACAATCGAGACTGGTATAGCATTTGCCTTGGTGTGGTTGTCATGTTTAACCATTGGATCTGTTTTAAGAATGGTGAAAGTCTGGACCATAATAGGTTCAACAATGGCGATATAAATAATCCAGTATGAACTACAGGGAAACGTATGGAGCTATAAAGCAGGCACCATATGACCAACTCTACACAGTTTGTGTGGTAAATTGAGTGGAATTGAGCGAACATTTGATGCTGTTGGATATAAGCCGTGGTACTGTTTGATTGGAATTCAGCTCTTGTACCCAAATGGATTTGTAGAATCGGCGAAATACCGTGATATCGATGACTTGTTTATTCGAGTTTGAGTCCAGCAGGAATCGTCTATGGTAAGATTTCATACAGTGTTAGCTTTTACTCATCCCTTTGTGTCACTTGCCGTGCACCAACTCAGGATGTCTGCCTAATCTCATGATCCTTTCCAATTAAATGAGTAATCGAACGGTTATTAAGCGATCCAAGCGCTCAACCTCAAACACAGTCACTGCCTCTATCTATCCACTAGCAAATTGAGAGCAAGCTGACGGGGGGCCTGGGTGTCGGGCAACCTTGACTGACGGAAACGAGGGCTGTATTTGTGTAGGAGGCACCTCTCATTTGCTGGCAACATTGTCTACACGTCAACATGAATATCATTTGATGCTAATGAAGAGTGCTTGCTGTAATTGTCCTGTTCCGGTGGTTGCCTCTTGACGCTGTTGTTGGCTGAACCGCTTGAATTCCATGTGCCATGATCTTACCCAGTGAGTACTGAGCAGCCATATCAAATAACAACAACCAGCCTCATATTGCATCTCTACTCCGATAGATTAAATAAAAAATTGTGGCCAGAAATTTTTAAAGAGAAGTTGTTTGATCAAATGCTTTGGCATTTCGCATGGCGAATGATGTGTATTTTTGTCATTGCCATTTAAACCACAAAAGATTGTGGACAGATGTTGCCAAACACATGGAACAGTCAAGTTTTTATCTGTGGAATTTTGTGTGGAAATTGCAATATGCTGGCATCTGACAAAGTACAGTCTCTTTGCACAAACAAGAGCTAAGAGACTAGGGCCCAATTTCATGGAATCCGTTACCTAAGGCGCCTTCTCAAAATTGACTGTGCGTGCCCCCCGCGTTCTTTCTGCAGGATCCTGCAGACTTTTTTAACAAAAGAGCCCTTGACAACCCGTTCCAGCACGCCCAGAACGCTTCATTAAAATAACAATAGGTATGAATATGTGTGATCTTCCGCCGACCGGCCGATCCAACAATGCTGGCTGACAAGTCATTTAAATATGAATACATTGTAGTTCGTCCATGTTATGACTGGCCTGTTTGCAAAATGATCGGCCAAGTCCCCCCAAAACGTATTTTCTGCCGGGGAAATAATAGATAGATCGGAGGTGACATATAATGCAGGTCTCAGAAAATGGTTTGCCAAGACCACCCAAAAAGTATTTTTCAGCCGGGAAATAATAGATCGGAGGTGAAAAATAATGCAGGTCTCAGAGAAAATGGTCGGCCAAGTCCCCGAAAAACGTATTTTTCAGCCGGGGAAATAATAGATCGGAGGCGAAAAATAATGCAGGTCTCAGAAAATGGTCGGCCAAGTCCCCCCAAAACGTATTTTTCAGCCGGGAAATAATAGATCGGAGGTGAAAAATAATGCAGGTCTCACAGAAAATGTTCGGCCAAGTCCCCGAAAAACGTATGTTTAGCCGGGGAAATAATAGATCGGAGGTGAAAAATAATGCAGGTCTCAGAAAATGGTCGGCCAAGTCCCCGAAAAACGTATGTTTAGCCGGGGAAATAATAGATCGGAGGTGAAAAATAATGCAGGTCTCAGAAAATGGTCAACCAAGTCCCCCAAAAACGTATTTTTCAGCCGGGGAAATAATAGATCGGACGTGAAAAATAATGCAGGTCTCAGAAAATGGTCGGCCAAGTCCCCCAAAAACGTATTTTTCAGCCGGGAAATAATAGATCGGAGGTGAAAAATAATGCAGGTCTCACAGAAAATGTTCGGCCAAGTCCCCGAAAAACGTATTTTTCAGCCGGGGAAATAATAGATCGGACGTGAAAAATAATGCAGGTCTCAGAAAATGGTCGGCCAAGTCCCCGAAAAACGTATTTTTAAGCTGGGGAAATAATAGATCGGAGGTGAAAAATAATGCAGGTCTCAGAAAATGGTCGGCCAAGTCCCCCAAAAACGTAATTTTCAGCCGGGAAATAATAGATCGGAGGTGAAAAATAATGCAGGTCTCAGAAAATGGTTTGCCAAGACCACCCAAAAGGTATTTTTCAGCCGGGAAATAATAGATCGGAGGTGAAAAATAATGCAGGTCTCAGAAAATGGTCGGCCAAGTCCCCCAAAAACGTATTTTTAAGCTGGGGAAATAATAGATCGGAGGTGACAAATAATGCAGGTCTCAGAAAATGGTTTGCCAAGACCACCCAAAAGGTATTTTTCAGCCGGGAAATAATAGATCGGAGGTGAAAAATAATGCAGGTCTCAGAGAAAATGGTCGGCAAAGCCCCCCAAAAACGTATTTTTTAGCCGGGGAAATAATAGATCGGACGTGAAAAATAATGCATGCAGGTCTCAGAAAATGGTCGGCCAAGTCCCCGAAAAACGTATTTTTAAGCTGGGGAAATAATAGATCGGAGGTGAAAAATAATGCAGGTCTCAGAAAATGGTCGGCCAAGTCCCCCAAAAACGTATTTTTCAGCCGGGAAATAATAGATCGGACGTGAAAAATAATGCAGGTCTCAGAAAATGGTCGGCCAAGTCAACCAAAAACGTATTTTTAAGCTGGGGAAATAATAGATCGGAGGTGACAAATAATGCAGGTCTCAGAAAATGGTTTGCCAAGACCACCCAAAAAGTATTTTTTAGCCGGGAAATAATAGATCGGAGGTGAAAAATAATGCAGGTCTCAGAGAAAATGGTCGGCAAGTCCCCAAAAAACGTATTTTTCAGCCGGGGAAATAATAGATCGGAGGTGACAAATAATGCAAGTCACCCAAAAACGTATTTTTCAGCCGGGGAAATAATAGATCGGACGTGAAAAATAATGCATGCAGGTCTCAGAAAATGGTCGGCCAAGTCCCCGAAAAACGTATTTTTAAGCTGGGGAAATAATAGATCGGAGGTGAAAAATAATGCAGGTCTCAGAAAATGGTCGGCCAAGTCCCCCAAAAACGTATTTTTCAGCCGGGAAATAATAGATCGGACGTGAAAAATAATGCAGGTCTCAGAAAATGGTCGGCCAAGTCAACCAAAAACGTATTTTTAAGCTGGGGAAATAATAGATCGGAGGTGACAAATAATGCAGGTCTCAGAAAATGGTTTGCCAAGACCACCCAAAAAGTATTTTTTAGCCGGGAAATAATAGATCGGAGGTGAAAAATAATGCAGGTCTCAGAGAAAATGGTCGGCAAGTCCCCAAAAAACGTATTTTTCAGCCGGGGAAATAATAGATCGGAGGTGACAAATAATGCAAGTCACCCAAAAACGTATTTTTCAGCCGGGGAAATAATAGATCGGACGTGAAAAATAATGCATGCAGGTCTCAGAAAATGGTCGGCCAAGTCCCCGAAAAACGTATTTTTAAGCTGGGGAAATAATAGATCGGAGGTGAAAAATAATGCAGGTCTCAGAAAATGGTCGGCCAAGTCCCCCAAAAACGTATTTTTCAGCCGGGAAATAATAGATCGGACGTGAAAAATAATGCAGGTCTCAGAAAATGGTCGGCCAAGTCAACCAAAAACGTATTTTTAAGCTGGGGAAATAATAGATCGGAGGTGACAAATAATGCAGGTCTCAGAAAATGGTTTGCCAAGACCACCCAAAAAGTATTTTTTAGCTGGGAAATAATAGATCGGAGGTGAAAAATAATGCAGGTCTCACAGAAAATGGTCGGCCAAGTCCCCCAAAAACGTATTTTTCAGCCGGGGAAATAATAGATCGGAGGTGACAAATAATGCAGGTCTCAGAAAATGGTCGGCCAAGTTCCCCCAAAACGTATTTTTCAGCAGGGGAAATAATAGATCGGACGTGAAAAATAATGCAGGTCTCAGGAAATGGTCGGCCAAGTTCCCCCAAAACGTATTTTTCAGCAGGGGAAATAATAGATCGGACGTGAAAAATAATGCAGGTCTCAGAAAATGGTCGGCCAAGTTCCCCCGAAACGTATTTTTCAGCCGGGGAAATAATAGATCGGACGTGAAAAATAATGCAGGTCTCAGAAAATGGTCGGCCAAGTCCCCCCAAAACGTATTTTTCAGCCGGGGAATAGATCGGACGTGAAAAGTAATGCAGGTCTCAGAAAATGGTCGGCCAAGTCCCCCAAAAACGTATTTTTCAGCCGGGGAAATAATAGATCGGAGGTGAAAAATAATGCAGGTCTCAGAAAATGGTCGGCCAAGTCCCCGAAAAACGTATTTTTCAGCCGGGGAAATAATAGATCGGACGTGAAAAATAATGCAGGTCTCAGAAAATGGTCGGCCAAGTCCCCCCAAAACGTATTTTTCAGCCGGGGAAATAATAGATCGGACGTGAAAAATAATGCAGGTCTCAGGAAATGGTCGGCCAAGTTCCCCCAAAACGTATTTTTCAGCAGGGGAAATAATAGATCGGACGTGAAAAATAATGCAGGTCTCAGAAAATGGTCGGCCAAGTCCCCCAAAAACGTATTTTTCAGCCGGGGAAATAATAGATCGGAGGTGAAAAATAATGCAGGTCTCAGAAAATGGTCGGCCAAGTCCCCGAAAAACGTATTTTTCAGCCGGGGAAATAATAGATCGGACGTGAAAAATAATGCAGGTCTCAGAAAATGGTCGGCCAAGTCCCCGAAAAACGTATTTTTAAGCTGGGGAAATAATAGATCGGAGGTGAAAAATAATGCAGGTCTCAGAGAAAATGGTCGGCCAAGACCACTTAAAACGTATTATTCAGTCCGGGAAAGAATAGATTGGAGGTGAAAAATAATGTGCACGTTCATGCAAGTTCTTAAGACTTTTGCAATTGTGCGTCTTCCTGCGTTCCCACCGGATGTATTCATGAGGTCTTCCCAATGTATGTTTATTCATTGGCATCATTGTTGTGCTAACAAAAGCACACAGCTGGTCTAGCTCATTAAACTCGCCGTGCTTGAGAGCACACACCCGTTCAGTCTGCAGAATCACGGCCTCCTTGGCAACCGCAGACTCTCCGTGCGGAACGCAGACTTCCTGCAGAATAACGCGCAGTCAATTTTGAGAAGGCGCCTAAAACAAAAATTCTTCGCTTACGATAGCAGACTTTTTTGGTTACGGTTAGCGTATTTCACAGGAGAGTTGTCTTTCTCGCTATGCTATTATTAAGCAGAATGCACATGACAGCATGTTAGCAGAAATAAAAACAAAGTTAGTTTTAAAATTCTTCACTATTAAACGCGTTAGCATAAAACAATCAAGGTTAGTCTAGAAATTCTGCGCTAACCAATTAAGCAGCCAAAGTCTTGCTTTTGGATTCTAGCTATCAAAAAGATTTGATGCGTAGCAGTGCCTGTAAGCACAAAATATGCCATAATGGATTCCATGAAATTGGGCCCTGTACATTTGAATTTGTCATGGATGAGATGAAACTTGGTAGGCATTTAGTGGTTGATGTTGAGATGACACCGGCATTTTTGTTTGGGCATTGGGTTGGGAAAGTTTCACAAAATGTTTTATATGATCCTTGCTGCTTGCAGATGTGGGACGTGAGTTGTTAGCATTGTATTTCAAGTTTTAATAGTGAAAGCGATTTCTGATTTGTTTAACTGCACATTTTGGTTGGCAGTATTGATTTAAGTGTCACGTTTATTTTGTCTAGAAATTTGCAGATTGGTATATTGAGCAAGATATTGATCAGTCAGATTTTCAGTGAACTGAACAGTGCTAAAAATACACTTGCTGTGAAAGAGGTGTCTTGTGTGAAGAAGCGTTGTCCAAACAAGGCTTCTTATTCATGAGGCCTATACTCTCAAGTCTCAACCAATCCTTGCTGGTCCTTTTCTCTCACAACTCGTTAGTCACTTGCCATGGGCAATATGACACTCATCTATTAAAGCCCAGGTTACTGATCCAGGGGATTTGGCCGGCATTAAGGGGAGATTAGCACCAGCCTTCCCCATGTCACCTTCACTAATCTACGGATAATCACAAACTGGGAATCACCTGTCATGGATTCAAGCCTTAATGCTCCCAGTAATGGCCAGTCAAAGCCTATATCAATGGTGGTGTGATATGGCCGTGCAGCATTTGTTTTTCTCCTATCAAGGTACAGGCAGGGTCCTGGGTTGAGGGCCAGCCTAGCTGCTAACAAGGGTCACTTCAGCCGTGGAGTTTATGGATTAAGACAGCAGTGGTTTTGATGTGGAAACCAGCGCAGTGTGGGATGTGTTGGCGTGGCGTTGTGACTCATTGGGTTCACAGGGGTAAAGCACTTTTTGTTCTGGTGTGGTGAGGAACCGACAAATAGCCGTAATGTGTTTGGCTTCACATCGTCCTCCAAACTGTTTACCCATGTGTGTGGAGTTCTATGTGCACTTTCACAGGATAATTGTGTAACTGGTAATCTTGATACTGCCATGCCTTTGCAAAGCCGTAATGAGAATTTCAGAACCTGTTTGGATTATTTGAATCGTTTGGATTAGATACACAGTCAATGAAAAGCCACCCTCATCATTTGCAGTTCATTCTTGGTAAGTGTGTGTTCGTGCCGCAGAGCTCATCAAATACATGTTGTTATGTTGTAATGTTTATTGGTTACAAGGGGGAAGATTTGGTTTAAAGATGTAGGCGTATGCATCTTCAATATGTCTTCGTGCTCAGATGTTGTGACATTATCGCTATTACATTTGTAACATTAATGTAAAGGAACCGTTACTGTGATTGAAGCATGTGTTATTCGGTATGTGTTCGAGCTTATTGTCAAATCATTTTGCTCATTGTACACTGCCTTTAGGCCTTTTCACACTATCTCCTTTTCAATCCGTGTTGAAACCAACCCAGATCCGCTCTAGATCAGCAAGTTTTTGAACTGGATCAAAGAGACACTACATTTCCAGTGAACCAGCTCATATGATACAGGTCACGGTGAAAAATGCAGTTTGAAACCGGGTTCAATTGAGATTTTCAACCCTGGTCCCTACCAGGGGCCAATTTCACTAATGCTTTCCGATCATCCCGAAAGCCCAAATGCATCGCTTAACTGAAAATTTTCTACGCAAAGTAGCAATTTTCCGTTTAGTGATGGAATTGGGCTTTAGTGATGATCGCAAAGCGTTAATAGTGAAATCGGCCCTGGGTTGATTTGGATTCAGTTAACAGGCCATCCTACCCGAGTTGGCTCGGGGTTGAAAAGTGTGAAAAGGGTTGGAAAAAATCTTGGGGTTCGATCCTGTTCCAACCCTAAGATTTTGAATAGTGTGAAAAGTCCTATATGAAACAAACTCAGCTGTAATACGCAGTTATGAAAAGGATATCACACCATACAGCAAGTGCTTGCTCTATGATGTATACATGTAGGCCTAATCCTAAGGTTACAGCATCAGTCATTCTGAGGAATAGTCAATGCTAGCCTCGATGCATCCTGCATGGAATGGAATTACACATTTTCATAGACTCCTCTCGTTCTTGTCATCAAATAAAGTCACGGAAGTCTGCATCGGAAATTCTTTCTAAATGTATTATTTCTGATTCAATGCTCGATCGTCGTGCAGTTTTTACGGAAATTGAGACCGAGCATGCTGGGGGTTTCCATGGTAATGCGCTGAATGAAGTCTGGAGACAAAATGACTGATGGACTTCACACACAACCTCTTTATGTCCGCAACGCAGATGCCAAATGTGGGTTTGAGACGTCGTGTTATCTTGACTGGAGATGTAGGGATTGTCTTGCTTGGATGCACAGCGCTGTCATCAATTTCATTCACATGGAAAGTTAATTAATTTGAATTGTATATGGGTGGATAACTCTGCCTGTATATTCCTTAATCCTTTAGGGTTGATAGCAAAGATGTCTGTAGCTGTGTCTCAAGAATTATGCTCAGGAGTTGTAGCTTTTGCTCTGGGCTTAAAGATGAGTCATGGTATCCAAAGATTCCAACATAAACATGTTTTTTGGATGTGGGAGACAGAATGCTTGGCTGGTGTCCTGAGTTCTGTGTCAAATGATGGCTAGGTATTGTATTTTATTTCATCAGTTTGGATACCAGTGATGTTACATTTTAAGGCCCTGTCCGAAACGGGCTTCCAGAGCTACGGCTAGGTCTATTGTCTTGGTGTGTCCGCGTATTTCTTATGGAGCAAATACCTAGACCTAGTTCTAGACAACAGATTCGGTTACTGCCAGAGCTACAGCTAGGTCTATTGTCTTGGTGTCTCCGTGTACTTCTAATGGAGCGAAGACCTAGACCTAGCTCTAGACAACAGATTCGGATGCAGCCAGAGTTACGGCTAGGTCTTTTGTCTTGGTGTCTCCGCGTACTTCTAATGGAGCAAAGACCTAGCTCTAGACAACAGATTTGGATGCAGCCAGAGCTACAGCTAGGTCTATTGTCTTGGTGTCTTCGCATGCTTCTAATGCAGCGAAGACCTAGACCTAGCTCTAGACAACAGATTCGGTTACTGCCAGAGCTACAGCTAGGTCTATTGTCTTGGTGTCTCCGCGTACTTCTAATGCAGCGAAGACCTAGACCTAGCTCTAGACAACAGATTCAGATGTAGCCTAGGACTGTGAGTGGGAAGGTTAGGGAGAAAGCACCGGATGAAGTTGGGCAGTCATAAGGACATCGTTCATCAAGACCTTACCTGTGTTTATCTTATCAGAGTCTCTATCTAAGCCTGTATACCTGGCATGCATCTTGTATTGATCATATTGATGCATTACATTCCCATTTCCACATCCTTTGAATCTCTGGACTGAATGTGCTGTAAGCCACGGGGGAATGCATAATGTGACATTCTCAAGTTGTCATAATAACAACCAACACATGCAGGTCTGTCTGAGGCCAGCTGACCCCCCTTAACTCAATTACAGACAGGCCCCTGCTTCTGTCACTCTCTCCCATTCCCCCAATTTGATTTGCTCCCCCAAGCATGTGGGGAATTGTTTTAGCAGTTGTGCCAATTATGGGGGATACGCTTTGAATTAAGGTTTGGTAACTGGCATAATTGGCGGCATATGTGGGCCCGGCTGGGGCTTGCTGCACTCCGGGAAGGGGTGCTGGAATGTCATGTCGGCATGGCACTTGCGCGCATGGCGCACGGCAAAGAATCATGGTGATTCAACATCGTCATGCATTCACCAAACCGATACCCAATGTAGTACGGCCAGATGGCCCCAAAATTTATCATGTCTGCCAAATTCACCAATTATATGCATGCATGTCGTAACCTTTTCCCAAATAGACAACCTTACCTTTACCGACTTTCCCAAAATAGAGTCATTATTGATGTCGTCTGGGGCCAATTTCATGCATAGAGCTGCTTAAGCAAAGAAATTGCTTGAGCATGAAAAGTCTTCCTTGATCAAACAGTATTGCCAACCAAATTTTCATGATGTTTACTGCTTTTGACTTGTATTCAGCCATTGTTTGCTGAGCATAACATTCACAAGGAGTTCTGGCTGGCATACTGATTTTATTTACCAAGGTTTTATGCTTAAGCAAATGTTGGTGCTTGAACAGCTCTATGAAATTGGCCCCTTGGTTTCTGGCAAATAAATAGGCCCTAAACATGTTCAATCAATTGAAATTTCAGGGTTGGAACCAGATCAACCATGTCTCATCTTTTCTCAACCTTCAGGATAATGTCAGAACTCCACCCTTATTTTCAGCAATGAATGCTTTGTCCTTGCTCTACCAATTAACACAGTTTAGAAGCATTAGTTGATAATTGCTTACGGACCCAGTTCCTTTTGTTTGCCGAATTAATGCATTCTATGATTGCTGTACGGATAAAGCACTTGCCATAATGTCAACCATCCATGCTGTCTACCGTAAATTAAAATCATGTAGACACTGACTCATAGCTCATATACATCAGTATACCAACCAGGCCCTAAATATGTAATATAACTGCCACAGACTGTAATTCCCTCTAAGATGTAATGGAGTAATGTATCCCTAAATCCCCAAAGTAATATCCTAATGATATTGTACTGTCTACAGACATGCTTATGGGACTGATTGATGGCTTTCTCACCAAGTCAACCATGGTGGATAGGATAGTAACGCATTCACCACACCTGTTTTTTTAAGCCTTCAGCAACTGCTCAATTACTGCGTTAAGCGGGGCAAAGCACTTTCCCTCTATTTTGTATCCTTCATAAATTTACATATTTTTGTGTTGCTAGGAACATCGAGTCAGGCATTAGTAGTGATAGTAGTAATAACCATACAGGGTACCGGTATTCCACGGAGACCAATTTAATTACTCTAAACTCACCATGGTGACTGGACTGTGCATAATTCTTGGCCAGTTCAACCCCACTAGTGCTAAGCACAGTAATCTAACAGCACTAATCCGGCCCGGTCGAGCTGGACCGCTGTAAGATTTGTGAAGAAAACGCAGCTGTGCAAATGCTCATAATTATTCATTTCAAGCAGCCATAGTCACATTTGCACTTGTTCTCTTTGTGTTAAAACATCTCTTTCTTTTGTGTACACAATGGTAACTTCCCCCTCACAGTTAAAATCAGACAAGATGCTTAATAATAAACCTTTTGCTTGAAACCTTTAAATACTTTAAGCAGCTTAGATTAGATATACCGACTAAACTGGACCGTACAATTTCATGGAATTGTTAAGCACAAAGAAATTGCTTAGCACGAAATGTCCTTGCTCAATAAAACAAACCACCATTAAACATTCCATTTGATATTAATGGTCACACAACAACAGCCAAAGAACAATCACAAGTGATGCACAACACATAGAAATTTGGTTGTTAATACTGTTTTTATTAATAAGACAGAAATTTCATGCTTAGCAAATTTTTGTGCTAAGCATGGCCGTGAAATTGGCTTGGCTCCTTTTTTCACATGCACAACCATATGAATTCCCTGATTGAGGATACTGTGGTGAATCACATGATTTGAAATCAGCTTCCTCAAAGAGCCACAAAGAGTAGGCCAGGGGCCAATTTCACAGCCCTACTTAGCACAGAAATTTGCTAACCATGACATTTAAACAGATTATCAACCAAATTTCCATGTGCTGTGTAGGCCTATCACTTGTGATTGTTCTTTGGCTGTTGTTCACTGACCATGAATGTCAAATGGAATTTTTTAATGGTGGTTCGTTTTATTGGGCGAGAAATGTTTATAGATTTACCTATAACTTACAGGGTATACAGATGATGGATGGATCTTTTAAAGATCAAAAATAAAAGAGAAAAGACTTAAGACATACTGTGGCCATTTTGCACTGTTTTCTGAAAAAGTGGGCACCGTATGGGTCTGTACGCTGTTACTGTATCGTCCTTGATAATTTTTGCCCATGAATCTGTATTTCTTTGACAAAACCCAATGATATTACCCTTAAGAACGAGATGGCAAACAGATATTTTAACAAAATTCTGAGACTCTACTCCTGTTTCAGCAGGGTTTTATTCACATGTATTTTATTCACTTACTTGTTACCAACTGTTTGTGAATTATTTTCTGTACATGTATGTTAGTTGCTCATTTTGTAGAGAGAATTCTTTCATTAAAATGAACCCAGGAATATATGCCCATTGATAAACCACTAGATAGCAAAACATATTAAACTGTGGAAAAAGAGTGGAAAGATCTGGACCAGATATCACCATAGTTACCCTTAGGCTAGCTCCAATGCAGTCTCATATCAATCCATAACTTGCTCAACCATGAAATGAAAAATGAACTGTGTATGCGTTTATATAGCCCTCAATTGACCCGTGAATCTATGTGACAATTTCCCCCGAGAAAACGTTGAATGGACCCTTTGCCTGGCAATTTATGATTAAACGAGCTGTCCGTGGTGGAATATATCAATCTCATTGCATTTCGTGTCAAGGGAACTATGTTTGCTGTACTATGATGGCGCCCATTTTGTATTTAAAGGTATAATACATGATTGGTAAAGGTCACAGAATAGCACTCACACTTTTTCCGATCCAGCATGTTTAAGATAACCCACCTGTGAATATTTTAGCTCAATAGGACATCTGTGTCACGAGAAAATACTGAAAACATGACTCAATTTTTCAAATAAAACATAAAGAATGGTTTTGATCTTACCCCGAGATCAAATTCTTTTCGGTCTTAGTTTTATAATGTCTGGATATTTGTACAGCATTTCAGATGGAAATATTTTAACTGTATGTTTCTACCAGCACCATCTTCATATCCTGAAAGTTATATGTAAATCTGTGAACATTTCTGTTTGGGTGTGTTACCAATCCTGTAATGTACCTTTAAGGCATGTCTGCACTGGACTTTTTCTTCAGAGGATTTATGGAGACATTTATAAAATGCAAATTGATATAATGTTAACATCTTGGCGAGATTACTAAAAGTTACATGGACCCTTGCCACAGATGGGATGCACTACATGCAGTGCAGTGTGCATATGTTTGTGGAATTCCTGGTCAGCCGGATGTACAGCTTTTCTGTGAAGCATTGATCAAGTCGCACTGTCTGCACTGGACTAAATATCTCCGTAAAAGTTACCTGTGGTCGATTTCACTCGATCATAACTTGAGTTACAAAGGATAACCCATTGTATCCTACATAAGACTGCAATGCATCATAAGTCCTACGATTGATAGTAAGTTACGATGAGTTTGGTGAAATCGACCCCTGGGGCCGATTTCACTTACGCTTTGCGATCTTCACTAAAGCCCAAATCCATAGCTAAACGGCTACGCAAAGTAGTGATTGATTTTCCGTTTAGCAATGGATTTGGGCTTAGCAATTATCGCAAAACCGTTAGTGAAATTGGCCCCTGGTCTCTTTCACAGAACAGTTTCTGACCAGCAGAAGTAAATGCTGAGAAGAAAATATCCTAGGCTGATAGTACTGGACTAAGTGGGAAAGATACTTTTTAATAGGTATTACCGCCCAAATGGCCAGTGTGGACAGGAATTCAGCTTTAGACACTGATTTGAGTCTGTATTTTGTGATATTTTGACACGTCTTTTCCTTTTTCTCTGTGTTTCCTCAGAAGAACCTGTCCTACCAGCCAAAGCTGCTCCTCTCACCAATGGTCTCCCCAACGACACCCACCTCTCGGAATCCCCATTGCCAATCCCCGGACCTCAAGTTGGATCCTCCCCATCAATCAGTCTACCCATAGGAGGTGATAGAATACCCAGCGGCGGAGACGGTGCTGGAGGCACTGGTAGAGGTGGTCCCATCGGAGGACCGTTAGGAGGCTCTGTAGGAGGTGTCATACCACCCCCTTTAGGAGGTCCTCTTGGAGCTGCCATAGGAGGTAGAGATAGTAATCGGGACGTCATCAGGAAGGAAGAACCCTGTGTGCTGCATCCTCGAGAGAAGGAGGCTCCTTATCAAAGGCTTCCTGGCTGGTCCAGGTAAATCATAAGGCCTGATCATTGCGATAATACTTGATCATTTTAATAATAACAATAGTGGATACTTGTATGGAGCCAGTATCTGCTGTAAACGCTGCTCATGACGCATTATTATTATCCCTGGTCATCAGGCTACATTATCATTCCTGAAACCATCTCATCTCCATGGGGAGTATACAGCCCCGGCTGCTATAAAGGCACGAAGGGTAATCAAGCACAAAGCCATCTCTACCCTCACAGGTACCCATTTACAACTGGGTAAGTGAAGCAATATGTGACAAAGCGTCTTGCCCAAGAACACAAGCATCACAACCCATGGCTGGATTCGAACCCACAATCCGTAGATTGACCATGAAATGTTGAGTATGACACATCAGACCACTAGGCCACAGTACCCCAAATGTTATCTTTTACGCACCTCTCCCATTAAAGCATAGCCCACGCTAAGATTACATGTAGGAGGCTTCAGTGTTGTCAGTACCTTGTCTTTGCATTGATACCCGTACACACTATCAAACCAGGGGTGATTTTATGAAGCCCTACGATCCATCGTAACTCGAGTTACGTAGGATAACCCGTTGTATCCTACGTGGGACTGCATTGCATCATAAGTCCTACGATTGATAGCAAGTTACGATGAGTTTGCCCTCACGATCGATCGTATCTCTAGTTACGAAGGATAAACCATCGTATCCTACGTAGGGCTGCAATGTATCAAAAGTTACGATGAGTTTGGTGAAATAGCTGCCTGAAGGCTGTATAAAAAAGAATGCAAAACTCCACTTGAGTTTGCTACACGAAGTATAGCAGTGGAGAAACCGCTTTTGGTAACTAGATCCCAAAAGGAATTACACCACCCTGTTTCCCCTGCCCAGAAACCCCTTGAACCCACAACGGGAAGGGAATTAGGCGGGAATTGAAGCCAGATTACCAGTCATTATCCCATTTGGGCAGGGGGAAATTGGTCATAACTTAGCTCTGAATCAGCTCGCAGTCTGGCACACCTGTCCAATTCTCTTCATGAAGATGTGGAATGACTTTTTCACTTGAGATTGTAACGCAGAAGCTTTTTTTTTTTCTGTTGGGGTGTTTGTATGCTCTGTATGCATCTGCACTTTGTGGAGTTTATGGTAGGAGATAATAAGGTAGCCGGATAAGGGATGGTTAACGTGGTGGCTAGACTAATGACTAACATCTCAGAGGATGTTATTTGCACTTAATACATGTCTGTAGCACTGTGTTTACGTGTCTGAGCTGTAAATGCTGTTGGCCAAAGAATATGAAAATTTCATAAGAGGAGGCCATTTCCAATCCATCATCTTGCCAATCTTGGAGTTGGGTATTTCAGATACAGGGTGCGTTCAGACACAGTAGGTCTATATTCGGTTTAAACTGAAAAGGGTCTACCTACTTGTGTCTGAATAGTCTTTGATAGACCGTTTTTAGCATAAACGATCTATCTTCCAAAACTTCTACCATTAAGGATGGACGGTCTAGACTACGCAGATTGGTCTACAAATTGGCCATAAGACATCTGAACGGTCTATCTCAACCACATCCGGTTTGGGATGAAGTGTTTATCTCCCGCTGTGGCCGCATATGGTAGACCATTTTCGGTCTCCGGAGTACTGTGTCTGAACATAGCCACAGTACATCAGTACCTGGAGGCCTCATACCAAACATAAGTCCCGAATGAGGGGAATAGGCTTATGAATTGTTCTCTTTGTTGAAAGATTTTATGGGCTACATTTTCCATTCCCAGTTAGTTGGGGCTCCAAAATAACGGGGTTAATATTCACCTGGTATGGTGTCAGTGTCACCAGTGGGCCTTTGGGGAACACATTTTGTTGGCAACATTTTAAGCCGGATTATGCCCAGATTATTCCCATGAGCCTGCAGACCATAGACCAAAAGAGTCATACAACTTACAAGTCACTGCAATAACCCTATAGTAGACATTTGGTTCATGCCTTGGTAAAGATTGAACTAAGTAAAGCCTACTAAAGTATGTGCATGGTTTCATGGCTTCTGACTTCCAAACGAACAAAGATAATCGTCTATTAGGGACACCACCAACATGGCAATGGATAGTGCAGTTGGTAGAGCACCATTACTGTGTTCCGGATCGCTGATTCGAATCCTGCTCCAGTAAATTTTTCTCTGTTCATGTTTTTATTACTAAAAAGTGCATACTTCTGTGTTCTGTCAGGAGTATATTGACTAAAAGATAGATACTAGGATGCCAATTGTTTCTATGTATCAGTATGGATTGTGAAGTTGTACATGAAAGTTCATTTGAGCCTTTTGCGATTTTTCAGTTCAAAAGAAACCTCAGTCAGATAAAGTTACTGTCCTAAACTATAAACTTTTCCAAAGCTCTGTTGTGATTTGGAACTAAACCCTTTGCCAGTGTTCTTGAATTATTTTAAATTTCTAAATCTTTGAGTTTTGGAAATAGCATGTACGCAGCATAAATTACCGATAACTTGAATCTGGATAAAAAAAAACAGCACTTCAGCACTGCAGAGTACTTTTTTCTAACCAAAGTGGTAAACCAGATGCAATATGTGTACATGACACGTTTCTGCTTAGGCGCATACCAATAAGGGTCGTTTTGATAACCCTTCTATTCTCATAAACTTGGCCATCAAAAGATTAACATTGAAAATGCACTAGGCTTTGTACAGTGCCCACCTTAGCCCAGAGGCAACTATGTTTTAGTCTAGGCACCTGTGGTAGGGGATTGCGGAGGATTACTGGACCTACATAGGGGACAAGTCCTGCTTTATCGTGGAGCACACGCACACTCACACCCCTTTCCTTGTCCCTAATCTGCACTTTTTATTTCTTACAGCAGGGAGTAGGGTACAGATTTAGGGGGTATTGGTTGTGTGGGCAAGTTTTGTTTTCAGAACGAACTTGGAAAAGTTGTCACGGGTCAGCTGTACTTTTTGTTTGGTCATTCACTTGAAAAGCAGAGTGCTACTGAAGCCATGCTGGAGATATTGGATGGTGAATCTAACAGACCTTTCAACAGGGCTATGGACTTTAGTCAGTCCAAAAATTGCACGGGTTTCCTCCCTTCGACAAGCAATAGTCCAGAGATTTAGAGGCTTTCGGTGCACTATACTTGTGAAACCTGATAGCGCTGTTGAACATTTTTTCATTTGGTAAGTGCTTTTTCTGCAGGAGAAAGAAATTGTTGATCTTGGGGTATTTTCTTACCAAAGAAGTGCTGTACTTGTACATATCATTAGTCGGACGTTGTGAGTGCTCTTCCTAGTTTGCCTAGCAATACTTATGCAGTGTAGAACAAACGAGTCAGAAGTTTGATTCAATAACCATTTTTCTCTATTCTTCTTTTCCTTTTTGAACAGTAACAGTACCCCAGCCCGAGCAAGTCCACCATCAAGAATTCACCCTTCCCAGATTCCTACCAGTGTGTCGCCTAAGTATCCCACCCACCAACCGCCTCATAAGGGACATCCCCCACCATACTCCCACCACCCAACAAATGCCCCCACCCCAGTTGGCCCTAATCAGTCGCAGCGTACTATGTACCCAGGCCCCACGTTGCCACCACCCCCACCATTGACGTCCAACAACGCCTTGCCATCCCAGTTAGGAGTGCCGGCTGTTAATACTCAGCCAGGGCAAGGACCGCCTCAACCATCGCATCCTCCTCCCCAACAGCAGCAGCAGCAACAGCAGCAGCAGCAGTCTTCATCGGCACACCCTAGGCCGGGTGAACCAGGATTCAACTACAATCCCTCCAGTAAGTACAGCTTGAAAATAAATTACAAGAATATATAGAATACCAGTGTTATCCACCTTTGAAAAAATAAAGGATGGTGCTGAGCGCGTAGTGCAAAGAACTTAAGGCGTGGGGTCCGGGGCCTCCTTAAGAGTATGGGAAAATTTTGATTCTAGATGCTCTGTAGTGCATTCTAAAAGCCTTTTCACACGACGCTAACAAAAACTCTCCACCATTGAGAAATCTCTCATGTTTGCGAAATCTTACAAAAGTGTAATCGTGTGAAAGGACACCAATGCTTGAGAGTGACCGACGTCCCTGGTGAATCCTTGAGAGATTTTGACCAAGGTCTAGACCCATGAGAGAATTTCTCAATGGTTGAGAGTTTTTTTAGAGTCTTTTGGCCATATCCCACCTGTTGGATGCAGCAAACCTGTAGTTGCATCTCTGAGATTGGGATCTGTTTGAAAATGAGAAGAATTTAGCCATTTTGGACCTTAAGGTAGTGATTGTTGTATACTCATACATGGGATTGTAGGTTGGATTAATGTAAAGAAGTGGCATGTCAGTAGGATATGCATGATTATCGTCAACCGTAAACCGGTGCTGAAACATTCCCCAGTTTGTAAGATCAGCGCATTGTACACTCACTGTGGACTGCAGCACACTTAATGCACCTTTCAGCTATAATCTGCACAGGTTGATGCTCTGGGATAAAGAGGCTTAACTGCTTCTTAATAACTATCAGCCTGAAGGACACCAGTTCATTCATGATCCTAATCCACACATAGGCTTTCCCAAATTAGTCAGACAGTGTAATCTCTAGCCTCAGTTGCTAATACAGTGGAATGCCACTATAACGAACACCGCTATACCGAACATTTGGCTATACCGAACATCATTTTTGGCTCCCAATTTTTATGTACAATGTATCTAGGCATGTTGAACGTTGTTCACTACAACGAACAACGAACAACTAAGAAAAAATTGCTGTGCATCCCAGCATGTTCCTAATAGTGGGATTCCACTGTATTGGATCTTGCATGAACTCACTGGAAAGTGGAAACCTTTTCAAGGATTGCAATCACTGTAAAACCTGGCCAACTGTTCTGACTGTTCAAATAAGGTTACACTGACACCAAATTTGTGCCCTTAATCATGTGGTATTTATTAGGTCATTTCATACTTTGGTTTGTGTCAAAGAAATACAGATTCATGGGCAAAAATATCAAGAAAGATACAGTAACAGTCATCTGTGAAATTCCAAGTCCCATACGGTGGCCACTTTTTTTGAAAAACAGTGAAAAACACCCATAGTATTTTCAAATCTTTTCACAGGATTTTTATTTTTCGAGATCAAGTGTTTTGGGTCAATTGGTTTTACTCTTTTCTGGATAAATACAGCATTTCAGGCAGAAATATTTTAACTGTATGTTTCTACCGTCACCATCTTTATATCCTGTATTAAGTTATGGGTAAATCTGTGAAGATTCCTGTTTCGGTATGCTACCAAAATATGATGATACCTTTAAAAGCCTGCTTGTCCATACAGCTGAGCTTATTTAATACTACATGTAGGTCATGTATACACTATAAGAATAAACTGAGGCAGTATTACAAAGATCAGTGAGCATTAGGCCCCTATGCACTGTGAAACTGTGACAATATTTGAAGCACCAACAATGATAATTATTGCACAGTTTGCAATCCTGGTTCTTGCTTGAATAATGCTTTGCATTTTAGTCCACTCAAAATTGTTATTATCGTCAATAAACATGTGTTTGAAATTGCTTCAAATCAAATCTAGCAACTTGATATGATACAAATCTGCTTGCTCGGAAGCCGTCATATCTATTTCATATATCAGGCAACAAATTTATTCCGTCTTTTGCCTTCTCTGTCTGTGAAATTTTTTTTTTTTTTTTTTTGGGGGGGGGGATGCGCTGTCCAATAAATCCTCCCCCATATGTGTAGTGATTGAATTTCTCTTCCCAACTGTTACTACTTATTTTCCCTCCTGCTTGTGCCAGGATCCAAGTGTTTTTCTTTCCTAATTAGATCTTCTTCCCTATGATTGCACCTCGGTCCCATCGCAGAGGAAGTCCCGATGTGTCCGCCTAATTCATTCATTTACCAATTTTCCCCCGATTTCCCGTTTTGCCTGCCACTGCAGTCCGTGGTGCGTGCCATCCGAAGAATGGATATCCCCGGACCCCTCCCCCTTCCCATGCCGCGATAATTTGCGACTCAAATTTGATTTGTTTAGTCACGTTAGACGTATTTGGCCAGCATTGAACACTCCATCCAAAACCTTACAACAACAAACTCTTCGGTGGCTCTTTTTTTTTCTTTCTGTGATTTGAGGATTAAATTCCCCGTGCCTTGGCTACCTAGGCGATAGCGAAGACCCTGGGCATTTATGGCCTGTTGATGATTGTGAAATGGACAACTAATATGAGTGCATCCATGCATTACATTTTAATTACGGATTGACATTGTGATAATTTGGGTCCTGACATTTAAAGGCATAATAATTAGAGGATTGGTAAAGGTTACAGAACAGCTGTAGACTGTTCATAATTTGATTTGTCATGGAATAAAAACAAACCTGTGAAATCTTCAGCTCATATCATCGAAAATACTGTGAGCGAAAAACGCTCACAGTATTTTCAAATCTATTCACATTTTGATCTCACCCCGAGATCAAAACTGTTCTCACAAAATTTGCTTAAGCATGAAAACTCTTCCTTGATCAAACAGAATTGCCAACCAAAATTGTGTGTGATGTTTACTGCTTTCGACTTGTATTCGGCCATTGCTTGCTATTATTAGCATAGCATTCACAAGGAGTTTTGGCTGGCATACTGATTTTATTTACCAATGTTTTTGTGCTTACCGTAAGCAAAATTTGGTGCTTATGCAGCTCTATGAATTTGGCCCCTGGTGTGTAACTATTTTATCCCTGAGTACAGTAAACATGGTAATTATTTAGCTGGCTTAGCTAAAGGGATTCATGCTAAGCTGCTAAGCCTGCCTGGCCTGTTTTCCCTTCCTGTGAATCCTATAGGATTGTATACAGTGTTCCCAAACCAGTTCCAGTTGTTCAAAGCCTCTTATAACATGGAGCCCATTGAACTGACCAACTTTTGTAAACTCACAGTGTTGGTAAATAAATGAGAACAACTGCCTCTACTTCATACTTAATGATGAGGACGTTACGCCTTCCTTGTGAAAATAATTGTGGTGGCTGAGACAAGCATGGGAACTTGTTTTACAAGTATGATATAGAAAGATTTGAGGCTTTGCACGATGACAATTGGTATGTGGATCAGTTTGCGGAAACACCATGTAATATTTGTTCGTATTTACGCACTTCTTGTGCTCCACCCTTCTGGTTAGGTTTTGACTAGCCTGCTCTCACCTAAGGACGGCCAGAGTACACTGGCCAGAGGATCGAGACAACTTCTCACCGGTTCTTTTCAGAACCAAACTTCTAGGAAAGAGTTTATACATGGTGTCTCTGCAAACCTTACCTTCTTAGCCTGCTCTAGTCATTATCAGGAGGCTAGTCGAAACGTTGAGACCTAACCAGAAGTGCGACAAGTAAGAAGTGGGAAAGTACAAATGAATACTACATGGTGTTTGATATAACCATAGAGCTACAGTGTATATTCAAATTACTAGAGCGCTACATGTAGCTCCGTGTACAGAGTGATGCCTGATCCATGTTTGTGCACAAACTTATGGAAAACACACAGTTTTGTACATCTATTTGCACATTTGCGTTTGTCTTCTATACCGGTACGCGGTGTGTTATCGAAGCCCAATGCACCCAAATTCCTCGGACGCACTTCAAGCAACACTTCCGGTAATGTTAGCGCATACGATGTACTTGCACGTTGCAATTAGAGTACATTTCTTTGAAAGACATTCCAGTCAAAGTTGTTTTGTTCCACAGACACACACACAAATTCAAAATGACTGCGCCCAGGACGGCTTCAAAGTGTCTACGCACGGAGAACGTTGAGCTAGCGCTCTAGTAATTTTAATATAACTCTATGGATAAAACGCTGTACTTGAAGAGAAAATAGGTGAACTCATGTTTGGTCCATTTCTGGGGCCTGACAGCAGTTTCTGTCATCCGTGCCTTCTTCTGACTCTCACATTCTCTTTCTCGTGTTCCCTGTCATGTCTTGTTGTCTTCCCTCTCTCTGCAGATCAGCAACGTGAGATTCTTCAGCAGGAGCTGAACAACCGTTTTCTGGCTTCCAATGACCAAAGGATGAATGTTGGCCCGCCGCCGTACATGCGCCAAGAGACACACATGCACCAACACCAACACATGCATCAACATCAGCACACGCACCAGCATTCCTTTCTGCCGCCACCAGGGGGCGCTTTGGTACCCACGCCCGCACCTCATATGGTGAGTGTCTGTAGTTCTTATTGTGGAGCTAGGTGATTTTGTGCGTCAAGATAACATCAATGGGCCTTATTCACGGTGCATCCTTCATTCGAAGCAGTGCAATCAAACTCGGGTTTGGATTCAAAATAGTCTGGTACCTGTTTTCTTTTAAGAATTAGTGTTATCTTTTCCGAATGGTATACAAGGAAGGTGACAAAATGGATGCGCCATGAATAGGACCTATTGTGTGTTTTTTTTCTCTAAAAATCCATGTTTGTCGTGATTGTATTTGCCATTGTAAAGCATTCATATCAACCCATTCATTAGATTTCTACACTATCGGAGAAAATGGAGTTCGAATCCCATCTAGGGCCCAAGCAGCTTGTGAATATTACTTGTACATGGTAGTGGCAGGAAACATAGAATGGGAGACTTTGGAGAACCGGTCTTCAAGTCAACAGCGCACTCGCACACAATTGTCGGCATGCGCGCGTTGTTTTACACATGCGTACGTATGCGTACTTGTCTTGAAGACCGGTTCTCCAAAGTCTCCCATTGAGTTGTACAGTTTGGCTTGTTCTACAAACTTTGCCTTTACGTTGAAGAGGATTTACATTTTTGGGTCATACTTATTTCCATGTCCAATGCTTGCGCTTTCCCGTGACTATGAGGCACTATCCCTTTGGCCACTCCCACTTGGTTTACCCCTCATGTGCCAGATTTTTCGCAAAATATTTACGCATCATGTTTTGAAACGCCACAGAAATAGACATTCAGCAATACATGCTTGCTCCAGATTCTACACGATACATTTATTTCACATTGAATTGTTATTGTGAAGTCTTAGGCTGAAGGGTAGCTTCCATAGACTATCAGGCAATTCTATGGATATGTGATCCTGAATCATTTATCAATATTTTCACCTGTGACTAGATTGCACATAACTTGAGGGTTTTCCCACGGATTATGAAGTTGATGTTTGTGTTGGACATGGTGTCAAACAGCAGGCCTGTTCCAATATCTTATGAGAACAACATTCAGTAGTTGATGTGTGAAAATAGGGTCATAAGTGCAGATATTCATAGTTATGTCTAGGGCTGTTAGAAACATTTTGACTAAGTTTCTTTTGGGGCTCAAACTCAGCCTAAGTTGTCATCTTACACTTCTAGTGTTGATCTTAATTCTTTCTGAGTTAGCTTTGGCGGATGAAATTGTTACTGTTAGGCCTCTCTAAACACAAAGATTCTACTATTATTATTATTATTATTTAGTTATGGTAATAAAACCAAGGATTCCTCAAAAGCGCCCTAGGCACTGTAGCTCGAAAGCCTGATGAAACTTTTTATGGAAAGATGATGAGAAGAAGATACAGTTTTAGAGGTGGGAGGAAAACCCCAGAGTAATATTCTGGGTAAAACCCACAGAATCAGGAAGGGATTGAAAACCCAATCCCCTTGTGGGCCGAGGTCCGCCAGAGGTGAAAGGTGAGGAAAGAACAGCTACACCAACCTGACTCACATTTTTAAATGTGTACGGCAAATTATGACTGCATTGCAACCTTGAATATTCCAAATGAAAATTAAAATGGCTGGACAATTGTTTTCGTTTACTCCAACCATTTTTGTTATGTTATTCATCATGCAATAATGATTATTTTTGAAAATAACGAAGAACACCAATAGTTCAGACTTGGACTGAGATAAATTGAGATTCATTTAAATGCATTTGAGTGCTGTTCCCACAATTTCATGTCAAATCCCTAAACTGGCCATGCGGTGGGAAGCATGAGATGCCGTCGATCCAAGCCGTGCTGAATTCCATTGCTCCGCAGTGAACTCTCAGTCGGGTATCTGTACTTGTTTGATATTCAACATGCACTCAGAGTTTGTGGTCTCGCATTTCCTCGTAACATTGTCATGTCTCCTTCTAGCATTCATGTGCATGAATATAGGCTTATTAAGTAAAGGCTGTTTCCCCCTGGTACATTCTTACTCTGATGTCTAGTCTGCAGTGGCACTTTAAAGATACATTGGAGATACTGGTGGCTATATTTGTAAGCATTAACACTGCTCAATTAAAAGTTAAGTTCTTTGTTTTAATTACATGTGTACATGAACCTTTTTGTCAGATGATCAGTTAAAATCCCAAGTGGTCAAGTAGGGCCCAATTTCATGGAATCCGTTACGGCCTATTTTTGTGCTAACAGGCGCTGCTACGCGTGAAATCTATTTCATGGAATCCGTAAGCAAGACTCTCCGGGTTAGTGAAGAATTTCTAGGGTAACCGTGATCATTTTCTGCTAACGCCCTGTCGTATGCATGCTGCAGAAAGTCCTTGCTTACTGTTACCAAAAAGGGAACTCTTCCACGAAATACGCTAACCACAACCCAAAAAATTCTGCTACCGTAAGCGAAGAATTTTTGCTAATGGTAAGGGATTCCTTGAAATTGGGCCCTGGTCATCAAGTGAAGGTTTTAGCCTTCCAAGTGACAAGTTTTTGATACAGGGCATACTAGCTGAAAAGGAAAGCTCTAAAAAGTGACGTGAGCAGCTTCGGTCCACATGTGATACATGTTTTCTTTCATGGTGTCAGATTCAACATGAATAGATGACATTTGATTTGGAGGTAACTTGTGCATTTCCAAGATGGTGGCAATTTGGGAAGGATGTTTCAGTTTGGGATATCTGTTTGTGGGGTCTTCTATCATGAAGCCACAGAGGCAAAGAATTTAAGATTTTATTTTTGCATTTGGACACCCTGGGCTATGCCTTAACTTCCTGGCAGAACCTACTGTTATAATGGTCATGTTCTTACATCAGATTCTTGGATTAAACTTGTAACTGCCTGTGGCTGAAGTTCACTGCCATCTTGTGCCCTTATGCCGACACACTCCAGCTGGAGTGGTCGCTCAAACTGCTTGTCAGGATGCTCTTGCAGCATAGAGGTCCTTGGACATTGTATAACCCCTCCATCACCATTTCCAAGAGACTCACGGACATGTGCCCCTTTATGCATCTGATGTACCATAGACACATTCTTGAATATGACACTGCCTACCCAGTGATTTATTATACAGCCTTCTGAAGTGCTTTTGCCAGTCACATGCAGGCTGTGACTGACAGGGACCATTTAGGAGGTTTTGGGGTGAGAAATCCCCTCTACATCTTAAGTTAATACGTACTCCAAGCCAGTTCACACGCACCACATGCGAGGTATTATGTGCCCGATGCAAGACTCCGCATTACAAACACACCAACCCTGTCAGTGCTGATTGAAATTAAAGTCTGGAGAAACTTGGCGTGGTGTACGGGGCTGTCGGAGCGGAGGATTAGGCCGCAATCCTTGCGGTTCTTGCTGGGAATTATTCTTAGCCAGTGAATAAGAGAGTTGGGACTTTGTGTTTGTTTCTTGGGATTACTAAATTAATTTGCCATAATCCGCCAAATGGACACTTCCTGAGTATGAAGCATGCACTGTGAATTCTAACGTTTCTTGAGAAATACTGTCAGTCCCAGACATTAAACTGCTTGAATATAATTTGTCAAGAGAATTTGTAAACAAAACAGTTTTTTACTAGTCAATAGATTGATGAATTTACGATCTTCCCTGGTGATGTAAGAGGGATACGTGTTTGTTTTTGTAAGAGAGAGGCAGACATTTTGTGCGATACGGGCGATTCCAAATAGCGCACCACAAGAGTTTGCAGTGTGTTGGCCTATGGGAGACTTTGCGCAAGCGCACAACAACGCGTGCATGCTCTCTATTGCGCGTGCATGCTCACAACAACGCGTGCATGCTCACAATTGCGCGCGCATGCTCAGGAGCTAGCAAAAAAGGGACTTCAGTCTGCTGCCGCCAACGTCTCAAAAGTCTCCAATTATAATGCACGTAATCTGTTGTCCCTTTCCAGATGTGCATTGGAGCGTGAATTCAGACGAATTGTTAATTGTGATTAGCCAACGCGTTGCAAACTCCTAATGGCGCACTATTTGGAATTGCCCATATTGATTTTGACGATATGAGGAATCATATTTCTGTCTGCATACACAGTTCGCGTCTTTTACATCTTAAAGTCTTGTAAATGAGTCCAAACTGTATTAGCCTGTTAGATAGACCCAAACGGATAAACAGCGGTTTGTTTACCGTCATGGATTATGGATATTAGGCTATGACTGCTACCATCATCATAGTCATCATCACTTTGTCCTAAATCTTACATATCCCCCTTACTTAGCCGTCCTTGACAGAATTAACAATCGACCAGCGTTCCCTTGATCATAGCGGAAATTGGCGGAGGAAACGAAGTTAGGACAAGTTTGGAAACGTCTGACAGGGTGCTGCCTTACTCATTGATGCTCCCTCGCCCCCCTCCCATCAGTCACAGTTGATTATAGTCAGGGTGTGATGATGAAAGCAAAGAGGATATATACATAAGGGTGGAGATCACTCTTGTATTGCGTTGTGTTGATGCCTCGTGTGTCATGTCCTTTGCTGACTCGAAAGAATAACTACAACCCCTTTTCTCTAACCTTGGTATCCAGACAAATTGTTTCTTCCACTTTGTAGAATTATCAATTTAATTACAGGCCTATTGTTTAATTATAGACCTATTGTTTTAATTACAGGCCTTGCTAGCTCAAAACAGATTTGTTTGGTTTTTTGGTAGGGTTTGACAAATTTTGTTTAAAAGAATAGTGCATATGCAAATTAGGCTTGCCCGTTACCGACGTGGATGAGCACTGCATTTTCAGTACTTCTTGAGTGCACATGCAAAAATCATGTACTGGCTCAGATGGGATTCGAACCCAAGACCTGCTTACTAGTGTGGATGCCATACCGCTAGGCCACCAAGCTAGCTGGGGCCACCGGGGATGAATTGAGAGTAAAAAGAATAAACCAATAATAATAATAATAATAATAGGTACTGAAGTTAATCATGAATATTCATGATAATATCATTAATATTCATGAGAGCAGTGCATACTTATATGAAAGAAAATGGCCATCACTAAATACCCATGTGTTGATGTATTTCCTTTGGAAAGGGATCTCCTTTCAAACGCTTTTATTAAACTAGCTAAGCTAGTAACTAAGCCACATTACAAATTTTATTTGACCCTCATAATAATACACAGCAAAAGCATTACAGTGCATCTGTAAATGTAGTTTCTGAGTTTTCACGGCTACCAGTGTAGGAATTGTATAATGGAACCCTGTTCATGATGCGTCCAAATTCCCAAGGGTGGCCGTGGGGCAGTGCTGGGGTGAAAGCACACGTGGATTTACGCTTGAACATTTCACCCAGGGATTATTCTCAAACCAACACTGCGATGGTTCTCTAAACTCAGAGTTACTTCTGACTAGAAATGGGCAAATGCAACAGGCAACAGTGTATAGAATCGGCACAAAAGCAAGCCCCCTCTGGCCGGGACTTAACAAATCATTTTTCCAGTACAATAACTGTTACTTTGAGGGTCTGTTATTTGACAAAACCAAAGAAAAAAACCCGGGCTTCAACACTTTTTATTTTTTCTTCCAAAGAAAATTTGAGATTGCGGCTTATTTGATATTTCTGGGAAGTATGCCTGTGAGTTCTATTCAGATTGTTAGATTTTTTGCCCCCAGAATATTTTCCAAAGGCACTTCAAAGCCAATAACAGTTTCATAAAATATAAATCCTTCAAACATTCCACCACAAATGTTGCCAATAGTGGATTTTCAGTCATCAATTTGTTCATACATGAAATAATACTGCCCTGCAGTTCTGCAAAGTGTATGCGAAGCAAGGCAGAGTTGAACTGTGGTTTAAAATGTCCCAAGTTAACCCCTGGTTCAAAAAAGGGTCACCCTAGGGTTTGTTACTGTAGTGTGAAAAGGACTGTACACCAGACTATGAGCATTTCACTCTTGTGACGCTTGTTTTCTGTCTCTTGTCTCTTGCAGTTTGACAATTACTGTGATATTGATCCGGGATTGTTGCACCGCCACGTGAGTGGTCTTCCCCACATTATTCCATCAAAAACTATACAAAATCCATCAAATTTAACTCTCAAAAATCCATTTACAGTTACTTTGTATCATTAATTTTTCATATGTTTTGAATTTATAACCACTTCATGACTGGTTGCTCTTGACCTTCCACATTCAGCGACTATTATTTCTGCCTGTTTCAAATGTCCAATTTTTAGAAGTGATAAATTCCATTTTTAGTTACAGCAAAAGATGGAGAAACGTGTGCTAAGCATTTTGCTAATCCATTTTTAACAGTGACTGTTCAACTGTTCGTTGTGTGGGTCTTTTCACACTCTCTCATTTTCGATCCAGTGTCGAAACAAATCCAGATCCACCCCGGTTCAGCCCGGCAAGTTTTTGAACCGGACTGAAGAGACACAACGTTCACATTACATTTTTGTTGAACTGGCTTGTAGGACACGGATTATGATAAAAAATTCAGTTTAGAACCGGGTTGAGTTTTTCAACCCTGTTCCCTACCAGGATTGATTTCGATCTGCTTAGGCTGTCCTATGTGGGTCGGCTTGGGGTCAGAACTTTTCAAGTGTGAAAAGGGTTGAAACAAATCTTGGGGTTCGATCCAGTTCCAACCCTGAGATTTTGGATAGTGTGAAAATACCTTTAGTGATTTGGCAGGTGGAATGGACACCTGCAAAAATCAGCACTTGCACAGGTTTATTACCATCATGAATACACTAAGCATGGACCCTGCGTTGCATGTGTGTGACAACTGTCACTCGGGCAATGGCTGGGTGGATGTGCAGAATTGTTCTCCAAAGTTCTGCATTGTAGTCAAATTGAAATCCAAACCCTTCATTTCATTTTCACTATTATATTATTCAATAAAATTAGGCCTACATCAGTAAAGGTTTATCATTACAAAGTTAAAGGAGCGTACAGGATTTGCAAGGCCTCAAAAAACAATTATATTAGGCATTTCAGGTCATTTTTTTCCTTAGTTCCTTGTTAAATAAGATGCTTGCTATAAGTTAGATGGTATTGTTAGAAACAAAATGCACTTTGAATTTTTGAAATCGGAGTTACGGTTCATGAGATACAGATTTTTCAGTGATTAAATTTTGGTCAAATATTTGATCAGGTCAAAGGTCAAAATCCTATTATTCTTATTGTTTTAGCGACGGTACCACTTTCATTAGGACCTGGGTATCTTTTATGAGTGATGGCATGAAAACTAAATATCCAATCTAGGTGAAACTTGGCAGACATGTTCAAGGATAATAGGCGATACAAAAAAATCAGAATTAAAAATTAATTAGATATGCTAATTAGTTAATTATCAGGAATATTTATGCAAATTGTATGCATTTTAATGTTTTTCACTGTTTTTTTATTGCCAATCTTGATGAAAATTGGCAGACATGGTTAAGTAATAATAAAATCATAATCAAACATTAATTACATATGCTAATTAATAGATAATCAAGAAAATGTATGCAAATCGTATGCATTTTTAAGTTTTTTCAGGAATGTGTTCGCTGGTGGGGCTTGACGACACGGCATGCTGGTTACTTCCGCCTTGGACATCGCTGTCTGGTGCGAGGGCCGTTGACAAATCAGCTGAGGAAATCTATAAAGTGGAAATAAAAATTGACACAATTTATATCTTTTTGTAAAATGTATAGGTTTAATCAATAAATATATTCTCACTATTTTTGTAACAAAAAATGCAATTGACAAAATTAAATCTTCTAGTGATGTAGACCTATACGATAAATAAATTATTCTAAAGTCTAAACAAAAATAAAATTATAATTATTGCTACAAGGTATAGCAAGCTTTAATTAATCAACTTTTGGGGGGCATTTCATTGCATTAACAATTTAAGAAATTATAATGTTTTTTACCTGTGCTTCCATCTGCTTATCTTTTTCTGGACAGCATTGCATGTCAAGCTACATGTAGTTCAAGTGAGTAATCCTGACTATTTTTCATCCACGAATTAAGAATTCTGAGTAAAAATAAAACAATAAACACTTCATAATGATATCACTTAAGATTGATTTACATAAATAAAATTATAAAACTACCATGCTCACGGCACTATGTGATATTGCCAAAATAATGAAGCCAGCCAAAAATACCGAAAAGTAAATAAAATCTTCTCAAGTGAAGAAAGAAGGCTTCTGACTCGCTGTATCTGGCAAGTGACAGCTGTATCATTATAATGTTTTCGAGTTCAAAATGCATTCCTAACAAAAAATCTGTCTATTTATTTCCGTAGCTTACACTTATGTTACAGTATGAGATGTCAAATTATTGTGGAATAAGTACAATTTATGATGAAAACATCGAAAATCAATGACGCATTTGAGAATGTGTGCGGAAAATTGGACATCGTGACTTCGTGTGTTAATTGACCACAATAACATGTGGGGCTGAATTTTTACGTCGATCGTTCATGCTTGAAAATCGATGTTTTTGAGTTCAAAATGCATTCCCAACAAAAAATATCCGTCAATATTCCGTAGCTTACACTTCAGTTACCGTATGAGATGTCAAATTATCGTGGAATAAGTTAAATTTACGATGAAAACATCGAAAATCAATGACGCATTTGAGAGTATGTGCGAAAAATTTGACATGACAGCGTGGGTTCATTGTGGGACTGAATTTTTACGTCGATCGTTCATGCTTGAAAATCGATGTTTTGGAGTTCTAAATGCATTCCGAACAAAAATATCGGTCAATATTTCCGTAGCTTACACTTTAATTGTGGCATGAGTTATCAAAAAATCGGGGGAAAAGTACTATTTGCGCTGAAAACATCGAAAATTAATGACTCATTTGTAAGTTTCGAGACAACAAACGTTGACAAATTACATACATGTGTCATGCTTGCATATGCCGGAAGCATGCAGCGTGGGAACGATGTGGACGCGACGATTATTGAAACAGGTAACAAAGCAGATGAAATGATAAAAATACACATTTACTTCTCTATAAAATTAACTTAAATGACATTCTAAACTTCTTTTCATGATTTGTGCTACAAACGTTGATAATACAAGCAGGAAGTTTAACGTAAAAGGGTTTCATTTTAAACGAAATATCGATAACATTCATACATTACCCCCGTGCAAAAATGGATCATCCCATTAGCCGAGGGGCATTATGGGTAGGCAGTGGCCATCACACGGGCTGCGATTTCGGACATTTTACGTTATGAATTGTCATCAAAAATTGCTTTTCGTTCGGCCTAGATTAATTCAAATCAAAAAAATATTGATCTAGAACAATGAAGAAAGGATCAAAGAATGTACATACCTTGTCTCCAGGTAACTCGATGATGATATGTGCTCTTTCTAGCCCCTTGAAGTCTTTGTTTCGATCAAAAATACGCTTAAGAAACAGCTGCTCGCTGGAAACTCCGACACGATGAATGGGGGTCCTTGTCTGAGATGATGACGTAGATTCGAAGCAATTGACCAATCAGAAGACCAAACGCAGAGACGTGGGAAACCATGATGTCATTTTTTGCTTATGGAATTTAACCACACGGTGCGTGCCACGAACTGCCAGTTGACCTACAGTGCAGGATCATATGGCGGCCCTGTGTGTTGGCTATGCGAACGCGGGCACGGACGGAGCGGTCAACGCGCTTACGTAATCACTCTGAAGTGCCTAATTATATGAGTTTGAGACAGAAAATGGACTCAACAGTTCGAAAACAGTGCAAACAGTCACCATGGGAAATCTTGGTTCATCAAATGCAGGGTGTTTCAAGGAAATCAAGATTTAGTGTCTTTTTAAAAAGATCGTTTGTCCGAACGATTTTGTAGCATTTCGAAACCGTGGAGGATTCGGAGGGGGGCAAGATTATTTCGGCCGTATTTCTGCTATCCAGATGAACAAAGCATAAAAAGGTACATGAAACAACATCTGTAAGGAAGTTTAAGACCTTCACTTGTGTTTAAGTACCAAATTCAGCCAAAACACACATCTTTGCAAATCCTATATGCTCCCTGTAATAGTGTAATAAGTCATGCTAGATCCATGCCAGAGAACTCCTTCAATGCTGTCTTGCATGCTTGCGCACTGTATACAATATCATAGACCATCAAATAGGCTGGTTACATGTATGTTTCCAATTTCCAATGTGCATGTAGATTAAGTTGATATTAGTTTTACATCCTACCGAATCAATCACCGTAATTAGGAATTGTATGTATACAAAGCAGACATTATATCATAAACTCTCCTAGTTACGACTATTCTCTTTCATCATCATTACTGAAGTAAGTTTCTTCTTTCCCAAATTGCCTTAGGGATGCGTGTCCTTGTAACAGTAATACTGGACTAATTTGACATAACTACCTCCACCCTTTTAACATGGGCTGATTGATGGGCATAATTTGGAACCTGTCAGCCAGACTTCCAAGGTCAATTTAATCAGATGTCTGCTGTTGAAAGATTGAGGTTGCTGGTTTAAATTTAGCATCGGCAACTTTTCCTGTGTGATCAGTCAGTGGGTATGGGCATAAAGTAAGAACAATGCTGATGAAATAATGGACAAGTCAGCAACTAAGAACAATCGCTAAGCCGCAATTGATAACTTGAGGGTTTAGTCAAGTTCCTTGCTCTTGTGATTGAACATGCTGCAACTTTCTTGATGTTTGACAAGTCCTAAAGCAAAGTCTGATTTGTTTAACCCATCAGCATAAAGGATTTCTGGTACAGATGTGACCAAGCCAGAGAAAGGCCGTGTCCCAATTCTCTGGCTGTGACCGCAAATAACACACAAGTCTATAGAAATGGCTGCAGTCACTGGCTAGTGGCTACCATAGGTACTTGCATAATAAGCTGGAGAATTGGGACACGGCCAGAGTGTAATACAGGTCATTGAAGCCAATGCTTACAAGCCATGCATTAAAATAGTTGCACAATGCATATCAGTCAGAATTTCTGACAGATTTCCTTAATCATGCTCTCGTATTTGTTAAGTCAGATCAGTTCATAGCCCTAATTCATAACAGTTCAATCTGTTTTTATGTTACAACAATAAAATGGAACCGTTAGGACTTATCCTTAAAATCTATTTTTAGGGTTTGGTCACTAACATGGCCCTGGAGTTGATCACTGAATAACCACAAGGTTATTCCGTTTTTGAATCATTTTGTTACAAACGCTAAATGTTCATGTAAAAAAAAAGCAATTGATTATCCAACATCCTTGGCTTTGCAATTAATACTTAAGATAAGACTTTACCTGTAGCCTATATGTCCTCAAATGAGTTTAGGTGCAGCACAACAAACTAAATTTGAAACTATTTCCCCACAAAATTGCTAACTTCAATTGATCAGGAAAGATTAGAAAATTTGAAACAAAATTGTGTTGTAACTCTCATTTCATAATCTTAACTCCACAAAAATGCTGAACATTTTCATTTGCATGGTTTGTACCTACTTTACTGAACTATTTTTGTGGGCAGTCGTTTCCAAGGAATGTTCTTCTCAAGATACTTGATCCTTTCCCTTAGTTCCCATACAAACCAGTAGTGTCAATGTCTTGCATTGCAACAGGTGTCTGCATTAAAGGTTTGGGCAACATGATCTTGACCTTTGACCTTAGCCAATCCGTCACCACATGGATTGAATGAATCATGCTCATAGATGCGCCAAAGCATGCCAATCATATCCTACTGCCTATATACACTACATAATCCAATTACCAATCAGACTAGGATTAAAAGACTGCTACAACACGCAAACCCGCCTCCTACTTGTTAGAAAGAGAGTCGCCTGCTTTTAAAATAGAAATGTTTTGGACTTGTCTCGGCTATGTGTCTTCATTTCCAGTAAAGCTTGAAATGAGACCGCTGTACTTTTCCGGCCAAATGAACACACGAGCTATTTCTGTATAATGAAAACAAACATGTGTATTTCCTCTTTCCTAAGTGGTAGCATTTCTTGCGGAGTGATGGTCTGAATTTGTGAAAGGTTGTCAGTTATGCTAACCATAAGCAAAAATTGGTTAGCAAAGAATTTCTAGGCTAATCTTTATTTCCTTCTGCTAACGCACTGTCATATGCATTCTGCAGAAAGTCCTTGCCTACCATCACCAAAAGGAAAACTCTCCCCATGAAATACGCTAACCGTAAGCCCAAAAAGTTTGCTAATGTTAGCGAAGAATTTGTGCTTACGATAACGGATTCCATGAAATTGGACCCAGATAATGACAAAAAGTAAGAGGGAAGGAATTAAATTGATAATAGAGTCAATAAGACATTGTGCAATCTTTACTAATCTGGGGCCAATTTCATGGAGTTGTTAAGCACAAAAAAATTGCTTAGCACAAAATGTCTTGCCCAATAAAACAAACCACCATTAAAATTTTCCATTTGATATTCATGGTCAGCGAACAACAGCCAAAGAACAATCACAAGCGATGTACACAACACATGGACATTTGGTTGTTAATCCTGTTAAAATGAAGACAGAAATTTCATGGTTAGCAATTTTTTTCTGAGCAGGGTCTTGAAATTGGCCCCAGTTGTTTTCATCTTTGCTTTATAACTGAGTATGATAATCATGCTTTAAAGTGAATCAATTTTGTGTAATTTCAGAATGTTTGGAGTTAAGAGGGCCTGACACGTTTCTATCCTAGCAGGATCCTGCTTGGATTGAAACACGTCAGGCCCTCATAACTACAAGCACTTGATATATTTCAGGTAATTTTGGCTGATGAGCAGTTTGCAGCAGTTTACTACTTGTATTAATTTCAGAATTGTCATCTTTTCCATCTCTCTGTGCAGCTTGGCATTGGATACCCTCCTGGCATGGCTCCGATTCTTCCACCAACCAGCATGGCCAACAGTTTTGGCTCAGGAGCATTTCAACCAAAGGTACAACAACATTTCATACATTCAGATCACATTGTTAAATTAACATGACATGCAAGCAAGAAAGACACGGCTCTGCATCCAAGCCAAGCCAGCCTGTGAATCTTTTTCTCTTGGGTGCTCACGGTTCAGCCTCGGTTTCATGCTCAAATTGGGCAGAAAGCGTTGACAGCATGTCTTTAGAGACGCAAAGGAAAGGAAGATTTGAAGACATTTCCTGAGAGTGGCGAGGGAGGAAGTGTTTCTTAAGTAGTTCAGGATAGTGTTTCACATCTTAGGGCGGGCGGTGGTGAAGGATCTGTCACCGAAGGAATCCGTGCTTGTTTCTACTCGGACCATAACTTCATTGTTGCTTTCTAAGACATGCAAATTCATCAAATTTGTCTCAATGATTTAAATGATATCTGAGCATAAATGTAAAGCCACGGCACAAAACTTCAAACACTTAAGAAGCTCTTAGCTTTAGATTATTGCTCACAATCATTTTTATTTTCAAAAGTTAATTTATGAATGCCAGGAATCTTATTAAAGTAAAATATTCCATAATCTTCAAATATTCACTAGGGAAACTGACTGAATTTTTAAGTCATTGAAAGGTGAACAAAGAAAAAATTGACCTTCTGAATACCGTACAATATTTTCTTTGTTCACGTTTCAATGAGTTAAAATATTCCATATTTATGATAAGGAGTGGCATTGACTGTGCAGAATATGAGCATCGTTTGTGATTTACTAATGAGCACACGGCTCACTGAGCATCGCTTCAAGTGCAGTCATGCCTAACCAAGTTAACGAGGCAGTCTATTGCCGTGAGTGTTTGCGGTTTTAATGATGCCATAAAGACAAGCTGGCTGGCGTAGACTGAATATTGAGCATTGGCATCTTGCCAATTAAGCTGGCTCCCCTGACCATGGGGCCATCTTGTATTTCTCTTTTTGCAGGAAGTAGCACCACCAGCAGAGAATCGGTCTGTGCTAGAGGGCGCTCTACACTTCAAAGGAGGGGCAGAACGACCACCGGGCTTGCCTTTGTCCAGACTCTCAATGATGGTAAATAGCTATGTCACATTCTTGTACTGTAGTTCCCATGAATCTTACCATGGTTTTAAGGGTATATTACATAATTGGTAAAGGTCACAGAACAGCATTCACACCTTGTCTGATCCAACATATACATGAAATAATAAACCTTGTGAAGATTTGAGGTCAATCGGACATCTGAGTCACGATAATAAAAATAAAAAAAACAAATTTTTCCTTATAAAACATAAAGAATGGTTTTGATCTTAACCTGAGATCAAAACTGTTTGGGGTCATTGTTTGACTCATTTCTGGATAAATACACCATTTCAGGCGGAAATGTTTTAACGGTATGTTTCTACCAGCACCGTCTTCATATCCTGAAAGTTATACGTAAATCTGTTAGCATTTCTGTTTTGGTTTGTTACCAATGTTGTATATGCCCTTTAACGTAGTGCAGAATTGATAGGTTAGTGCTGCAAGCAGAGATTGTTCATAGTAAATGGAAGATATATCAGTGGAAAGTGCCACATTCCCTACATCCTACCACACTCTAAACTATTCAATTTTACCTTGTCCATTATCTGTATGAGATGCAGAGGAACATGTTTGACAAAATCTGTACATGCTCATGAATACTGAAGAGACATAGAATGTTGGGAGAAATCATGTTCTACGGCAGACTGCGGATGAGTCATAGATCAAGTGGTGCTCTAATGTTGCGGTTTGCCGCGTGGCCATGAAATAGAATCCCCTGATTGAAGTAACACTTCAAATCATAGATGAATACAGACGTACAAGTTAAGGTTCCTCTCATCAAACTCGTTCCCTGACCACTACCAGCCCTAGGCATTATGGTATATTCCTTGGTCAAGTACATCTCAAGTCGTCATTTCACCTGTGGAGCATGCATGAATAATACTTCCCTGCCCGACGTGATAACTTAGCATTTTTTGTTGCGTGTGCATTCCATTTTTGCTGTTTTTAGAAGCCAGGCAAGTGGTGTGCTGCTCACGTCAACGTTGCTTGGCTGATATATCATCAACAACAAAAGGTAGGCTACCTCGGTAATACACTAGATCTCTCATTGAGAGTAACTTGTTAAAGGTACTATCATACTTTGGTGAAGTTGATAGAACAGTTGCGGTCTGTTCCTTATTTGATTTGTCATGGAATAAAAACAAACCTGTGAAATGTTCAGCTCAATTGATCATTGGAAACTTAGAAAACAGCGAACAACCATTGCAATGGGAGAATTTGGAGAACCGGTCTTCAAGTCAACAGCGCACGCGCACACACTCGCAAAACAACGCACGCATGCACCCAATTGCGCAAGCATGGTTTGCCCGTGTGCTGTTGACTCAAGACTGGTTCTCCAAAGTCTCCCATTGAGGTCATTGTAATTCTGAGGTTTTGATCTCAGAGATCAAAACTGTTTTTGGTATTTTGTTTGACTCATTTCTGGGAGAAAAATGCAGCATTTCAGGCAGTATGTTTGTACCAGGTTTATCTTGATACCCGGTAAGTTATAGATCTGTGAACATTTCTGTTTTGGTTTCCTACTAAAGTATGATACTACCTTTAAAAGAAAGAGTAATCTGTTTTCAGTTCGATGATGTCAGATGATGTGTAGTTGACAGTGGTTGCTGAACAATGGAGTGGATAAGCCAGTAATTCTCTCATGAAACATGCAAGAGAAAAACAGCATTGTACAACTTAATTATATGATGCAAAATTCAACACACATTGTTTTGTGGTCAATTTAAGTTGCTAAATCTTGCAGATTTCCTGAACCAGTATACGTGCGCATAGTAGCGATGCCGAAACTAAATGTGTCTGTTCCTGCCACTTATACGTGTGAATTATACGGATACATATACGGAATACGTGCATTTGGGGGGCTTGCCGAATCTGTCTATTACTGTCTTGTAGCACAGGTGAGAGTGGTATGGGAGAGACAGTCTAAATTTATCTCGTTCAAATGTTTGGTTTGTTTTGCCCTGCAGGCCAAAGCAGACGCGCAAAAGGACCAGCTCGGTAAAGCAGATTTATTTGCCGGCAGACCATCAGGACACCATATGTTTTCACCTCATAGACAGGGGGATTTACCCATGCAGCCTGGTCTTTTCCCCCACGGTAAGATGTCCACTATTTCCCCTTCCCTCACCCCTCCCTTTCCAGTCTCGATCCAGGATGAAGAGCCAATCACATCTTCTCAACGTCAATCAACACGCGTCTATTGATGTCTCACTGCAACAATTTTGATGCAAGTCGGGGCGGATTTATTTTGTTTTCCATGATTTTGATCTTAATTTCCTCTCCAAAATAAATTGTCTTTTCATTAAAAAAATGAGCAGAGACACATTTACTGGAGCGGGATTCAAACCAGTGACCTCCATTTCTCAGGTTGCAGCATTGTTCATGCTGCACGTATCTATAAAAAGATCCTTGGGATATAGCGGTATGTGTGTGGTTTCATGGCTTCGGATTGCCAAGCGAACAAAGAAAAGAAGCTCAATATATTCAGACAAAATTTGGTTGAAGTCAGAAACAGCTTTGCCTTTGCCATATAGGCTCTGATATAATTTGGTGCTGGAATAATGTGACACGTCACAGCTTTTTACTACAGCATACAAATATTGCCATTCTCTAACTGCCACACTTATTGTACAGTGTGTCCCATAACAAAAATACCCATTTTCAAAAAAATATTGAAAAAAAAAGAGTATATTTTCAGCTATTTTATTTTTAGTCTATTGCATTCAATATCTCCCAGGGTATATTCTGACAATATTTCAATGCAATCCATTCATGCATCACCGAGCAATTACTGATTGTCTGGAAAAGTCAATTTTCCTGCCATTACAATTGAGTGACAATGGTGGTCATCTTAACATTTTTAGTTGTGATCTGTAAATCTCCCCTCGACGTGGCCGCTACACACAGATCACCACTAAGATGACCACAACTGTCACTCATTTCTAATGGTAACAAAATGGACTTTTCAAGACAATCAGTAATTGCTCGGTAATGCATGAATGGATTGCATTGAAATTTGGTCAGAATTTACCCAGTGAGATAGTGAATGCAATAGACTAAAAATCAAATAGCTGAAAACATACAATTTCCTTTTATAATTTTTGAAAATGGGTATTATTTTTGGGGGGACACAGTGTATAGTGATAAAATAGTACGTCTACCCCAACCAATTCCAGAAATTTTTAATTGAGACGAAAACATTTGGATGTGCGTTCGCCCTTCAGCTAAGAAATATCTGCTCGCCCTTAGGTCATCTGCCGGCAATTTTAAGCTCAGAATGTTCATTTCTACTGGAAAAGAGTAATAGGAATTGGAAGGGATAAGCTTGATAAGGCAGGGAGGCGTTTGCGGAACAATTTGAAGCTCGCTTCACGCTGCATTGCACATTGATAATGTTCTGTAGCAGGGAATCAAATGTTCATTGGCAAAGGTTGTCACTAGGGCTACGTGGAATCTCGTCTCGAGAATCAACTCTCCTCTCCTTGGATTGTATTATGAAAGGCCCCCTGGAGGCTTGCCAATTTGATTATCTGGGTGCTTGCTCCGAGGACCGAGTGTTTCTGCACGCATTCATGTACACAGAACAGCATAGAAGAGCAAGCATGGTATTGCACTCTTCTGAAAAAGACTGCCCTGCTTCGGAAATACGCCACACATGTGACTCATCTTGCACTTTTTCCCGTACTGCACAATTGCGACCTCAATTGAGCATGCACGAAGCGTATGGAATCTTATTATAGAGTGACTGCAATTCCCCGACCATTCCTTGTACATTTGCAGGTCTGTTTAACTGCAGCACATTTCCAGTTAACCTCCTCAACTCCCCACATTCCCTAAAGTGAATATTCTATAGATTCAGTGGTCGATTTCACCAATCACTAAGATCAATCTTAAATCATGAACCAATTTTAATTGCTAAGCAAAGTGTGATATCACAATGGAAATCACTATGGTGATATTGAAAAGTCGTCTTAAGATAAATCTTTAAGTTTCGTGAAATCGACCCCAAATCTTATAAATGTGTGTTGGCTTGCACTAAGCTCATTCCTGTCCACTCTTTGATGTTATCAATCCACTGAAGAAGCCATATATTGCCTGAATAGGTTCCTGTGTGGAACCAATCAATGTATATTGTTCTGAGGCGGAACTTTACCTGTGTATACCAATTTGTGACATATCTTGGGCTAATTTCTCCATTTCTGTCTGTCTGTTTTGAAACAGGTGCCCCAGGAGGTCCCCACAACCCACTTGGGGCTAACCCTCACCATGGGCCTTTCCTCAACTCGTCACCAGGGCAGTTTGGTCTACCACCCATCGCTAGGCCAGGCAACTACGGGCCTACCTTTGGCTTTCCACTGGGCAACCCTGGTAAGTCAATACAACAGTTGCTCCAACTTGTGTTCGGGATTTGACATTATCAAAAGCTTTTCTAAACTTTTTGAATCTTTGAAAAGTGAACAAAGACAAATTTACTGGAGCGGGATTCGAACCGGTGACCTCCTGCATACCGTACTGTATGAAAACATCCTCGGTGCATGCATTGAAGGTGAAAAACGTTGAACACACCTCTTATTGTCAGAGTGTAATTGTCAAAATTCTGTTGTCCATCCACACAGGTTCCAATGCTGCACATCTAAACAGCATCTTCAATGGTCGTGAGATGCTGGGTGTACCGCCCGGCCTGGTCAGCCCGCACCACCCTCAGTGGAATCGACTTCACCGGACACCACCAGGGTTCCCCGCTGGCCCACCTCCAGGCTGGGCTAAGCCTGAAGCAGAGAGGCTGAAGGAGGGATTCCACATTGACTTTGACAGGGAAAGAGCCAAAGAGGAAGAAAGAACTAGAGAGAGGGAACGGGAACGGGAACGGGAACGAGAAAGGGAAAGGGAAAGGGAAAGGGAACGTGAGAGGGACAAGGAAAGAGAAAGGTACGTTAACAATCTCTAAATTATCTCAGGATAACAGTAGGTGAGTTCGAGTAGCTTCCCTCGTTCAATACTGGTCATGTCACCCAGATCAGCCACCACAGCCATTCTAATCGAACGCTTGCTTACCTCTCCGCCATCTTGAATACGTGTGACGTGTTTCCCACCACTGACTCTGCTCGCGAGCAGGGTCACTGGTGGCTTCTCTGGGTGAACCACGAGAATAGCGTCAGACCTAATCGAATGGTGCGGGGGCTGACTCGGAGCGACCTAGGTGACCTACTCGAACGCACCTAATGTGATTTCTTAATCTTGATTGGATGAACACAGCGCTATTCCTGTGTAATCTACAAGCAGCAGTAATCATAACCCAAAGTTTGACCGAATTGCGAAGAAGCATGAATGAACCATTCTAACTTTGCTCTTAATAAGTCCCGTCCACCTTTAACAACGGCACATGTTTTACATACAGCATGTGACCGAGTTTAACCGAGGTAGTGGACGATAATGACTCCAATTGGTCAATGCGCACAGTTTGATTGACAGGCCGGAAGGGTCCATTGTCTGGTTTGAAGAAAGGAAAATAAATTTGCAAACGTGAAAAGTTGTTTTGCATTTCACTTGTGATAAGAACTCATTTTGGGAGTTGACTTATTTTAAAATCGGAACCTATCACATGTTGTCAGTAAGAAGTAGAGGGTTTGTGTGTTAATGATGTGCTTCTTCTGTTGTTGTTGTTGCAGGGAGCGTAGAGACAATGAATCACGAGCAGGCAAGGAGAGAATCTCACCCTTAACACATAGTTGGCCTAATGATTCGGAGCACCGCCGCGAAGAACGTGAATCCAACAGAACTGTCCAGAATCATGACAGAGGACTGTCACGGGATGGGGACCACCATGCCAGGGACCATGATTCCCGGTTAGGATCGTCAGAACACAGCGGCAGAAGTCGGGAATTCTCATCCAGATCACCTATAAGAGACTCCCATTACCGGCCCGGTAATGACAGTTTGCACACCAGCAAATCAGAAAGTGCTTTCAATAACGTGCATGGGTTGATACCCGGTAAGGAGGAACGGAAGGAAGTAGCGCCGAGTGAAAAGGAACGGCCTGCACATAACTCACATGCCCTGCATCCTGCTATGAGCATGGCACCGGGTATGTCTCTGTTTGAGCGTAGTCGCATGGCTGCACAGCTTGGACCCCAACTGCATCCGATGGAGAGGCAACCTGCACCAGGACTCTCACCTTGGGATCCCTTTGGACGGAGCTTAGAAGCCCTCCAACTGCAAAGGGAACAGGGATTGGTCAGGCCCGACATGAGGGAGTATGAGCGAGACCGTATGATGCGGGCAACGCTGCAACCGATGGGACCTATCGTGGACCACGAACGATTCCGTGACCGCGAGCCCCATGATTTCACACGTGACAACCCAATAGGACTGGATTCGCTGCGGAGATTGGAGCAGGAACGCATCCAGCATTATATGGAGGAACGGGAACGAATGATGCGGGACGAAGCTGAGCGAGCACGTTTACTTCAAGTTGATCCTGCCCTCTGCCTACAAGCACGACCCATGGGTCTAATGCCACCGGTTTCCTCTGGACTCAACATATTCCGGAATAGCATGATGTATGCTAATAGCGTACATAGGAACGGTTCCCCGTCTACAGCTCCCCAACCACCCCCTCTCATCCCATCAACAAGTATCGGTTTAAATCCCGCTGGTCCACGTAGTCGTACCTCTTCCCCAAGCCTAGCATTGCCACCAAGTGCACGGAATTCATCACCCGCTGAACCATCAGTGCAGAAAGACAAACACTCTGAGAAGGATGCCCACTCCAGATAGACCCGTTCCCTTGCTACATCAGCTTGTCAATTCAGTGAAACTTTTGAAGTTCAATGAATATGCTGAAACAAGAAGGGTGAATTTTTGAAGGGAAGCAACTTGAATTTGTTTGGTACGATGTCGGCTCCGTCACAACCCAACTGGCTGTTGCTGTTGGAAGAGAGGACATCTGCGCATGAAGCACACCAACCGATATTTATAATGGTCTCTTGTCATTCCAGTGACTGCTACTTTTCTGTAGAAGGGTGTAAATTTCTCGTAGCAATCCCTGGAATTGGCCGTTGAATCAAACAAGAGTAGACCTTAATTGAGACATCGTGTTTCATTTACGGACAAACAATCTCGCTTTAGAAACGATTTTGAAATTTTGCATGACGAGGGTTTTTCACAGAAAAACCCACTGATCTTACGCAACAGTATTTTTCATTTCTATCTTGCACTAGATCCCCACGTGATCAAAATATCCTTCAATCTACATCAAGAAACGGTATTTGGGTGTTTTTGTTGTTGTTTTGCTCTGGGTTTTTTTTATTCCTAAAAGCGATGTTCGTTTTTAATTGTTAGCATCTTTCTAAGGCGATTAGATATTTAACTGAAATGAAACCAATGAGTTTCTGAGATGTGCTGTAAATCCAGCATTCTCAGCTATTTATCACGAATGATAATATATATATATATATATTTGTGTGTGTTTTTTTAATTGTCGCGGTTGATTAATTTTCAGTCATTCGGAATAGCCTGTGAAATTATAATTTCTGAGCTAAATGATTGGGTTAATGTGCTCGTGTAGATGGACGGCGGATTTTTTGTTTCTGTCTCAGAACTTGCAAGGTAATGATTGTGGAGCGCGTCTCATTGGAAATGTACTTTTGATGTAGCTTTGTGCCCCTAAAATGAAGGATAACATGGCATTTATCATCTTGCGGAGGACGGCTTTTTTATACGCTGTGTGGGAAGTTAAAGGGAGCATATAGGATTTGCAAAGATGTGTGTTTTGGCTGAATGTGGTACTTAAACAGAAGTGAAGGTCTTAAACTTCCTTACAGACGTTGTTTCATGTACCTTGTACGCTTTATTTATCTGGATAGCAGAAATACGGCCGAAATAATCTTGCCCCCTCCAAATCCTTCACGGTTACACCACGCTTTCGAAATGCTACTAAATCGTTCGGACGAACAATCTTTGGAAAAGACACTAAATCTTTATTTCCTTGAAAAACCCCAGCATCTGATGAACCAAGATTTCCCATGGTGACTGTTTGCACTGTTTACGAACTGTTGAGTCCATTTTCTGTCTCAAACTCAATAATTTTGTTTTGGAGACCTTGCAAATCCTGTACGCTGCCTTTAAGCACCTCAATGTTTGTTTGGTTGGTTGGTTTGTTGTTTTTAATGAATGACAGGATTAAAGGTATATCCTGAGGTGTCCTGTATGATCATCCTGTTAAATTTGAAACGTAAACGTCTGCATGGATTACATGCTCAAGACGCATTAGGGATAAATACAATCCTGGTTTCTCTGTTGTTCTGAAACTTGTCCTGCAATGGACAAAGAGAACATTGATTGTATGTGAGTGATTTGATTATAACTCGACTGGTCACTGGTATACCGATTACCCTGTAACCAGTCACATAATCTCAATTCATATTCCTGCTAAGCAGATTTTGCGACATCTTGGTTAATAGCATCCATTTGTTGTGGACTTTAAAAACAAAACAACAACAACCGAAACAAAGAAACACAAACACAATCACTGATATCCTGACGTGTGTATGTGCATTGTTTAAAATTCCTAACTTTTCTACTGTGGTACTTTGTTTTGTTCTACTAGTACCTTTTAAATGTGAATGGTTTTTATATCCTTGGTGTAGAGCACAGCGAGAGCCACATTCAGTAGTAACCAGGGGCCAATTTCATAAAGCTGCTTAAGCACAAAATTTGCTTAAGCATGAAAAGTCTTCCTTGATCAAACAGGATTGCCAACCAAATTTCCATGTGATGTTGACTGCTTTTGACTTGTGTTCAGCCATTGTTTGCTGAGCATAACATTCACAAGGAGTTTTGGCTGGCACACTGAATTTATTTTCCAAGGTTTTTGGTGCTTTAGCAAATTTTGGTGCTTTTAGTAAGCAGCTCTATGAAATTGGCCTCTGCAAGCCTTGGCTTCTAATAAACTGCTGTAAAAATGGTTGATCCATAAATCTGATTGATCTTCACGATACGGTCTCATGTTGAAACTTGAAACACAGTGGTTAAGGAAATGAAACACTATCATACCAAATAATATCAAGGCACATTATTTTAAGTTATTCAGCTTCTTCTGGTTATGATGTGTGTATTTGGGTTTTTTAATTCTTTTTAAAGCATTCTTTCAGAGTATGAAATATGACATATATTTGAAATTCCACTTTTTTGCCCTTTTTTCCCCCAAATGATAATAATGCGAAGTTTTCTTTTGAAACAGATGTAAGTATGAAGCATTATTACAACAAACGTGTACAGATGTAATATAGTTCCCGATTGGAAGAAGATGTAAGATATTTGCATACTGAATTTGCATATTTAATGTGATTGGTTGGTTTAGAATGGTGTCATTTTCAGCTGATAGAAATAGAAATGGTCCCGTGAGGGGGGAGGGTTGTCTCAAGTTGCTTGTCCTTGCAATCAGTGCCATACGTTTCAGTTAATTTTCATGAATTTATTTCATTTTCAACAGGGTCATGAAGTGACCCACATTCAATTTGTTGGCCACTTATTTCCAACGAAGGTAGTATACTTATAGGATTGGCAAGGAAAACAAACATCATTATTTAGTTTCAGTCTGAAAGCAATATGTTTTTGAAATATTTTGCTCTGATGTGCTGTCATAATTATGTGACCAAACTGCATTTTTTCAACTGAAAAACAAATAGCACCAGTTAATTTCAGTTGTAACAACTGAAATTCAAAGCAATAGCAATGTGCACAAATTCACATTAAGCACAGAAACGATTATTCCAATTTCTTCGGAAAATGAGTGCACCGATTTGATGAGATGTTGACGGTTTAAAAAAAGGTTATGACATGCAAATTAGATAATTGGACTGAAAAACTCCTTCAAAGAAACAACTACCAATCATGTACTACCTTTAAATTTAACATGTGTTTGTGTATGATATGTAACAGGTGCTGATTGCCAAGTTCACATGTACCTTCCCCCTCCATAAAAAACTATAATAATCCAATGAAATAAAGTGGACTAAGACAAAAGTCATTGATACAAAATATCAATGTACTGGATACTTGAGACTTTTTTCACAGCAAAGAAGAGACTTTGCCAAAGTGGCTCTCGATTCTCGCGAAATACAAGGTGCATACTTGAAGCTATCTTCAAATCTAGTTCACAAAGTTGTTAAAAACAACATGATTAGGACAGAGAAAAAAAGATGTGGAGGGACTGTGGCAAGTTTAAGGCCAATCTAAATTGCACAGAACTTTGTGACAGAATCGGCTGACTAAAATAATTACTATTAGTCTTTGTTATTTGTTATAGTAAGTTATACATTTTCTTTTTTGTACAAAAATTACCTGCCTTCTTTTACTGGCAGCATTTTGTGTATAATAGAAAGGGTTTTTCGTTCTTTCTTTTTCTAGATAGATACAAAAAAGTTATATGTTATTGTTGAAAAGGATGTGATACCTACTCCAAAGGAAATCTTGTCAACTCAATTTATGAATAATTTTGTAGCATTGGGTACCAATCATTTAGGTGCCAAGAACAATAAAATATTGAAAACGGTGAAACTGTATATGCGTGGTGGTTTGGCTTTTCTTTAACTATTAAAACTTCTGTAACAAAATGAAATTAAAGTCATTGAATAGTGAACAAAGAATAATTGACTAGAGGGAGATTCGAACCAGCATTCTAACAGTGCTGTTATGATATTTCGTTGGTCACTGGTTCGAATCCTGTTCCATTAATTCTTTCTTTGTTCACTTTTCAATGACTTTAAATTAAACCAGTCAGTTTCCCTAATATAATGGTTATTTAATGATTTTATTAATTTTATTATTTTATATTTTTTGTTATTTCCTCCTAATTTTAGGCATCCCATTTTGGGGTCTTTTGACTTTGCAGTTCTTGCACTGTTAAAAGTGATCTATAATTATTGTTGTCAACTTGGCGATAGAGGGCGCTGTTTGCCTGAACCATGCGGGAATGTGTAACTGTAAGGATGTGGAGTTGAAGTTTCAAGTCAGTGATGAATATGGAATGATTAACGTGTCTTTCCCTAAAAAGAACGCAATTTACGAGGGAAATTAAGTGTAAGTATTGCCTGTTCGTTGTCTTGCAGAAACTGGTGGCACTGTATATTTGTTGGCCTGGTATTAGTAAGTACACAATACCGATGCCCGTCCATGCTACATTCAACATTGTAAACCCTTTCTTTCGTTGTTGCATGACATTAGTATTTATATACAGACTTAGGCCTACTTCACTTAAAGGTAGTATCATACTTTGGTAAGAACCAAAACAGAAATCTTCACAGATTTACCTATAAACTTACAGGGTATGAAGATGGTGGTGGTAGAAACATACCGTTAAAATATTTCTGGCCGAAATACTATATTTATCCAGAAAAAGAGTAAAACCAATTACCAAAAACAATTTTGATCTTTTAAAGATAAACAAATAAAGGTGAAAAGACTAAAGACTGAGGGCGTTTTTCACTGATTTCTCAAAAAATTAAGGGGGTAACGTATGGGACTGAAATTTCCACAGATGACTGTTACTGTATCTTCCTTGATATTTTTGCCTATGAATCTGCATTTCTTTGACAGAAACCAAAGTATGATATTACCTTTAAAGGGCACGGTCAAGTGGCCGCAAAGGTGACAGAGCATTAATTGTGGTCTGTTCATAATTTGATTTGTCATGGAATAAAAACAAACCTGTGAAATGTTCAGCTCAATTGTTCATTGGAAAGAGTAAAAAAATAAACAGTGAAAAACCGTTGCAATTGTTATCCCAAATTGTCGGAATAGCTGTCTTATTTGTTTAAATCTTTCCAAGATCAAAAATGCTTTGGTGTTTGGTCTTACTCTTTTCTGACAAATTGTCACAGTATGTTTCTAGCTGTAATAAATCTGTGAACATTTCTGTTTTGTTTGTCTAATTCCATTTAATTGTTCACTGAAATAGCAGGGAAGTTAGTTAATTATAGTTCTACAACAGGCTCATATCTTTATTCAATCATTCACAAAGTAGGAGAACACAATATGTGTTAATCGGGTTTCATTCATTCACAATGGTTAAAGGGATGGTACAGAACTGGTTTTTGCGACAAAACCATTGCTGACAGTGAAAGCACATTATGTAATCCATCCATGGGCGTAGATCCCGGGGGGGCTAGGGGGGTTGCAACCCCCCCAGTTTTCACTTTTTATATATATAAAAAATGATTTTGGGCACAAGTATATGGAAGAACGACCCAGCTACACGATCAACCACCCCCCCCCCCCCAGGTCTGAGGACGTGTCTACACTACTGAATCCATCATATACCTTAACTGACAAACCTGTAGAAGTTTGAGGTCAATCAGCCATCTGGGTCACGAGAAAATAGTGAAAACCCGTTTACACATTTCAACGAATGAATAAAACGCTTGGAAGCGATTTATTCCAATCGGAAAATAGTTTCATTTATTTCTCAATATGGCATTTCAGACAAAAACATGTCATGGGATGTTTTCTCCTATCATCACCATTACACTGTGTAAGTTTTATGTTAATCTGTGATCTTGAAGTGTATTTTGTCTAGCCAATTCTGTACCATCCCTTTAATCAACAGCCAACGAGAAAACTTCCAGAACATGGAGTATTAACAATAACGTATGTGCTCTATATACATAGGTACCTGTGAGGGTGGTAGGGATGGCTTTGTGCTTTGATCAGCCTCTGTATGGGTACAGACCAGTAAATAGGTCCAAATCAGTCCGCAGAGCTCATTAATTTTCGTATACCCTCAAATTTCTTTTTGATAAAATCATTTGCTTGGCCCTACATGGGAAGTCTTGTAAAGAAAATGGATGGAACCCGCTCACCAGAGTTTGGACTTTGAACTTTGAGCTGTTTGGATGAAGTCAGGCCCTAAACTCGCTCTACTTTGGCATGTAGGGGAGGGGTAAATCTTTTTTAGTCTGGCACCAGTCAACATGGCCGTTTTCAAGGTATTTTTCTTTGGATGGAGTTTTCTAAAAAAAAAAAGTCATTGGTTACCCTATAGAACATTGAAAGGAAAATAAAAATTGAAGTTTTCAGCTTCATTTCGGGGGAATATATATCTTGAGTGTCTTAAAAACTTCTGAGTATTTAAAATAATTTCTTTTTTTTTGTATTGGCCATTTAGCATGGGAGGCTATGGGAAATTATTTACTGGTCTGCACCCATTTGGGCTGAATACTCCCCAAGGAGTTGAGATGGTTTCAGCAATGTATTATGACTACTGCTGGGGTAATAATCATTATGTATAGCGCATAAATAGATATTATTACTATTATTCCATAAAAAACAACATCAATGTCTATAATTACAACACGATATTCCTATACATGTACTTTCATCGCTTATTATTTGACAACTGTATCCTTCAGTACTTCATGATGTAGTTTATCAAAGAATCAATTCATGCATCAGTTGTTCAGCTTGTTCTTATAGTTCAAGAAAAGTCACGTGATACGTCGCGGTGCATTCTGGGAATGGGCTTCTTTTTTTTCTCTTTTTTTTTAACCGTACATATTCATTCAGTACTGATTTATGAAATAATGATTATGTACAAAACAGATTGAAGCAACACTTCAACTGACTAGCATGTGTGGTACTGCCATTTGTTGGTGGTTTAATTAATTACCAATGACGAATAAGTCATTAACCTTTAAGGGCATGTACAGGATTGGTAAAGGTGACAGAGGAGCTGCAGACTGCTCATAATTCGATTTGTCCTTCAATAAAAATAAATTGTGAAATTTTCAGTTCAATTGATCATTTGAAATAGTAGAAAATGACGGAAAACAGTTGCAATTGTTTCGCCAAATTGTGTGGGAATAGCTGCCTTATTTTTTATCTTTCCAAGATATCAAACATTTTTTGGTGTTTGGTTTTACTCTTTTCTGGATAAATACAGCATTTCAGGCAGTATTGTTCACAGTTCTACTACCGTCTTTATATCATGTATTAAGTTATACATACATCTGTGAACATTTCTGTTTTGGTTTGTTACCAGTGTTGTACATACCATTTAAAGATGTTGGCCTGAATTTATAGCTTGTACCAAAACGGCTTAGGCCAACAGCGACACGAACTTAAGTGATAAATTTCTGTCTTCGGATTTTTATCACACAGTAATAAGTTCGAGCCCGTACTTTTTTATCACCAAGTTGATTGCCTTTTCTTTTGTCTAAAACTTCGTTATCTGAATTTGCTGTAAATCTTTGTCTTCAAGTAGTTCTATGCCGTTTAAGATACTGCCGTTGCTGTTTTGGCGATCGGTGTCATCAAGTCTTACGCCAAAACGATTGGCCGACATAGTACTATGCGATGTACCGGTACGCGCTCTCGCTTTGGAAGAACACAAGAAGACTCGAACAAACGCTCGCCTGTACCGAGAGTTGGTAGCGTTATAAACCAGGGGATTGATAGCAGAATTGGCAAAGACCAAGATCCTGAAGACATTAAGGGTGATGTCTTGGGCTACCGAGTTAGAGAAGAGATCTTGCTTCGACACAGTGGCCACCATCATACAAAGTGAGAGCGATTGAAACGGGGCGTGACAGAAGAAAAAGACGGCGCCGTTTACCAGCAACATCCTGGTGACCTGGTGGGTGATGCGAGCCACTCGGCACCCATGGATTGGTCCTCGGCTACGGTTCACGTCCTCGCGGCATTGGAGGTTGTGGATGATCTTAGTAAAGAAGATGGCGTTACAGATAAGAGCAGAGAAGAAAGGAACAGCTTGTATGACATCAAAGACATGAATTGCCCACTCCGCTGGTGATGCACATCGGCCTGCATACGAAGGATAGCTGTCGAATGCGGTTTCATCAGGCCATTCGATGCATATCTTGGTATGTTGTGTTCTGATTGGTATGGCGCATGCACTAAATCCCGCACCAAGAATCCAGGCAAATGCTATCAGCTTTGAGGCTCTGCTCTTAGTGTTGATGGAACGGTGTTTCAGAGGATGACACACAGCTAGGAATCTCTCAGTAGACATGAGACACACCAGGATGATTGAGGTGAAGTACCCTAAATACTTGAAGAATATAGTTGCCATGCAGCCTGCGGCGCCGAACAAATGACCGTACGATGGTACATGCACCACTGTGCTTATAGCGATGGGTACCGCAGTGTTCTGCAATAACACTAGAACATCAGCAAGAGCCAAGTTAACCAAGTAAGCGTTGACTAGCGTCTGCATGCTCCTTACTCTGGCAACGACAACGAGAAAAGCACCGTTACCAACCAGGCCGACAAGCAGAATAATCAAGCGGGAAATGAAAGTGAAGTTGGCCTGGATGTCGGAGTAGGTCCACTGTGAGATCGTCTCATCGTCTGCCTCGCTGAGATTGACAAGAACATCACATGGGGCCATGCCTTGGTTGTTAGCCCCCATGATCTTGCTTCGTTAAGATCATTAGCCTTTAAATATCGCTCAGTGCACCTTCCTCTATGGTTTACCAACTTGGTTGGACCCAAGTAACGTCCTCAGTGATCCAGATGACTTCATTAAAATTTCACGGGGATCTAAGGCAACTGTAGAGTGGTTTCACTGAGGCAGGAGCACAATCGAGACGTGTATGCCTGGATGCGGAGATATGAGCAAGGCGATACGAATTAAACCAGTCTCTTCATCACCGTCTCTGTATTAATAATGTGATGTTCACCCACGACGTGAATCTATTACAATTTGGCAGGCCACTTTCACGTCTGAACTCCGATTACCGCCAGTGAGTGTCAGTACGATTTATTGTAGTCAACGTCGGACGCAACTTCTGCATTTTCTGACTTGATGATTTAGAGTTTCTTATACGCCAGTATTCTGAGTGTTTATGTACATATCGGAATGCAGGCTGAAGAAAAATCAAATTCATAAACTCTGATAGTCAATCATTAACTAACTGGCAAATACAGTAGGAATGTTTGGTTGCAGTTAGGTCATCCATTTAGACCTTCGACGTCAGACTTTATAAAAACGAGGTAAGTTGTTACATCGGTCTGATTCCTGGCACACTTCAAATCTCTTGGATAAAAACAACCATCAATCAGAGAGCCTCTCATGAGAGGCGCGTGATTGTCCTACTCCGGAGGGACGTGTTGAATTCCAAATAACCGCTTTCTTTTAGTCAGGGAGCAACTCCGAGTGCTTCTCGCGTCGCCATAAAGTAGCCTAGTGTTTTGAGAGTCTCAATTTTGGGCGGCCTTCCGAATTGTGATTACATCTTCCAAGCTTTTAACCTTTCAGTATATCTTGATCAATATTTAGGGGAAGGAAACCAGTCTGTGCGCTTCGATTTTCTGTTCCAATTTGTTTTCCCATTTACACCGCAGGTTTGATGTTGCTTTGGTAAAGGGCATAGGTTCAAATGCAAGTGTTGGATATAGGAGTGTTGTATGGGCCTACATGCATTTGATTTCGTTTATTTGTGTTTAATTCAGGGCAGGTAAAGGTTACAGGTCTCTCTCGGATCCCTGGTCTGGGTCCAGTGGCACAGTCTAAGCCGTCCGGGTTTTCTCAGATGTCCGGTTATTAGATCACAAGAGGGCGCTTTAGGTAAGCTCCGATTTGCATTCTTCATTTGCTTCTGCATGTTCTGTAGCTCTACTCTGATCTGATTTAATTGTGGGTAGCCGTGTCAGTCAGATAACAATGTAAAATAAAGAAATACAATCTGATTTAAAAACAGCATACAAACTTGTTTGTAATTTGCCTGTTTGGCATAATCCTTTGCATTACTTCATGTCATGTAAAATCTTTTGAGATTACGAGCCAGTTTCCCGCTGATTACTACATACAACATGTATTATGCACATGTACAATAGCATCTGACGAACGAGGGGCTTAGTACACAATGCATATTATTAAGTTGAAGTCGACCTTTCGTGCGCATAATCTTTCCACACGCACGGCACGGATAGTGGATCGCCTTCGTGTAAGGTGCGCAGACGTGGCGTGACGTACTGTCCTGTGTTTGGTCACCCGGGCGTCCGTATACGACTGTTTTTACCTGTAACAAATTACATTCCTCGATTTGGTTGAGGAGTTGTATTTCTGAATTCTGACCCGTTGGTCTAAATGGTCGTATTTACTTTGACGTCTTAATTACCATCGCTTAACTATAACCACGGTAGCCGATACAGTATGGTACATTTCAACCTACAGATTTTGATGTGCCATGTAAAGTGAACACTAAAAGGAAAGTATGCTAAAAACAAATTTTGGGGGGGTGGGGGGAGAAAAAGAAAAGAAAAACAAAAAGACAGAGTGTCCGATGCCGAAGACTTCAAAAGCAGATTATTACAAAATGACCTGGGGAATGACGGACAATGACAAATGAGATCAAAGGACAAAATGCAGTGACAAACGACATCAAAGGACCGAGATTATGACAAATAGATAGCAAGGGCGCAATGCGGCTGAACAATCACAGAGATAGCGAGAGTGGTCAGTATATAATGCATCGGCGTCATGTTGCTCAACGAATTGAAAATCAGACGTGAGAACGTGACTTGCTTAGAGAAACAGAACATTATCGCTAAACTAGGCAAAGGTTCAAAGGCAGCGAAGCGGTATAGTCCTATCTAGACATGACTTTAGATACATTTTTAAACATGGGAGTTTATTGAATGGGTAATTAAAATGAGAAATGCGATGGGAACACCACTGTCAGAAGTACTCAGAACATTAATAATCTCCTTGATGTTCTGAGTGCACCCAAGTAACAAGGAAACCATCCAATTGATGAATTCACCCACTGTTTAACGTGGGCTTGACTTGGTACACACTGCTTAAGCACCCAATTTTGCTTAAGCACCAAAAACCTTGGTAAATAAAATCTGTATGCCAGCCAAATCGTCTTGCGAATGTTATGCTCAGCAAAATGGCCGAATACAAGTCAAAAACAGTAAACATCACATGAACATTTGGTTGGCAATCCTGTTTGATCAAAGAAGACTGTTCATGCTTAGGCAAATTTTGTATATCTGAAGCAGCTCTATATGGAATTGGCCCCTTCTTTGTTTCTGGACGACTACTTGTATGTATGTTGTACTGATAAATAAACAAAGTGTTCAAGTAATCATATGACTTTATCAATGACTTGATAACAAAAAATCAAAAGAACAAAAACTCACATCTAAATTCCCAGTAATATCTTTGTATACCAAACGCGCACATCCATTGGCTTTTATGTACTTCACAAATTGAATTGTTCATAAATTTCCCATGTGAACGTGCATAATCACTCTCTATCAAGCTACAATTTTGACCATGCATCCTTAGTTTTCCAGAAAAATCTAGTTCTCATAGAATTAGCATTTTTGCGAATCTTTTATTTTGCCTATACAAAAAATGAACAGCCAAGTCTGTCTGCTGTCTCCCATGCATATACATAATAGTCACGTCATACTTGTATTTCAGACGCACGTCGGCTGTCAATATTTTTCGCTCAATTTGTTTCTCCTACTAAAGTGTATGATTTCAATAATGTGTAAAAACTGTAAATCTAGAAGCCAGATCCAATTTGGCATCAGTCTTCTCGCCTGTGAATCAATAAGGCTGGGAAACAAGATGAACAATCGCTTGTCTCTCTGTCCATATATCACTCATGTTGACTAGGACAAACTCCTCGGTGGGCACGGAGATGTCTGAGCCGCAGTAAAGGAAATTAAACAACGGTGGCAATGGATGAAACGTGATGAGAATTCGCTTAAAGGCTCAGTCACTGCTGGTGAAGCAGTCAACAACTCAAATCCTATGTCTGTCTCTCAGGTATGACTTGGTTAGAACGTGTCACACGCTGCAACCAAAGCCATTCGCTGCAATATCTGGATGATCTTACCAAATACAATCCGTCAATAATACGCCTACACAGAGACTTTGTCGTACCACCAAGTATAGGCATATAGACGATCTTTCGTTTGAGTAAGGCCTATCACCATCCGAGACGTCGCCGCGACGTCTCTAACTTATAAGTCGCGGAGAAGTCTCCAACATGATGGTTTTCGCTCTCGCCAAGGAGACGTGTGTCTGCGACGTCTCCAGACAAGGTGACAAGAACTTTGCCCGACAGTCGCGGGATGTTGCTACCAAGTAGTTGTTGCGACGTCTCCGAAACGTTTCTTAGTTGCAGGGAATCTCGTAGACGTTTCCGGGCAGTCGCAACGACTTGGCAGTTTGGTAGTTTGCCCTGGGTTTCCGCAAGGTTGCCGAGACGTCGCTAAGACGTCTCAGCAGTCGTGGGTACAATGAGTCTCCGCGAAGTCGCCACAACTGATGCAGACGTCTCGGAGACGTCGCGGAGACTGGAAAAAAAGTCTCCAAAATATCAAACATGCTCACATTTTTTGCGACTCAGTAATTTTCAGGACACATATCGGAGACGTCGCGGAAACGTCTCTGGAACCAGCAAAATCTGGAGTCGCGAACTAGTTTAAAGCCCGGTGATAGAGTTATCCCTTTTATAACGTGAGCCTTAAAAGAGACCGTCGAACAAGACAGACTAAAGGCCGTATCTCACTAAGGGAGACGTCCCCGCGACGTCTCCAATTTATCAGTCGATGTAGTCGCAGAGACGTCTCTAACACAAAAATGGTTTGCGCTCTCACCAAGAAAAACATCTCCAAGACTTCTTCCTATCATGCACCTAACTTCAACCAGGAGGGATATCAGCACGTGTTCAGTCACATGGGTTCTAAAGTGGGTCAACCAGCGTCACTGAGTTGCAGAGACGTCTCCGAAACGTCTCATCAGTCTTTGTGGTCTCAAACAGGTCTCTGAGACGTCCTTCACCCCACTGATACATGTTGTACGTAATTTCTCTAAATATACATCTTTAGATGTATAATACATGATTCGTAATGGTCACAGAACAGCACTCGCACTTTGTCTGATCCAACATGTTCATGAAATAATAAACCTCGGTGAAAATTTGAGCTTAATTCGAACATCTGAATCAGGAGAAAGCAGCGAAAACCTGACTTATAAAACATAAAGAATGGTTTTGATCTCACCCCGAGATCAAAACCGTTTTCGGTCTTTGTTTTACTAATTTCTGGATAAATGCACCATTTCAGGCGGACGTATTTTAACTGTATGTTTTTACCAGCACCATCTTCATACCATGAAAGTCCTATGTAAATATGTGAACATTTCTGTTTGGGTATATTTATACCAATCCTATACTGTATACCTTTAAGGAAATGTTGTGCTTAAGCTGCTCTATGAAATTGGCCCCTGGCATTATTTCAAATTCGCAGTCATTGAAATAGCCTTGATTTAACTGAGACATCGTGATGACCAAGCGATGAAGCAGTGATTACACGAACACAGTTTAATTGCAAATAAATGTTAGCACACCAATCAATTTCAGAGGTAATAACTTGGTTTGACATGATGGATTTCCGTGACGTGTATACTCGTGGTGCCGGACCAGTACGGCACCACGAGTAATTACAGGACACCAGGTATGATGGATGATATGTGTTGAAATACTGACGCACCGCAGACCTATACAAAAAGGAAATCACCTAGAATCATTAAGACCTTACTGGATAACTCGCACAGCCTGCTTGACATTTTGTTAAATTAATGACGGTTATAATACTCTCTTTACGTGTTACTGACAGTCATTTTGTGCCAGTAAGTAAAGACTTGTCTATGAGGAGTATAGACCAAGAGCATTATGCTGGCAGGACGTATTTCCTGCAACATTCCAATACTAGGCCTATGGATCATTTATTCAAAAGGGCAACGTGTATAAACAAAAAACCTAACATAGGTAATAACAAGATCGACTGTGGTCCTGGGAAACAATAGAATAACTACGAGTAGATAACGTGGTGTTATTTGTTTTAAGAGAGAGAGGGGGTGGGGGCTTGATCAGCCTGTTACAAACCATGCAGTCATTATTTCATTATCAGTTCAGTACACTCTATGCTTTACAATGGAACTTGGCGCAAGAGTCTATTTTGCGTACAGAGCACGTTGGGGTTTGTACTGTTCATTGGGCTGTGCAGTTGCTCTTTTGTTAATTTCAATAGGCAAGAGCCAGAGCAGGATACTACCAGAGCTGGGTGTGACTGATATAAGAACAGATGCACAGCATTCTAGAGCAAGTTGAATCAGCAATTGTCAACTGCTGCTCGATCTCGCCTATGTACACTACATGCACGTGTACCAGTCACAGTAGGCCAGTGGTTGACAGATAGTCGCTGAGCGAACTAGCTCCGAGTTGGAGGGACTTCCGAATGTGACTCTGGGCCACGTACAGAGTACATACTGCCAAGAAGACATTAGGATGTGTTATAGCATGGAGGAACATGTAACATCCTACCTCCATTGTTATATGTTAGCTTAGTACAGGGAACTATAAATGAACGTAGGACCAACTTAACACCTTGAAGTGCTTCTGTGGTACTGACCGCAGTACACAACCACCCTCAAGGCCCACCAGCTAGTATGATCGCACTGCTTCACCCCTGCTACACATGACTTGGAAGCTAAGTTCAACAATCCGAGGGGGATAAGTCAATTAACAAGAAACACCATTAGCCTTGAAACAGTTATATCAATTTAAGTTTCAGACATTGAAATTCACGTCCCGCTACATGTAAATTAGAAATTGTCCGAAAAGGTTTAGTTATATTATTTTGTGTGCGGGTGGGTTGGTGCAGAAGTGTAGACAGATCTTGTAGCTGGGTCGTACTTCGATCCATATACGTTTGTGCACAAATACATATATACATGTACAATACATGTATCCATGTGATCTACACCCATGGTTGGGTGTTGGAATCTTTCGATTTTGTATCGATGTTGCTACCACGGTGTGAGCTTAAATTATTATAGTATACTTCAAACACTTGGTGGCAGCAAACGCATGCTAAGACTTAGCATGCGTTTGCTGCCACCAAATCTTGCTAAGTGGCTGTAGGCGCTAACATAGGGGGCCGAAAAGGAGGCTCGGGCTCACTGCTCCATTTGGTGAATCCATCATCTGGTTAGAGGCATTTGGCTGAGGTTCGGAAGTAGATTCTCTGGTTTGGAAAGGAAAACAGAGCTTCAGCTTCAATAAAAAAAAAACCCTATATTTTCAGCATGGATGACAGAGCCTTAACCTGAGCCTCTGTTTCCTAAACCTCCACAGTCTGATTGCGAAAACAGTGAAAAAATAAGAATTCGCAGTGTGTTTGCTGCCACCAACAGTCTATCTCAGTGCAGGGTGTCCCATAAAAGAACCCCTTGTTATGGTGGTTCGTTAGAGAAACAAAATGCGGTTAATAATCATAATAAAAAATGCAGCAATATTTTTTGTTTTACCAGCATCTGGTAGAATGTTAAATTAAATTAATTGTTAATCATGAAATCAATTTGTTGCTCTTGAAACGTCGGTCATAGCTGTTATAACCATTGCAACACTCGAGGACAAACCACACATATTTCTAGCCCCTTACCAACCGTAATTCCTGTTCGCGTGGTCGATTGCTACCCTGATGATTGGCCTTTAGCTGTTACTCAGTAACACAGCCGGTCGGATTTACTGCCGCTATCACGATTCAGTTGTTGAGGCAAATGCTCAACATCAGTGCCTTAATGAATTGAGATCAGTTCTTCCATACACCAAACGAGGAAAATTACCCCGTAAGATATCCTGAATCTGAAGATCAAACACCCATTAAAGGTGTCATACATGATTGGTAGAGGTCACAGAACTGCACTCGCACTTTGTCTGATCCAGCATGTACATGAATTTACACACCTGTGAAAATTTGAATTCAATTGGACATCTGAGTCATGAAAAAATAGCGAAAACCCGAATCAATTTTTCTTCTAAAACATAAAGAACGATCTTACACGAGATCAAAACTTTTTTTCGGTCTTTGTTTTGCTAATTTCTGGATAAATACAACATTTCAGGCGGAAACATTTTAACGGTATGTTTCTACCAGCACCATCTCTATTCCCTGAAATTTACACATGTAAGCCCCACCTAAATCTGTGAACATTTCTTTTTTGGTAAGTTACCAATCTTGTATTTTTAAACGACAGCTTCTTGTGAAACCACGTGCATTGATGACACTTTCTGTTGTCCCTGCAATCACTCTTGTACGTGAACCATCTTTAAGACACGTTTAATACCAATTCCAATTTAGTTGTCGTGCATAGATTGAAGTAATGCATCACAAATCCGTGTTTTTGCCCTCAAATACAAAGCTCGATGCAGTGTAGTATATACATGTGTTAGAACCAAAATAATGGACCATAATGCATGGGCGTAAATTATTTTATTAACATGAGTCTGCAATTTAATCGCAGCGGTTGCATTAGGAAGTCAGCTTTAAACGGAAATACTTTACAAAGGCCAAACTTGTTTATTCCAACCTGAACTTTAATGAAGACAAATTGATAGGAAATCACGACTATGAAATTAGCGGTGAGTGATCAAAGGCAATTCATTAGCCAAATGTATCCGGTTGACGTGAGGGGAAAACCACGAAGACTCGGTCATACGTTAACTAATAAATTGATTTCCCCTACTGAAATGTATGATGCATTTTGGGTTCATCTTTAGGCCTATGGCTATTGGTAGTTCAATTCAACCGATGGCCATTTGAAGTGGTAGCGTGTGCTTAGCGGTGCCCATCCCCGCTACAACAGCATGTTATAGTAGACCCAGATGCAGAAGAAATAACTGGCAATCTGGACGTTGCTAGGTAAATCCACCATCATCTCGATAGATGTGGGTGGAATGCACTCAGCTGAAAGCTGCAGGCCCGTTCATTGCGAAGCGCTCAAATTGCATTGGTACGTGAGAAACTGTCGCTGATTAACCAGGAACGATCAACATGCAGTATGCAATTCTTGTGCTTGGAGTTTTCTCCACATCCGGCGACATGGACTGTGTGCCGCACCCTTAGAGCGCTGCTGAAGCGAATGACTCATTCGTGAGTCGTGATTACAAGACTAATTGCTCAGTGTACCTACGGCAAGAGGTTGAGCAGACATAGTATGTCTTGATTCCGTGTGAATTGAATCAGATTATCCGAAGTGGAAAGCACTTAGAGAAGGGAAGACGTTTTCTCCCGAAATCTGTGATTTGTTGGATAACATCGCCCCTGTAAAAACGGTGATACCCTGATTCTGTGCAATGTGAAGTGAACGCTACAGCCCAATCGAGTATCAGAACGTATCAGCTATGGGTTCTGAAACAAGTAGCGTAGAGTGTACCTCTGAAAACACCCTTTTTCTCTCGACTTCAAACGCCAGTTTGTTCATGTATACTGAGTTGGAGAGGATCTCTGCTACCTACGTGCTCCCATGTATCTTGATCGTAGGTCTGATTGGTAACATCGCTTTTCTTTTTGTTGTTGCTCGCATTCGGAGTATGAGAACAGTGACTAATTTCTACCTAGTCAACCTAGCCGTAGCCGATATGGTTTTCTTGTCGATAGCGATAGTTGGTCGGACGTATTCCATTGCGATGTACGGTGTTCCAAACCGGACACTCGGCTTGGCTGCCTGTATTTCCGACACTATCTTCACATACACCTTCCACTTTGCTGGGCTTATTCTCATCACGTTCATGTCATTGGAACGTTATGTGGCCGTGTGTCACCCACTACGACACCGACTCATCCATGGCCGTAACTGCACAGGGACACTGGTTGCAATCTGCTGGTTGACATCCTTGACACTCGCATGCCTGCTGATCCCCTCGGAGATGCTACACGAATTCTCCTGTGTGGAATGGCCGACCGAACATCCAGAATTGTATGAAAGGTTCCCTACTGTCATTGGATCGTGCTCTGGTCTGCACAGACCCTGGGTGAATCAACTCTTCAACCTAACGCAGACAATCCCATTCTTCGTTGCGTTCTTTGGTAACTCTTACTTCTACGCACGCATTGTGTACGGGCTGAGCAAGAGGAACCTGTCTAGTGATAGACGTAGGGTGGTGCGCACCCGTAATCACGTCGCTATCATGCTGGTTGCAAACGGCATCGTCTTCTTCCTCACTCTAACAGCTTTTGAAGTAACTTCCATGTTGCTCTTCATCGAAGGCGTTTTGGATATCATCATCGTTCCGTTCGACGTGAGAAGCACGTTATTCGAAGCTAATAGAGTGCTGCTGTACACAAACTCTGCTGTCAATCCCATCGTGTATACACTCACCAACGCTAGGTACAGGCGTGCTTTTAGAAGGGCGTTCACACCAGCCTCCTGTGCGCACGGGCGAACAGGGAATGAATCCGTATTCAGCACCTTCCCCGATTACTGCTCCCAGTACCATATCAAGACTGGAGGACTGGCACTGGTTCCTCGTCCACGATCGCTGACTAGGAGTCATATGGTAGCACGACCGGCCACCTATTCCAATGTCTGTTTTGATAAAGATGAAGTTCTCACAAAGGCCGAGGATTATAATTTAGGAAGAACTGTCAGTGGGAACGGCCTCCGAAAACCGACTTTGATAAGTAAGCAAGCAGATATATAGGCATAATGTGCAGGGACTATGGGGATAGTGGTCAGGGGTAGTAGTCTAGAAGAAGCAGCGAACCAACAAACAAGCAAGAGACATCATCACCTCACCTATCCCGTATGTCTGGTTGACATTACGGGCACCACTGATGAGTTCTCAACCAGCTCTCTCCTCTACCAACTGTTATCTACCTTTTTCAAGTTGATACTAATTTTGAGGCCTGTCCATTCAGTGATGTTGTCATCCCATCTCTGTTTCTGTCTGCCTCGCCTTCTCCCTCCTGCTACTGTGCCTTGCAAGATTGTTTGGCTTTGGCAAGTCCAAACAAGAGACAAAGCAAGAGCCTGACAGACAAACGTAAAAGCTATCATGCAATAAACTGATACTTTTAAAGAAAGTGCAGGAAAGCAAGGCTTTTGTATACATTACCGGGAAAACTCATGTTTGCGTAGGCTGGTAGCGGCAAACTTATATAGCAAGTATGAAAACAATCTTTTTGTGCATATTACGTAGAAGAAAGTAATTATTAGATGAAAGGACCTGGGCTGGATTTCACAAAGCACTAAGATTAATCTTAAGATGAGTTGTCAGTTATGTTTTGTATTGTGACATCATACGTTGCCAAGCAATTAAGACTAATTCACACTTAAGATCAATCTTAATGCTTCGTGAAATCGACCCCTGGAATTTATAATTCTACAAGTTAGACCTAATGCGCGCCATCTAGGCTAACACGCCAGTGGTGCCCAGGGCAGGGACACACGTACGTTGTGTGAATTGCCCTATAATTGACAATAGCCATCTTTCATTAAACTGTACATGCATTGTCTCACCGAGGCTAGCGCCCTTAAATGTGTCGTTTGTAAACGTGTTAAAGAGAAGAGCAAATTCATACGTGTTGCCATGTAAAACAAATCAAGAGAAAAGACCCATTAGTCTGACCATAAAGCAAACAGTTTGATGGGCATGTAAATATAGAGAGTCATTTTGGTTCTGTTTATGTATTGTTTAGCGCAGAAATGTCATGTATAGACACAAAAACGGATTGCACTCTTAATAGTTTAAGAAGCTTTTAATAATTCGATGTATGTGTAAGCATTTTGAATATTAGACGAGTACATTAAAGCCACAATAACCTTTAAGAGGCATAGGCCTTTTACGAAACTTCGGCTTGGGCTCCGGCTCCGGCTCCACCCGGCTCCATTTCTTAAATCCATTGTACTGGTAACTGGTATCAAAATATAACTTTTTGAGTACGGTTTCAAAGTGTGTTTTGAACAAGAAAACGGAGCTTCAACCTCGGTGAAAACCACAGCCTGTATTTTCAGCTTTTAGCTGACGGAGGCTTAGCCCAAGCCCAAGCCCAAGCCCAAGGCGTTGTTTCGTAAAGGGCCATAGTATGTAGTTTTTTAAGAATGTAAAGGGAAGTGTGAAGGTGGGGGGGGGGGTATTTGGGTGAGGAAAAAAGAAACGGGTAGGAAAATGGAATCAAATAGGTAAAATGCCAAGAAAAAATCGTAGAAGAGAAAGAAAAGGCAGAAACGATCGTTGAAATTTTAGAAATGGGATAGTTATTGCTGAAGGTTGGTCGTAGGTAATTTAATATTTTAACTGTCTTTGAGTGTAATGTATTGTAATTTACAGAGTGGGGGGGGGGGGGGGGTCCTCCACCTTGCACAACAATTCAAGAATGCAAAAACCCAAAAGACCTTCAAAAGAACAACTATTTCTGGTGAAATGCAAAAAGAAAAGCAAATCCATACACATAGCCGTTAAAGGTAAAATACATGATTGGTAAAGGTCACGGAACACCACTCACACTTAATTTGTCTGATCTAGCATGTACATGTACATGAAATAATAAACCTGTGAAAATTTGAGCTCGATCGGACGTTTGAAATACGAGAAAATAGCGAAATCCGACTCAATTTTTCTTATAAAACTTAAAGAATGATTTTGATCTTACCCCGATATCAAAACTTGTTTCGATCGTTGTTTTACTAATATCTGGATAAGTACACAATTTTAGGCGGAAATATTGTAACAGTATGTCTATACCATCACCATCTTCATACCCTGAAAGTTATAGGTAAATCTGTGAACATCTTTGTATGTTACCAATCCTGTACTATACTGTACCTTTAAACACGAATCCAGAGTTTTTCGGAACTAGAGATAGATGCTATGTGTTGAGTCTGGCCAGATGAAAGGGGCTACCTGTACATTTTATAGATGTTGTGGGGCATCCTGGAAGGGGGGGGGGGGGGGGGGGTGGAAGCATGATGGGTATAGACATGTGCAAATCCTATTATGCGTGGATATCTCAACAATAATGAACATTCTAAATAACTTCCTAGGGCCCTTGGGGTTTTTTGAACGTGTTGGAATTGTGCTTAAAACAAACGTTTACATGGTGTTCTGGAGGTGAAGGATATGCAGGATGGTAAGAATGTGGATAAGATATCCCTCCCCGCCAGTGACCAATAAAAGACAATGACACCATGGACCGTGTGTTGAGTGGCCTGACATAAGAGTAACGTTTATATTTGGGAAAAGTCTGTTGACCTCCGAAGTATATACAGTATTTAAGATAATTATTTTTTTTTACCAATGAGGGTCCAAACGTGAAGCATTTGTGGAGGAGTACATGTACGATCCAGCAGGAAGTATACTCCCCTCGCAATGGCGATTGCTTCATTGACATAATTATGTATGTCATCACTCACAAGTGAAGCAAGTATGGGAGCAAGGGAACAACCTCTCGAGAGGAGTATGGGGGAAGTGTCGTGGCAGTATTGGAATGCCCTTATAGGTACACTCCCCTGGAGAGTGTACCTATAAGGGCAATGTGAACATCAGAATTCTGCACCAGATGCATGCGTATTTACTGTACGGTGTAAATTAATGACCCGAAATTTCCCGATATTTGAGTATACTTTGGCGTTATAAATCAACATTTTCTCTAAGCATGACAGGCTGCTGAATTTGGTACGAGCTAGATGAACACGTAGGGTAAATGTGCCATGATTCGGACACTTAAGCAATTTTGGATTATTTGACCTTCTTAATGTTTGTTTCTCTCAACTATTTATGAACAACAAAGTGTAGTTATTATATCCAGGTTGATATTTTATTAAAGTTTTTTGTGTCCTTGAAATGAAATTGACTTGAAAATAACCTTAATTTTTGCCATGATTCGGACACCCTGTCCATGATTCGGACACACATGAAAAAATGCTGAAAAAAACATGCCTTGCAAAATAAAATAATACCTCATCAATGCAGTGGGCAAATTCTTAAGTTGCCACCATTTATTTTCCCAAAAAAGTGTCATTTGACTGCTCAGAACTCAAAAAAGAAAATGTGTGCATGGACACATCCAGGACTTATTTTTCAGAGTTTTTGAAGGCAACGCCCTGATAAAAACGGACCATTTCAGCCATATCGTGATATTGGACTCCATTCCGTCCGTGTGCTCCCGTGCGCACGACTCTAGTGTGTACAAAGTCAATGGCGTAGATATTAGACTCCAGCCATTGACGAAATGAACGGCAGTCAATGGAGTGGAGTGTAAATTCGGGAGATGCCGGCATTTCTTCTAAAATGGAACATACACAAGCCACAAAATTATTTTGGCATATTTTTAGCGATTCTGGGGGCCTGGGTAGCATAAATCAATGGAGTGTCAGAAATCATGGCACATATAACTTGGCTTCTGGACAAGGAAATTTATGCAAGTTCAAATTGGCAACGCAGCTCTCCATAATTTGGACCTTGATGGTATATTGATGAACAGAATATACCAGTTTCATATAAAAAAAAATCCTGTTAAATTTAATTAATTTTCTGTGTTTTTAAATAATGCATTTTCTCACAATCCTATTTTTAACAGGGCTCTTAAGTTAAGGATCACACTTTTTTTAAACTTGAGGTTGCGCCCCAATTTCCTATCAGAAAATGTGACATTTTATAATAGGAATTGGATCATGTATGTGGCACCGTTGTTTAGTCTAATAGGCCCTAGTGCACCTATCGGAAAGAATTCCACTGATGACCATAATTTGTGCACAACTCTATAGAACCAACAGAGGGCGTTTTGAGCAAACTGGCTTTGTACAGTTTGTAGGTAAAAGAACCCTGTAAAACTCACTTTTCAGATATTCTACGCAAGTTTTCCACACCTGAGATTGAGGTTTATCATAATTTGTATATCCAATAAGTGAACTCTTGGAGGATATAATCCTTTTTCCGTAATGGTGATCAGTGGAATTCTTTGCCATTTGCATTTGCACATTTCCGAGCATCCGAATGCTTCCGAAAACGTTGCTTCCGAAGACCTGCCGAAGATGGAGTTCGTTGTGACGTCACAGGTCATTTAAATAAAGTAATAAAATTCACTTTTTGGCTCAGATATATACTGTTTCGTATGTTTTCAGCGTTTCCAACCCTCTTGAAACAATTCTAAGGCGTTCCATGCGATACAATGTCAAAATGTTGGCTACAACATACATATCTGGGGCATTTTTGGTCATTACCTGTTTTTTTTTCTACGAAAGGAATTGAGAGTGTTCCGATAAAGCCCTAGTCGTGTGCAGCGCCACCTACCGGTGGTTCCGGGAACATTGCGTCAAGATAAAAGACCAAGAGTAAATTTCCATAATAATAGAATTGTTTGTAAGGCTATGTCCGGATGGTGGTTATTCCTTCTGCGGCTTCATTTTCCCTATTACTTTGTCAATGGACACAACCCAAGCCGTAGCTACAAGTGTCCAGTTCGGAATGGCCTAGATACGGCCCATGTAATTATCCAGAGGAATATTATCTTCGTTGAGGGCGCTATTTATGTGGGTCTGTTTCAGATAGCTTTAGTCATTCATCTAGTCGTTAATATGCATATTGTAAAACTAACCTGTAGAATTCCAACGAACAAACCTTCAATACATGATTGGTAAAGTTCGCAGAACAGCACTATGATCAAAAATGTACATGAAATGATAAACCTGTGAAGATTGGAGCTCAATCGGATATCCGAGTCACGAGAAAATAGCGAAAAAACCGTCTCAAATTTTTAAATAAAACATGTTTATGATCTTGCCAAGACGTAAATTAATTGTTTTCACACTTCTAAACCAATACTTCATGTCAGACAGAAATATTTTAGCAGGGTGTTTCTATCATGTCCATCTTTATACCGTGTAAGTTATAGGTACAGTAAATCTGTGAACATTTCTGTTTTGGTTTGTTACCAATCCTGTACTGTACATTTAAGTGAATTTGAGCACGTTCATATTGTGGGAACTAATTTTCAAATGCTGCAATTAAAATTTCAATTCTGACGTCCTAATTATGAGTTACTTTTTTCTTTTGTGGTAAAAAAGAAACATTTATTTATTGCTATGAAGATTAACATTTTTATTCCATAACGGAAACAGTTTTTAAATCCAAATTACATGCCATATGCCACTGTTGAATATTTCAGAGGTACTTGTTTTTGGAGATGCATGTGGTGAAACTATTTTGAGAGCAAGGAATATTATTGACCTGGGTGATGTAAATTATTGCAAGTGGACGAAATAGTCCTTAAAGGTTTTATACTGTAATCAAAACTCATATGAAGTTTAATACATCTTTATTGTTATAAAACTCAACATGTCTATCATTGTTTGTGCTAAAAAAAATTGTATAATAGAAAAAGGAGGTATTTCCGACCCATTATTTAACACCCCACTTTTCGCAACGAAAAACATTGCTTACGTCACATGCAGAACGCCACGCAGTATACTGTGGTGCGAGCCTATACTAGTTGTGTATGTGACGTCACAAGCTATTGTTGCGTGGATCGGTTCCAAGGGGGACTCTTTTGGGGGGCGGGACATAGGCCTACATGTAATGATTTTGTTACTTTGTGGTCAAAAGTAATCACTTACATAAATATATAATTTTATAAAGTAATTAATTATGCATTAAGCAATAATTTTAAAGCACTTTCACCCTTTTCCCAATTTTGATTACAGTAAACCTTTAAATGAACGAAATAATCTTTTAAGTGTTCATTTAATGCCCCCGTAGATTATCATATGGACGCATGAGAGGAAAGTGCTTTTTCTGTTTAAAGGTAGTATGTTATACTTTGGTAAGAACCCAAAACAGGAATGTTCACAGATTTACATATAACTTACAGGGTATGAAGATGGTGGTGGTAGAAAAATACCGTTAACATTTTTTCGCCTGAAATGGTGTATTTATCCAGAAATTAGTGAAACAACGACCGAAAATCTGTTTGATCTTTTAAAAGAAAAAAAAGAAAAAGAGAAAAGACTTAAGAAATAATGTGGCTGTTTTTCACTGTTTTCTCAAAAAGTGGGCACCGTATGCGACTGAAATTTTCACAGATTACTGTTACTGTATCTGTCTTGATATTTATGTCCATGAATCTGTATTTCTTTGATAAAAACCAAAGTATGATATTACCTTTATTAAACGCGAGTTCATTTTGTGCACGTACATCCACGGCATGGCGATGCCAACACAAACATCAGACCTTGTTTGGTTGAGAAATAAAGTAACGGTGCCTTTTATTGTTTTGGCAAAAATCGCTTTACAATATTTCTGCAAATGCACAACACGAGACCCGAGCTCGTGATGTTTGTGAATAGAGCTGAAGCATGGTGAACCTCTATAATGTATTGCAATTACAACTGCTGGCCTCGCCGGTGCTTGATTGAAGCTGATTCGTGCCTCACATTGTATTTCATCATGGAATACGTTTATTAAGATATCACGTAGGCCTACACAAGATTACTCTTTAAAGGTACCATCATACTTTGGTAGCATACCGAAAAAGAAATATCCACAGGCGGTTCTAGAGCCATTTTTTTAGGGGTCGAAAAACATGCACCTATTGCCCACATAACGCGTTTTTTATGTAATTGGCCCTTGATAACTGAAAAGATCCAGTAACTTACAGGGTATAAAGATGGCGATGGTAGAAACATACCGTTAAACTTGTTCTCCCTGAAATGCTGTACATATTATTTCTCTAGAAAAAGAGTAAAACCAATTGACCAAAAACAATTTTGATTACAGGAATTACACCAAAACTCATGTGAATATAGAGTTTAAAATACCTTGGCTATTTTTCACTGTTTTCTCAAAAAGTGGGCACCGTATGGAACTGGGAATTTCACAGATGACTGTTATTGTATCTTTCCTGACATTTTTTGATATTTTTGCCCATGAATCTGCATTTCTGTGACAAATACCAAAGTATGATATTATCTTAAAACAGGCATGCATAAATAGCGTTCACCGGTACCTCTTGTTGTCATGGTACTCAATTAACTGTCTAACAGGCGGACTTTAAATTGACGATGGTACGTTGCTCTCCCATCTTTGACTTGCGTCCATCATAGATACCAAATTATTCAGTATCTTCATAGTTGTCATGGTAGCACTCTGCATCTGCCACAATGGTTACCTCCATCAAGTTGTGTGTATTGTTACCTGAGCGAGTGGTAATGGTCGACCGTACATCAAATAATCATAGCACTTATCGCCATTTTATGCATTTTTGGCTGGCAGCTAAACACAACTTCTTAAAGGTACGCTGTAATCAAATCTGAAATATTAATTTATATTTCTATGTTAGTAGGCCTACTTAATTTTGACCAAAAAGTTACTAAGTCAGTACATGTACGCCCCCCCCCAAAAAAAAAGTTCCCCTTGGAACCGGATCCACGCTTGGAACCGGATCCACGCAACAATTTGTGATCTTGCCAAGATAAAAAATGTTTTTGGTGTTTGGTTTGACTAATTTCTGGATAAATGCACCTTTTCAGGCGGAAATGTTTTAACAACATGTTTCTACCAGCACCATCTTCATACCCTGAAAGTTATAGGTAAATATATATGTGAACATTTCAGTTTCGGTTTGTTGTCAATGTTGTACATGCCTATTAAGAGGTTATGTACATTATGCTAATAATCTAAGGTGACCTGTGACCTTTTTCTAAGTGGTTGGTAAAGAGATCCATCTTCCCCAAGGTCGGTCATCTTAAACTCACTCGATTAGTTCATAGCTGAGTTAATTCCCCATTATCAGTACAAGCCCTGCTAAAAAATTAACGAACCGTCGGACCTCAAATTAATGTTAATGGGTCGATTCATCTGCTGGCGAATTCTGGAAGCGCTATTCCTGATGACTAAATAAAGGTAATTTCATACTTTGGTTTTTGTCTGAAAAATGCAGATTCATGGGCAAAAATTACAGTACAGTAATAGTCATCTTTGAAATTCCCAGTCCCATACGGTGCCCACTTTTTAATGATAAGACGGTTGATAAACGGGCACAGTATCTTTTAAAATCTTTTCTCTTTTAATTCGTATCTTTAAAAGATCAAAATTGATTTTGGTAATCGCATTTCTTGCAGACAAATTTTAACGGTCTGCTTCTACCATCACCATCTTCATACCCTGTATGGGTAAATCTGTGAAGATTTCTGTTTCGGTATGCTACCGAAATGTGATAGTACCTTTAAGCACAACAAAATGAAACAATGTTAGTACTTCTTGCCTTGCATCTGCAGCCGTTAGGTCACACTTGAGAGAGTCCTCTGATACAAGGATATGTCTGGCTACATACATGTACATGTACGTATACATGTGTAAGCGAGCCTCCTGTTTCGTACTCGGGCATTTCCCACATCTTTTTGCCATCAAATTGGAGGGAATAATTTGCCAATTTCTATCGGCAATAACGCGGGAAAGATTAAAGCTCAATGTCCGATTCATTTCATTTCATTCAATTTGGGAATTTTTTACCTCCCAACCACATAGCGCATCAAATATGCTTTTCTTCGGAGAAACTGCAAAAATTGTGCAGTTATTTTTGGAGAATTGGTAAGACAAAATACACTTCAAGATCACCCATTCACATAAAACTTAATGGTAATGATATAGGAGAAAACATCCCATGAAATGTTTTTGTCTGAAATGCCATATTCGTTGAGAAATAAATGAAACTATTTTCCGATTGGAATGTATCGCTTCGAAGCGTTTTATTATGAATGCATAATATCGTTGAAATGTGTAAACGGGTTTTCACTTTTTTCTCGTGACCCAGATGGCTGATTAACCTCAAACTTCTACAGGTTTGTCAGTTAAGGTATATGGTGGATTACATAATGTGCTTTCACTGTCAGCAACGGTTTTGTCGCAAAAACCAGTTCTGTACCATCCCGTTTACCTTTGATACAGGAATTGAATATTGGGGAATGAGTAAGGCCTACGCTATAGCAAAATCTGTGAATTGTTATAGAACTTAGCAAAAAGTAGAATCTCTTCACCACCATGACGTCTTCATATTTATTTCTCAGGGCACAATTATCTGCATGAAGCTGCACATGTGTTGTGGGCGGTGAATCTTCCTGCATAGCGGTAGCCGAAAAAAGGTGTATTTGGGGTTTGTGCTAAACTTGAAGTTTTTATTTCCAGTTAAAGTTAAAATGGGATATTGACGCCTCGGTACAATTTCTTTTATAGAAAATATTCATGATTGTAGAGTCGTTCCAAGGGTTTGTAAATATTGTTGTGGATAATTACACTTTTAAAGTTTGTGCTAAAAAATAAGGTATTTTAGACCAAAAATTTAGTATACCCACTTTTCGCCACGAAAAACTTCGCTCATACGTCACATGCGAGAGTATACTTGTTCTATAGGTAGCGTCACATGCATTGTTGCGTGATCGGTTCCAAGGGGGATCTTTTTTGGGGGGCGGGGCATACATCTGCTGATTTTTTTAATAACTTTTTAGTCAAAATTAAGCACTTATACAAATAAAAATGTACAAAGGCCTAGTGAATGATTATGTATTAAGAAATAATTGTACCCCTTTCCTAAATTTGATGACAGTAAACCTTTAAATAAATGTCTCTGCCGCTAAAATTGTGATGAAGAGATACATGATATATGCTACTGCGAACATCTGATAATTACTGAGTTTTGTCGTTGTATGTGTCCGAGTACAATGTTCATACGCTACGTGCTTGAACCACCATATCAACTAATGAAATAACCGTATGGTTCTTCATCACAGACCTTAGATCCGTGATTTTAATCAAAGCTATTAGCTGAATGAACAATTCTTCCAGAAGCTGCAGAATATTTACAAGTATTGTTTTCAATTAGATTATGATGACATAAATTAATTAGTTTTTTTATCCCGGAAGAAAGAGTCAATAGAATAGGCGTGCTGTACCGGTGTTTCCCCCCCAGCCAACAAACACGATGTAGATCCTAATAGCCCGGATATTTGCACATTTCAGGCAGCTAAGTTTACACCATAGTAACCTGAACTTCAATTCCTTGGTGGGTTTTAAGCTGCCCGCGCAACTTAATTTGATTAAAGCCACCGCTAAATGAAACTAGGCGCATGGCTGGTAAATATTACTGCAGCCCAGAAACAATTAGTTTTTTCTTTGACCCATTTTCACCAGTCAGCCAACACAAGAATGTCGATCAGTTTAATTGGTTTCAACCGTTCTTTCGCCAGTCTTCACATAGGTATAAAACCAGCAGCCACTGGCTCAACAGCTCTGACTTCCATATGTTTGTATTCCGAGCTCATTAATGTTAGTGTGCGTTCAAAGATGGGAGCCGACGTAAGCACTACGGACGAGTGTACCTTTAATAACACGTACCACGTCCAGTCTGTGGAGGATGCCTATTCTGTTGGTGTGATTTTCAGTGATTTTGAGAGAATTACGACAATTGTGATATTACCTATCATCTTAGGTGTTGGACTGGTTGGTAATGGTGCGTTCTTGTATACGATAGCTCGGGTACGTTCTATGTGGACGGCCACCAACTTCTACCTGTCGAATCTGGCGGTGGCAGACCTAACGTTTCTCACGCTAGCAATCTCGCTCAGGTTACGCGAGTACATCTTGTACGGGGTACCAAACCAAGCACCACTGCTCGGTCAGACTGGGTGCATCCTGGAACTTTTTACCAAATACATTTCCCATTTTGCTGGACTGAATATCATCACGTTCATATCATTGGAGCGGTACATTGCTGTGTGTCATCCCCTGCGCCACCGGATGATCACCGGCCGTGGTCGGTCCGTTAAATTGATCGTGCTCTGCTGGCTAGTGGCCTTACTCCTCGCACCGTTGGTTATTCCATCCAGCTTCGAATTCGTCCAGTACTGTCTGTCATGGTCGCCTGATGATCCTGATTTACAGGACAGATTCCCTGAGATTATCGGCAGGTGTCACAGCGTAGAAGGCAAGTGGGCCAACCAGTTGTTCCACTTGACTCAGACCATTCCGTTCTTCGTGGCGTTCTTTGGTAACTCTTTCTTCTACACTCGCATACTTCTCAAACTGCACCAGCGGGACACGTTCGACCGGCAGCGAAGCATCCGCACTCGCAACCAAGTTGCTGTCATGCTGGTTGTCAACGGCACGGTCTTCTTTCTGACGCTGACCTCATTCGAAGTTACCTCCATCCTCCTCTTCGTCGAAGGTTTCCTGGATATCTGCATTATACCGGATGATATCCATGTAACTTTATTCGAGGTTAACCGCATTCTGGTGTACTTCAACTCCGCCGTCAATCCTATCGTGTATACCGTGACAAACGCTCGCTACAGACGGGCGTTCCTGCGAGCATTCAGGCCGACTAGGTGCGTGAAAGAACCGCTGCGTGCCTCGGTTGTGTCCAACATAACGACGGCCCATGACATTTACCAACTTTCTGGTCCCTTTTCCTCCGTGAATCTACCAGCGGGGTATGACAGCATTTCAGACCAAACACCGGGAGCCTACTTCAATATCGCCCTAAATCGTGACGACGAAAATGATACAAACATTGAGAACAGGACAACTGATTTATCGTCATAGAAATGAATTGATTCAAAGAAAAAAAACCTTCATGTATTCTTATAACTTAACGCACTGAGTCAAATAGAACTTGATCGGAATTGGTGGTATTTTTCAAAAGAAACAAATGACAGTTCAGTAAAAAGTTCAGTACAGCTTACATTAAACAAACACTCTCTCCTGCTTATTTTATAAAAAGAATGAAACAAATTGGTCATTTCTAGGTGTTATGTCTACTTAAATAAACTCACTCATTTTGCAAGCTTTCCATGGAATACATAACAAAACACAAATGTAAAGTGAGTTGTTTTAGCTGGGTACGCACTCTTGCTACTTAAATTCAGTCAAGCATGATATCCTTCCATGAACAGCTTGCAAAATAGATATAAGTCCTCTTAGGAATGATCAATTTGTTTCATTCTTTTGATTCTTTTTTTCTAATAAGCAGAAGAGAGTGCTTGTTAAATATATGCTTTACTGAACTTTTGAGTGTCATTTGTTTGTTTTGAAAAACATCACCAATGCCGGCCATGCTCAGTTTTTGACTCACCCTGTATCTAATGAAGTTAAGCCCAACTGATCTTTATTAATGTAATTTAATATGTAAATGCACAATCAAATATTTTTGCGTGCTTGTGTTTATTGTACCCCGTCTTCGAAATGTTCGCACACAAGTTAGATATTCATATACTAGTGTACATTATCTTCACATTATCTCTGTCGATTTTGGACTTTTTCTCAAAAGAAGAAGAAAATGAATATTTTGAACCAAATTACACTTTGTTAATTTACTTTGTTACTTTGTTACTGTAATGTGTTCTTCTCCTCCAATTGAAACGACAACAACAATAACAACAACAACAGCAACAAAGACAATGCTCGTCGTCTATACAGGGTGTACCAGAAAAAAACGCAACACTGTGTCGGGACCCATTATATTAAAATTAAACTGTTTATCACTTCAAGAATCAGGTAGGCCCTATATGATACAAGCTTGTCTTGGCTATCACCATGTAGAATGTAAGCCAAATCGGGCAGAAATTGGCAAAAATATGACCAATTGAATGAGTACTCTTTAAAAACAAATTTGCAAGGATAACACGCATAGTGGTCAATACACACATAATGTGTATGAAAGAAAGGTGAAAATTCGGTTTTGAGGTTGGGTAATTCAGTCTTAGTTTTTTCCACTCAATTTCAGTCCAATTGTGCTCAAATTCTACATGGTGATAGCCAAGGCATGGCTGCCCCACATATCTGAATCTTGAATTGATAAACAATATAATTTTTTTACAGTTCCGACGCAAAGTGTTGCATTTTTTGGGACACCCTGTATAGGGCGTAGTTTTTCCCAAGATGGCGGCAAAACGAAATATATTAACGTATTATTGTATGTATCTGTCAGAAAGAAGATCATGGCATGACAGGAAGATGCAATGACACGTGTATGTTATTACTTTTCCAACTTTATTTGTAACACCGAAAATATCTTCGACAAAATGAGAATAAAAAACGTCCAAATTGTAACAATATGCTGATGCATGAATTTACACATTTTCCCCTACACAACGTACTGTATAGTTATATACGTGGCATTATGGCAATAACATTCACTAGCATTGCTTTCAAATACAGGTCTTTTATCACAAACACATTCAAAGACTGCACTGTATTTTCAGGTGATTTTTGTTTGTTTGGTGATACTAAATGCTCTGTTTAAAGATGCTCCATACGAGACAACGCATTTTTGTGGCCGCCATGACATATGACATTATGGGTGAATCACAACCACTAACTGCATACCTTTATTGCACTTTTCGCGGCAGTTGACCGATGTTTTGATAACTTTTTTTTTTATATTTAACTTGATTTCGAATTATCGTAAACTAAATCAAGACAAGATTTTTCAGAAAAAAATAATGCCACTATAAAAACACATCAATAAAAATGTGCGCAGATTTGTGTTGTACGATGTATTGCCATACGTCGTTGTAATGCACGTGCAAACATCGTATGACGAAACTGCACAGATCTTTGTGAATTTGTGATGTATGATGTACCAAACATCACAAATATGTGGGAAGATATTTCTGATGTTAGATGTTCCTCCTGCGCCACCATTCTTTGCCGTCTTGCGCATGATATTCATAGTTAATTTCACTCTGTGAGTATAATGAAATGCGCGCCCCGCGTGTCATGTGACATGGCGACCACCGCATTTTGCACTGGATACGAAACCACACTATATGCTGTAGTAATTACAAATATCAGTACATGTACTTTGGGTAGGCCTAATTGTGTCTTCAAACCATCTCTTGACAAGATATCTTTTTACGGTATTTCATATACATTTACTAATTATGAATAAACTAGTGAAACCAATTACTATTGCAAAAATCACAATTTAAATAAATGTGAAACCTTATACAAACCATGATACAGATTTATATGAATTATGAATCAAAATTTTGAACAAAATGCTATACAATACCGTGAAAATTATAAATAAATATTTAAGACAGTATTTGCCAATTAATCAGTGTCACTAATTTTCATGAAAATGATCCGTTCTTTGTCGGTAAACTTGACTCTCTTTTTGTATAAATTGTTTAACTAGGCCTATATAGGGTCCTAATTATTACTCTTCAAATTAGGGTAGCCATATTATTAATAATTAGTAAATAATTTCATAATTTCTAAAATCCCATTACCCTGATTTCTGTCGACTAATTGTAAAGAAATTCTTCAATCTTCCGTAACGCTCCGTATAACACAATGAAAATGTTTGAAATATTTCTTCTTTATCCCTCGTTGTTCTGTTTTAATACAGTCTGTGCCCGACTTTTAATGAACAATTTTTTTTTCTTGTTGGCAGGAATCGGCTTTTGTAACAACTGTCGACATGGGCGTTTACGAAACGGAGGCTCAGGGTCGGGCTCGGGCTCGAGCTCGAGCTCTGGCTCTGGCTCTGGCTCTGGCTAGAGCTCTGGCTCGAGCTCTGGTTCTGGCTCGGGCTCGGGCTCGGGCAAGTTTCGTGAATCCATGATTCTAAAAATAACGGATATCAAGATGCTGTTGACTGCGGTTCGGACGTAGATTCCCTTGTTTGAAAAGGAAAACCGAACTTCAGCTCCATGAACAACCACAAGCTATATTTCCAGCATTATGGATGACAGAGCTGGAGCCTGAGCCTGAGCCTGAGCCTGAGCCTGATTCTCCGTTTCGTAAACCCCCATATAATTAACTCGATAATGTGAGGGCGAAAATCTATACTAAAAATCATTATAATTTTATCATTATCCGACCATCTCGACGCAATATCCTTTTAAAATTACAGTTCAAATATTAAAATTTAAACTACTATTACGAAAACATTGCGATATATTTCAACTGAAAACTTCAAAAATCACAATATAGATCAAAAGACAAAAATCACCGTATAAATCGAAATTTTGAAAAAAGGAATCTATGCAAATCTAAATTGAAAACTTTAGAGTTACCAATCACAGGTTAATCAATATTAAATCAATGTGTTTTGGTGCATATACGAGAGAGTTATTTATAAAAGTATACATAGTATTCAGCTGGGTTGGGTGGCAGGGGGATTGGTACCAAAAATTAACATTGAGCCCGAATATATATAAGCTATATACTTCACCAGCACAAAAGGGAATAAGCATGGACAGATATCTATTAGGCCTATAGCGATTTTTAAAAAGATTTTAAGATTTTTAGATTTTCCTTTTTTTTCTCAAACATGAAATTGCAGATGGTATAACTTATCTGGGATTGGCACTAAGACAATATTTTAAGCAAGTTGAAGTAGTCTATGTAAATATTGTCGATTGTGATTCGTAGATTGATTGTACCTTGCTTGTATAGGCGTATGACCGTATGTATCGATGACGTCACATGTTATACCAACAAGCGTTTTTATATGGGGGAAAACAATCTCCGGGGCACTACGCATGTCAACAAAATGTGACGTCATCAGTCATTATTAACAAAAAACCTTCAAAGTAGACTTGTGAAATGAGTTTGTACAGCAGATTTCGTACGGACGCTTGTGATTGGTCAATTTTTATTAAGTATATGAATTTTCAAACAAGTTAACGTTATATCCTGCATGTACAGGGCTGATTCAAGCTGAATGAATAGACAAGCACAGACGTCGCACATAGCTAGCTGCAGTATACATGTAATGACCCTGATAGTGAAACTTTTAACTCAAGTGTGTCGTGAAATTTACATAGTGCATGTTTGTTTTATCTTCTTCATACAAAAGGAATAAAATATTAATTATAAGTCTGTCTTAGTTATTGTGTACTGGCCTACAGTTTTAACATACCCACTTGCTATGGAAAGTCAATAACATTTACCGTGGGTATTATTCATTTTTATGAAGTAATGTAGGCCTACACATTTTACAGATATATTATACTTTCGTTTCACCTATAAAAGTTTTTATTCAATCATTCAACTAATGAAGTAATTAAACAAAAACAACAGCTTGAAAATGCTCCCTAATGTAAGTATTTACAGTACTGTTGCCGTTTTGAAATTATATATACACCCTAAGATAAAATGGACTCGTCTTAATTACGGCCGTCTCTACGGCAACCGTTATGCAAATCGCGTCCGTACGTGAATACAAATTTTTAGTGTATCTATTCAATGAATATGTACTAATTTCAGCTTCTCCAAGTTGTTGTTTTCGAGTGGACTCGAGAGCCAAAAAGGCGCCGTAGCCAGGGATCTCGTTAGCAGAGCGGGTTTCGCGAGAGTTGCGTGAAAGCAGAGACGATCACCGCGACTTACAATGACTTGGCTAGTATACCTTTAAAGGTATACTGACGGGTCAACGTCTTCGTTATCTCGTACTTGAGGCTTGCTTGAAAATAATGAAAGACTTTTTCTTTCTTTGAGCAATATCCTTCTACTGATAATCGTTGTGAAGTTAAAGGTACTATCATACTTTGGTTTTTGTCAAAGAAATTCAGATTCATGGACATAAATATCAAGGAAGATACAGTAACAGTCATCTGGGGAAATTTCAGTCCCATACGGTGCCCACTTTTTGAGAAAACCGTGAAAAATGGCCACAGTATTTCTGAAGTCTTTTCTCTTTTATTTTTGATCTTTTAAAAGATTTAAAAGATTTTCGGTCGTTGTTTTACTAATTTCTGGATAAATACATCATTTCAGACGGAAACATTTTAACGGTATGTTTCTACCGCCACCATCTTCATACCCTGTAAGTTATACGTAAATCTGTGAACATTTGTGTTTTGGTTTCTTACCAAAGTATGATATACTACCTTTATATTTAGCCGCACAAAAATTGACAATACATGTATTGACTCAACATTGTAACATTACCCTATATGTTTGCTCTATACAACGACATCCCAACTCATGAGAAATTATAGAAATGAATAAATATGACATATTTCACTTATCTCAATCTAAAATAGAAATACAAAATTTGCATCTTAAATGATGAAATTGTATGGATCTTCATTTGACGTCAAGGATGCCCCGCTCATATAGAGCTGCTGATTCGTTTGGACAACAGAACGCACGACTGGCATTAAATGGTCTGGGGGTGTGTGCTACGATGCCATCGTGACATTCCGATGGTACGTTAATACACCAAGCAGGACATCCTCCTTCATACAGACGAACATCACGGTTAGGCAAGCTGAAGTACATCCATCCATAAGCCGGCTGTCGGTAACCTCTCAAGTATGCCGCCTTCAGGTCATCTAGAGTACATAGGTGTGAAGCCCTGACAGAGCAGCCCAGTGCCATGCCGTCGTAGTCTTTAAGGGCGTATTCTTCAGGTGTTATGAACGGATTAGTACGGTTTATTGTCTGCATAAAGCTGTAAAGATCTGGACAGCAGAATATGTAGGTTTCGATCGCGGGTCTGGGTGTAACTGCCAGAACCCCTTCGTAGCATTCTGAACTTATGTAATGTCCGCATTTCATCTCGGACAAACGAACATCGTAACCGGGAATGGAAAAGAAAAGCCACTTATTTAACATGTAAACAGGAAGCAATGAAACTCCTCTAAGGTATGCCGCCTTCAGCTCGGGCAAGGTGCAGGGGTGCGCTGCAAGCGTCGAACATGCCTCTTGCATCCCATCACGGTCGAGTACACCATACATTTTATCTGAGACGTAAGGGGCTTCGGGACTGACTAACTTCCCCGTGCAGCACAAGCCAAACGAGGGACTGGATATGGGTAGTCCATGTTGAGTCACCTGGGTGGAGTTCAGCACAGCCTGGCTGTCAGGAACGGCATACCACAAGCTCATGTGTTGAGGCAGTGTTTTAGTGTCTCTTTGTTCCACTTCCCACAGCTCACACAGATGTTGGTCTCTACTCTGACACTCAGCAGATGCCAGTGCTTGTGTGGAGTGGGAATAATCTGTGATTCCGATGGGACCTTTGAACAAATTTGGAATGAAATGAATGAATAGACTGTATTTGAAACGATTCATTTGCTGGGATGACGTCCGCCGGAAGCCTCACGTCTATGCGGGCGCAGGACCTACTCAAGACGTGCGCGATAATCGCAAAGAATTCGTAAAATCCTCGTCAATCCCCAACTATAACTAGATGCAGACAGTTTGCCAAATGTCTCGCACAAGCAGTGAAGTTCGCGCGATTATTTCTTGCGTTGTTTGCATTTAAGTTGCGTGTTCTTCGCGTATATGCTGACTGGGCGTATAGTTAGCCATGTTGCACACGACATATTCGTACATACGTTGCGAGAACGTCGCACAAACTGCACAAGAATGGTTAGCGACTCGGAGAAAAACTTTTGCGAATGTTGGACTGTTCGCGCGATCATGATTTCTGGCGTACGTGTTGTTTGCATTTAAGTCGCGTTCGATGTATATGTTGACTGTATGGGCATACCGTAGTTAGCCATGGTGCACACGTCATTCGTTCACACGTTGTTAGAAAATCGCACAAACTGCGCAAGAATGCTTTGCGACTCATGTCGTGACACGTTCGGAGACAACTGCGAATTTTGGACTTTCGACATTCACAACCTCCGCAGATCGTTCGCGTGTGTTCGCCAGCCCCGTGTGAACCTTCCTTTAAGCTAGTATCTCACTGAGCGGCGAATGTTTACGAACGTAATTTCTTCCAATTTCTGGAAGGGAGGGCGTTGTCTCGGCCGGGGCTTCGGCATGGACCTCCCCTGTCCCCCGAGGGGTCTTTGCTCTCCTACCTTGTTTTCTCGGCATGACGATCTATGGCGAATTTCTCTCAATGGGTCGATTTTATATAGGAACCATAATTATGGCTATGTAGTCGCTAGCATATTTGCGAATCAAAATGAACTTCAGCGACACCGTCTTACAACCGTTTGCAAAGGCTTACGACTGTTTTGCAAACGGTAGCAGCTGTTTGCGGAAAAATAGATTCGCAAAGAAATGTTGAACATGTTCAAAATTTCTTTGTGACAAGAAAAACTGTTTGCAACAATGAACTTTCTTGCAACCTTTTACGAACCCTGGCGAAATCTCAAATTCGCTACGTTCGCAAGCATTCGCCGCTCAGTGAGATAGGCCTACTAGCTTTTTTGAGGGGATTTAACGGGGCACGCGGGCAATTTATGAAGTCATTAATATTTATATGGATAATTATGGTTCCCCGTTTACTTCGCGCGGAACATTGTTAAAAATTTATCAAAATGAACGTGACAATGGACTATAACCATTAGCGGTATAATGGGCATTGTATTAGCTATTTATCATAAACATTAATAATTTATCCTGCGCGGTTTGCCAATAAATGACTTATGAGTTCATTAGGCCGTGTCTCTTAATTGGCCGATGCGAAAGCCATTACAACGTAGGCCTATTATGGTTTGAGTTTGAGCAACTTCTATCTGGTTTCCTTTTTGAAGGTACATGTATTGTCAAACAGAAATAACCATAAAGGACTATATAAGCCTATTATAGTAACGATTCTTGAAGTTGGTCATAACACTTTTTCAAATTATGCCGCTGATTATGAAGCGTACGTTAATCCATTGGGTTTACGGAGCAGGATGTCAAAATATTGCTACATTGGGAAGAATTAATTCAACTTTCTGAGGCAGTTTAACATACCTGGACAACTGCTATGCTTTTGGAACAGTCTCTTGTCTTCAATACACTCCTGATGAAGAAAGAGAAATAAATGGCTCTTACTGTTTGGGAAAGTGGAGACAATCAGTTTTATTAAGAGGATTTGTGCGGCTACCACATCGTGGGCTGATTTTAAAGGTACAATCATACCTATGGAAGCATACTGAAACAGAAATCTCCTCAGATTTACCCATAACTTACGAGGTATAAAGATGGTGATGGTAGAAACACACAATTTAACATGTTTTCCCTGAAATACTCTATTTATCCAGACAAGAGAAAAACCCATGACCAAAAATAATTTTGATCTTTTCATCCTAAAAATCACAAATAACAGTAAAAAGATTTAAAGGTAGTATCATACTTTGGTAAGAAACCAAACAAGAAATGATCACAGATTTACGTGTCACTTACAGGGTATGAAGATGGTGGTGGTAGAAACATACCGTTAAAATGTTTCCGCCAGAAATGGTGTAGGCCTATGTATCCATAAAATAATTAGTAAAACAACAAAGATCAAAAATAAATGAGAAAAGACTTGAGAAATACTGTGGCAGTTTTTCACTGTTTTCTCAAAAAGTGGGCACCGCATGGGACTCAAATTTCCACAGATGACTGTTACTGTATCTGTTTTGATATTTTTGCCCATTAATCTGTATTTCTTTGATAAAAACCAAAGTATGATATTACCTTTATTAAGAAAGACGTTTTTCACTGTTGTTTTTCTTCAAAAAGTTGGGAACCGTATGGGGCTGATTTTTTTTAAATGATTGTTATTTTCCTTTATATTTTTGCCCATGGATCTGCATTTCTTTGACAAAAACCAAAGTATGAAATTACCTTTATTCAATAAAAATACTCTTGGGGAAAATAAGAAAAACAAAACAGAAAAAAAATTATTTTTGACATAGCCATTGCCCGAGTGTACCATTGAGTGAGAAACGTGGTTTTCTTTCTGCTGTTCAACTTACATATTGTATAACTTCATACTTTGGATTTTGTCAAAGAAATGCAGAATCATAGGCAGAACGATAACAGTCATCTGTGAAATTCCCAGTCCCATACGGTGTCCACCTTTTGAGAAAACAGTTAAAAGTGCTCACGGTATTTTTAAATGTATTCACAGGAGTTTTGACCTCACCCTGAGATCAAAACTGTTTTGTAGGTTGTACTCTTTTCTAGAAAATAATTTCAGTCAGGAACACAAATTAACGGTATGTTTTCTACCATCTTTATTCCTTGCATATTATCTGTGAAGATATCTGTTTTAATATACTACCAAAGTATGGCAGTACCTTGAACTAGACTTTGATGTGCTAGAGACATCATACATTGAAAAATATAGACCTATGAGCGCATATTTTAAATTACAAATGCACATCGTAAAGATAATAATTATACCATTGTGATGTGCCAACCAATTTTTTTTGCGATATTTACTGGTTTAGACTTGTATTCGGCCATAAGTAGCTAGCATAATATTCACAAGGAGTTTTTGCTGACATACTGATTTTATTTACAAAGGTTTTTGGTGCTTAAAGGGAGCATATAGGATTTGCAAAGATGTGCGTTTTGGCTGAATTTGGTATAATGCAGAAGTGAAGGTCCTAAGCTTCCTCACTGATGTTGTATGTACCATAAGTATTTACGCTTTGTTCATCTGGATAGCAGAAAGAGGTTGACTGCATATACACTGTCCTGTGCGAATGGTTAGATGTACTAAATCATAACATCAAGTTCGCGTCGCTTAGTAATTCTTATAAACCAAAATTTGGTTGTTCAACTAATGACCAATTATTTTACTCGCTTTCGCATAATTTTGTGTTTTAATCATTGCCAAGAATGACCATATAACCTCCTTGCCTTACTCAGTTACAAAAATTTAAACACCGTAGCCCTTATTTATAGTTTTGTTTGGTACTCATTCATTAATAATTCTTCCATACTTAGAAGACGAAAACGTGTCCTCCGAAGGCTAAGATTGCACCATAGATTGCCAAGAATCCCTGTTTTTTTTGCGGTGCATGTAGTTAGACGAATTAAACTGTAAAAAACCTCTGTCCATATTAATAAAGGGACTATAACTTAAAGGATCTACACCTTACCTGTTCAGAATGGGTGTATACCCAACCAGGTCTCTTAGTGAAGTCATTAAGGTAGCTGCTGTAACGGGCATTGTTGAACTCACATTGGTGATGGTCATCCTTACCAGTAGCGTAGTTTGTCGATAGGCAGTTCGGATCTGCCTTGCAGATATCTATGCATCTCTTATGGGTTTCAGCAATGGTAGTATTATACACATGGCCGTTCAACACGAAGTCAATGATACTGCAAGTCGTCATCTTTACACGTGTGTCCGATTTGAAATTATCGGAGTTTATTGTGCTAACGCTCATAACACTTTGAGGTACAGAAATAGTTATTAGCAAAGATATCTGCCACCTTAAAAAATGGCCCAACATTTTGGACGGTCTTTTGGTGGTCGTGATACTTTGTATCTATGCGTTTGGCCTACTGTGGTCCAATGTTCGTCTCACTGTACTGATGTGGATGTGTCGTTTGGTAGTCCAGTGGTGCTTGGCTTGTACCGAGAATATATGATGTTTCTTATTACGAACATGTAAATGATGATTGACAGCCGACGGTGTGTTGTGAAACTGCATCTAATTGTGGTTCATAACAAGTGGTTCCTTACTGCATATTCAAAACGTAATAAACCATCATTAGTTAATTATGCTTCAACCTTCAAACGTTACAACAAGCAATATGTTAAAACACGTCTATCATAATTGACCATTAGTATTGGGCTTCTGCACATAGCGGGTCCTTGAAGGTACCTCAGTGTATGCATTATTACTGGCATTGTTCATATATTGCAATTTATAACACAAGTTACCATGGCGATGTCAACGATTCTCATTACTCATTATACAAGCGAAGAGGCTGACAAAAGTAAAACAAAATGTATAATTGTATAATTAAAGTTGCCTTGTAGTTTCATGTATGGCCCTTTTTAAGACTACTTGTTGGCGGGGTGGGGTTGCCATGCATTTATTATTCTGTAAATATAGTGTTTTTCAACTTTTGATGAGAAGTTGATAAAGTTAGCCCTGTCCGATTGTGGAAACGGAGGGATTCAAGTCGGTTTGGGGGAAAAACACAAGGTAATAAGCATAAATGTTCACCGTCAAATCGACCCCAAATTTAAAAGAAATTGCCATAGGCGTACTTCTTAACATTACAAGAACAACTTTCACTAGTTTTAGGCGTTTCTGTCGAAAAATTTTTAGAGACCCTTTGATAGGTCTTTCTATGATTTTTAGACTCAGAAACTGCTACATTCTCTTTGGCAAACCAATCTTGTCCGCTTGCCACTTTCCCACGCGAATCATATAATTATGTTGCAACAGTTCCTGCTATGTCCGAAAATCATGCAATTTTGTAATGATTCCACCTGGTGGTTCCGTTCTTCAACATTTGATGATCCTTGATAAAGTTAGCCCTGTCTGACCTGGAAAGTGGAGGGGTGCAAGTCTGTTCGGGGAAAGGCACCGTTATTTGGGGTGTTTTTCTGGGGTACTTAGCAAACATTTTCATCAGTGAAAAAAAGGCGACCCCAAATTAACAGAATTTGCCATAAGCTAAGTCATCAACATTAAAAGTACAACTGTTCATAATTATTCATATCTTATTAAACCAATTCGCAGCCATAAGTTGAATTAGGCCTACATGGTTTTTACATACACTTAATTAGAATAATATAAAGAACATGTAGTGTTGTCGTACAGCTCATTAATGGACGCAGGAAGGTTTTAAAAGACTCTTAAACATTATAAGCCCGAGAGACTCTTTGATATTGCTTTCAAACGGGTACACAACACTAAACAATACCTCCAAAACTAACGCGCCGAGCTGATTATCATAATGTGTATACCCTTTAATGTTTTGTTGTATGCATTGTGGGGGGGGGGGGGGGGGTCTTGCAATTAATATTTTGGGTAATTAACTTATTGCAACCTGCGGGCTCAGTGCTTACAGCTTTTGTGAAGATTTAAGCATTTTTGGCTGTGTAAAGTGGCTCCAATTCGCTTTGAAAGTGTTGTGTTGCTTCGAAAAAAAAACCCGGCAGCAAGGTGGTTTGGGAAATAGACAGAAAGTAGAAAATTTTCGGGGGTGTTTTTTTCTTGGGGCAATTTGCAAAAAATCTGAGCGGATGACCCACCAAACATTTAAAAGAATTGGGTAGATGAGGGTTCAAACTACCATTTACAGTATTGCACCAAGACTGAGAGACTCCTGGATGAGGTTTTTAACCTGTGAAGTTAATGGATTTTACACTAATATAATGTCAATGGGCGTTTATGTTCAAGTGCACATGAACCCTTTTCCCGTGAAGTTTATGCTAATAGCGCCCTCTATTGAACTGATCATCCCGGAAACTGTCCATTGCACACTGCTTACGTGGTTCATAAGTAGTCCCAGCTTCCGGTTTCACTTGCATAGCTTTAGCGTGGAACCAGGGAAAAATATTGCGCGTGTGTGCAACAATAACACAGTACTTCCGGTTCCAATTGACGTCGGACTTACAATGACCTCTCAGCACTACCGTTCACGATGAGCTACATGGCGATGTGAATGTCAACAAAAAATTGATCCATTTTCTACGTTTCAACATGGCGGTGGCTAGCGAGCTGGAGTGGATACCTGAAACGTTGTATAATTCCGCTATAACTGCTGTCGTTTCCACCTATTCCAGACACAGACTTGAGCTGAGATCGCTTCCGGAGAACATTCAGTTCGATGTTTATTACAAGGTGGGAATGCAAAAGAAAAAACAATCCCCATGTTGTTGGAAGGAAAAAGTGAAACTAGCGTCCTAAATTTCTAGTTAGGCCTAGGCCCTACCCGTTATTTTAAAAATGGATTCAAGAAATGGTAGCCTAAGCCTCCGTTTCGAAAATGCTCAAAGACATACAATGATACACTCCGAAGCTGCATTTTCAGCCATCTTTTCAAAATCTCGAAACCCCTTTGTCGTAAGCACCAGTTCAGTCCCATAGGGTTTGTGCACGGTTTGCCAAGTGTTGTCTACCGTGGAAATCTTGTTAACTTGCTTGAATCATTAAAAAAAATGTGTCATTTTTGTGTGTTTTTCTGACAGCTTTACAAGCAAGGTCGCCTTTGCCAACTTGGCATGGAATTCTGTGAGCTGGACGTGTTTGCTAAAGTTCTGCGAGCCAGTGACAAAAGGTATATAGGGGCCTACATGTAATTATTAACTGCACTCAACACCAAACATCTATCATTTGGGTTCATTTCACTTGTATGTGTAGTCTTGGTTCACGACTATGTTATTATGCGAACGTATGAACCAATTACCCACACTGACCCGCACGCACGTACGTCCATGTACGTAAAAGCCTCTCTCAAACATAGTCTTTGGAGTGTAAAATCTCCCTCCGAAAACGGGGGAAACACACTGCGCATGTGTTAATTTTGAATCAGGCACAGCCTATTAACATACACGTACATGTCCGTGCATGCTTGCCTACGCGACCTGTGCAGGTAATCATACATATTCAACAGTGTTGTCATGGAGATGACGTAGTGCCCTACATAACAATGTGCGCACGCAACTCACGGCCCTTACACGACTCCCAAGACTATGTTTTAGACAGGTCTTTACGTACATCCGTGCGTGCAGGTCAGTGCGGGGAATCGGTTCGTACATTGACTAATAACATAGTCGTGAACCAAGACTATTGCATGTGGGGCTTTCTGATCTGAGAAGTTGTTCTGATCCTTGGCAGACTTAAAGGTAATATCAAGGTTTTGTCAAAGAAATGCAGATTCATGGGTAAAAATACCAAGGAAGATACAGTAACAGTCATCTGTGAAATGTTCAGTCCCATACGATGCCCACATTTTGAGGAAATGGTGAAAACACCCACAGTAGGCCTATTTGTTAAATCCTTTCGCTGTTATTTTTTATCTTTAAAAGATCAAAATTGTTTTTGGTCATTGGTTTTACTCTTTTCTGGATAAATTCATTCAATTAATTAAATTCTGCATTTCAGGCAGATGAATTTTAAGAGTATGTCTCTATCATCACCGTCTTTATACCCTGTAAGTTTCGGTATGCTACCAAAGTATGATACTACCTTTATAGAGTATTTTTGCTGAGAACCTTTTGTACTGAGTACCCTAACCCTCTGTTCTTACCACACAAGACTGTTTACCGCACATTACCACAGTCTCCACAGGGGGACTGGATCATAAACCATGCATTACCAAACAGACACACTGTGGTGTATTGTGGTATTCAAGATACAACACTAACTACAGGAAAAATCTTGTGTGGTAAACTGTGGTATGGAGTTGGGTTAGGGTTCATCTTTTGATAACAACTTTTCAGGGATGTACAAATAGAAATGAAAGTGTTTTGTATCGCGGTAGATACAGATAAGGATAATGGTGATCAATGTCACTTGATGTCGTGTTGCTGGTAGCAACTTTTCGGCTGCTGGTACTGCAAGCCTTGTTACTGTTGCCTGATGAAGCAGCCGAAACGTTGCTACCAGCAACACGACATCATTTGACATTGATCACTTTTTTTGTTTGATAACTGTATGCTTAGTCTATAGGAGTTTGTTAAAGCTGTAGAGATAGAGATCGAGATAGTAGAAATTGTATGGTTTTACACGATACTCTATAGTGTCATCACTCATTTTTGTGGCCGCCATGACATATGACATTATCGGCAAACCAAACTGTACCCCTTCATTGCGCATGTCGTGGCAGTTGACCGCTGTTTTAATAACTTTTTGTTAACATTTCACTCGAGTTCTGCGTACCATCAAGCGACGCTCTATTTATTTGTCACCACTTGTGTTTGGCGCACAACTTGTAAGAGCATAGTTTGCCGGGATTTTAAGCTTTTTTTGTCTCGCTAGCTCTTAAAATGTTGTCCTCCAATCAAAATCAAACGACAAAGATCTACATAGATGTTATATAAAACAAATAATGTTTCACATTTGTAGAATGGAAAAAATAATTTCATGAGATTATTTTTACCATTCTAATCATAAACATTCATTATTTGTATATGATCAACTTGTCTCATGTTATACTTTTTATACTGTCATCTATGTTTCGATTTAGGCACTTGCTTCATCATTGTCTACAAGCCTTGATGGACCATGGCGTCAAGGTAGCCTCTGTCCTAGCTGACTCCTATGCTACACAGGCTGCTCTGCTGAGGATTGAACAGACCAGTGGCATGGAGAAAGCTATCCAGTTAGCATTCTCTTTGGGTAAGTGTTCATATCATTTGAATGCCGTGTACAACCCAGATATATTTTGTAGTCAAGTACAGTAAAACCTTGATGAGTCGAAACTCAAGGGAATGAATGTAAACTTCGACTCATCCAAGCTTCGACTCACGAATGTTTTGAATAGTGAAGTCAAATTGTGCACATAGAATAGGGGGGATCGACTCACAATAGAAGTGGCATGTTCCGTCGCCCAAATTACATGAACACACACTTCATTTTCAATTATTTATTTGTATAATGTATGATGAATGATAAATTGTATGAGTTTTTATACATTTCTCACCTGAGAGTTGGTATTCTGCCGATATTTAGTGCCGTTACTTGTCTTCTAAAAAAAAATACGCGTTTCATATCCGCACCGTTCTTGGGATAAAAAAATAATCCATCGCCATTATCGCGTGAGATCGTTTCATTTTCAAAGAGTTAAGCTTGGATTTTTGTTTGGAAAACATGATTATAAAAATGCATCTTTTATCTTTCTTAAATTAAGACGAGGTACAAAATGATCTTCGTAGCAAAACAAACATGTGTATTGTGCGTAATGACTCGGTCAACGAGGTGTCAAAAAACCCCAAACATGTAAGTTTTACACACGATACTGTATATACAGCGGGCATGTTATGCTCCATAGGGGTTGGTGTCAATGATCAATTGCTGTACCCCCTTAGTCTTTGCTCCAAACGTTAAAATGGCCAAACGTGAATGCGGTACATGTACGCGTGCATTATCACGGTAATGTGTGCGTTCAGTGCGGTTGTATTTAGGCTACGTGCGCTAACCCCGAGTCAGTCTTTGTTCCAGACGTGAATGGGTTGCATGTACGCGTGCATTGTCATGGGTTCAGTGCGGTTGCATTTAGGCTTCATGGATCGCGGAAGTGTTGTGTATCAATTCATTGTTGTGTACCGCATGGGGCCAACATAGCATAACGTGCATCGCATGCAGTCAATCTCCACGCAATAGGTGACTCATTTGTTCACAATGGGAACGTGAAAGCCGAGTAGCCACATTAAAATAGACACCGCGGAGTTTATAGAAAAGTTTTCAAGTCATTTTAACACCTAATTAAGACAGACTCGGCCACAATTTTTTCATTGTTTGGAAGGAAATCTTCGACTCAAGCAGGCTTTTGGCGCAGGTAATTCGACATACGAAAGTATTTTTGTACACAGAAGCCTATTCTTTCGGCGGGAATAAAGCATCACATCGACTTAAGCGAGCTTTCGGGTCATACGAGGTTGAGGTTGACTTATCGAGGTTTTACTGTAGTGTGAAAAGTCACTAAGAACACATTTTTCTTTATATTAGGACTGAGATTTTTATCCGGTTGTAGATTATTAACCAATACAGATTTAATTATCCGGTTACAAATTTCCACAAACCGTTAGCCAAAACTGAAGAGAAAAAGGGACGAACGTTTGGCTCATACTAAACAACTCTAAAAGTGTAAACTTAGTGCTGTGCATTTTTGGAGCTTTTGAAAACCGGAAAACGCTTTGAAAATGTTTTTGTTTGCCCGAGCTCCGATTTATAAAAATGAATATATTGCGCACGTGTTGATAATGGTGCACAATCAATGGATGCATTGCACTGTATATGTTTGTAGTGTTGCGGCGACGTATACTGTACATGAGTTTCTGGTCTCGATCTATGTGCGTGTTTAGGAATCTTGCGATGATTTGGTGCCGGCAACCTTTGATATAGAATATTCAGTAAGAATCGTTCATAACTTGCTCAGCGTGACATGTCACATTTCTTACCGCATAATCTGCATTGAAGCCCTCCGAAACTCACGGTACTGAGCTCGACTTGACTGCACTAAATACACACGTTCCGGCCCGATTGCGAACTGGCGACTGTGCACTGGTGCACAACGTATGCTTTGAATGGTGCGGCGCTGATACCAATCGTGGAATTTTCTGGATGCAATGCTGCTGCTGCATGGGCCGGGCCATTCGGCCACGTGGTGGGCATGTGGTGTGCATGATGCATCGTACACAATATGTTTACGTCTTCATTATGGGATCGTCGCTTTCGGAAGGCTGTTCACAATATTTTTTTTAATCAAGTTTGCGAAAAGTTTATTGTTTATTCATTGGGCAAACGTCAGTCTACTTTTTAAAATGTTGGTTTCGTTATACTGTTTTTGAAATTTTGAAACCGGATGGCTAGATTTTAAGCGGTAGCCCGGAAATCCGTTTTTAATGCACAGCACTAGTGTAAACTGTAAAATACATACTTGAATTTCAGTCAGTTATTTTGTCCATTTTGCCAAGTAGAAATACCCTTTTCACATGCTTGATCTAAAAAAAATACTGAATAACATTTAAATCAGTGCATTGTTCTTTTTTCTTTTGGTTAATGGATGATGCCTGATATTTCTTGTATCTCCTTGTTGTTTATTACAGGTGGGTTCCTATCAGAGGCTGGCTGGTATTATGAAGCAGAGAAAGTCATTGATGCTTGCTTCAGACTCTGTATTCTTCATGATGATGAAGCACATCAGGCAATGGCATATGAATGCTGCACAATGTGAGTCAATCACACAAATGTCCGACCGGTATAAAAGCAAACAGGGGTCAATTTCTCTAAGCCCTACGATAAATTGTAACTCAAGTTTCAAAGGATAATCCATCATAGGACTACAATGTACCATACGTTTACGATGAGTTTGGTGAAATTTGGCGGGTATTTACGGTATTTTGGAGAAGTTTTGTGTCTCCATTGTGAAAAATTTCCAACTTATGAGCTTTTAGTTGCGATATTGTGTACCAAATTTCCTGTCATCCCAAAGCATTTCTGTAGATTTATAATTGACCAATACATGTAATAAACTGCTGCAAACTGCTCATCAGCCAAAATAATGACCCGAAAAATGCTTGGAGTTGGGAAGGCCTGACAGGTTTCGATCCTAGTAGAATCTTTCTCAAAGAGAGAGATCCTACTAGGATCAAACCTGCTAGGATCGTAACGCGTCAGGCCCTCCTAACTCCAAGCAATTTATAATTGGGTGTCAAATAGCAGAAATCAGTGTAATTGCTTACCTTGTTGCTATGATAACAGATGTATAATCTGCTGTGGTATCTGTATTTAGATTGATCCATGTGCGGAATGCCAACTGCAGATATGCCCAGGCCGAAGACTCCTACAATAAGGCCATGAGCATTGTGGGTAATCTTGAGGAGAAGAAGAGACATGTTAACATGGCTGCCCTCCATGGTGAAATGTGTGCGTTTCTCTTTGCTAAGAGCCAGTATGATGAGGTAAGTTAGTATTACAGTGCATTAACCTAATCTCCATCCCATATAAAGGGTGCACAAAAAGAAACTTCCGTTCATTTTGATGCCCTAACCCTTTGAATCTATTTGGTTTGGGGTGATATGAGTAGTCTGAGTGTTTAGGGCACATCTTAAGCTGCCAATATAAGAGGACCAATATGTGACAAAGCGTCTTGCCCAAAGACGCAAGCACCATTAGCCCATGGCTGGATTCAAACCCACAATCTGTAGATTGACCACCCTGAGTTCAGACCACACCAGACCACTAGGCAACAGCACCCCACGCCCAAGACTAAGTGGACGAGGAATAATCAGTGATTGCATCTCATTCTTGACAGGCTTACAAGCACTGTGTTCTAGCTCTCAAGAGTGTCAACAGTAGCATACCCGTGCGCTGTACCGTTCATATTCTACGGCAGGCAGCTAAGGCCTGTGTGGTCAAACGTGAATTCAAGAAAGCCGAACTCCTCATAAAGCACGCCATCTTTCTTGTCAGGTAAGCCAAGATTCCTAAGCAGTTTCATGATAACCCTGGGGCCAATTTCATTGAGCTGCTTAAGCACAAAATTTCCTTAAGCACGAAAAGTCTTCCTTGATCAAACAGGATTGCCAACCAAATTTTCATGCGATGTTTACTGCTTTTGACTTGTATTCGGTCATTGTTTGTTGAGCATAACATTCACAAGTAGTTTTGGCTGGCATACTGATTTTATTTACCAAGGTTTTTGGTGCTTAATAAGCAAATTTTTGGTGCTTAAGCAGCTCTATGAAATTGGCCCCTGAGCTTGAAAATAAGAAGTTAATTGATGGCTCAATTATCAAAACGTCTAGTGGGAGTTAATTCCTTGCATAATCTCAATATTGGTCTTGCTTACGGATTCCATGAAATAGATTTCACGCGTAGCAGTGCCCGTAAGCACAAAAATAAGCCGTAACGGATTCCATGAAATTGTTTATGTACAGCAACTCTAGGCCTCTGTCCCAATTTGATGCTATCTCCATGATCCCCATCCGGCAGTACCCCGGCTTATTTAGCTTTGAGCAGGGGCCAATTTCATGGAGCTGAATGGGAGACTTTGGAGAACCGGTCTTCAAGTCAACAGCACACGCGCACGCACAACAGCGCAGGCGCAAAACAACACACACATGCTGACAATTGCGTGCGCGTGCGCTGTTGACTTGAAGACCGGTTCTCAAAAGTCTCCCATTGCTTCGAGCAAAATGTCTTGCTATTTGAAAATTCAATATTCAGCGAACAACAGCCAAAGAACAATCACAAGTGAAACACATCACATGGATATTTGGTTGTTTATCCTGTTTTTATTAAGACAGAAATTTCATGATTAGCAAATTTTTGTGTCAAGGAGGGGCATGAAATTTGTCCCAGGTTCCCATGTATATTCTGGTCTCTCGATTTGGACCACAGAAGTTGGAGATCACTACAACTTGAAACTGATGTTTAAGTACAGAAATATTAGCAGTAGAAGTATGCGATATGCTTTCAACGTGGCTGTTATATTTGTTAATTTTTTCTTTTCAGAGAGCATTTTGGTACGAGACATCCTAAATATTCGGACATTCTACTTGATTTTGGCTTCTATCTGCTCAATGTAGATTCCATCAGCCAATCAACAGTTGTGTACCAGGTACGTGTAGTAACAATAACATTGGATGCTTCTGTACATGTCATGAATTTCATAGAGTCTAGGGCTCTATTGTGGAGTGCTGTGGCCTAATGGTCTGGCGTGTTGAACTCAAAGTCTTGTGGTCAATCTACAGATCATGGGTTCAAAATTAGCCATGGGCTAGTGGTGCTTGTGGCTTTGTGGTTTTATTAGATTTTGCCCCAATGACTATGCGCCACGAGTGTCTTTGGACAGATGTGTGCATAGTCTTGTCCAAGACGTTATTTATGCGCGAGTTCCTCCAAACAATTACCCAGCCACATGCAAACAAAGTAGAACATTCCACCAACCGATGAAAAATAACGTCTTGTAAGTTTACTCTGGTGTGACGTGACGAAGACTGAGCGTGACCTCTGTGGGTGAAATTTGCATATTCATTGGAGTCAACAACAGGGTGCATAATGAGCTTTTTGGTATGCGTCCAATTAGCCTTGGTCAAGGCGGTATCGTATTCGTACCATGTGCATTATTGTTCACAGCGCTCCCGATCCCATCCCCCGCACGATCCCGTCACGATCGTTTGCGCGTACAATAATATAATACACATTAGGCAAACAGCGACCTCTCGCGGTCGTGTGAAATATGCAAATTAGGTCTGCTTTAATGTACTAATATAATCCAAGGTTTGTCTTCCATTTAAGGAAAGAGAAATGACATTGACATTATTGTCAACAGGCTGCATTTAAAGTCAAAGAGAGGGATGTATTGGTTTGAGAATGTGACAACAGAAAACCAAACTCATATAATTCAGCTTCAGCATTCACAGTGATTCAATCGGCTTTTCTTTCTGTACACCAACAGCAAGCTCTGGACATCAGGTTATCAGCGTTTGGAGGTCGTAACCTCCATGTTGCCATTGCACATGAGGACCTTGCGTACGCATCCTACGTCCATCAGTACAGCTCCGGCAAATTTGACGACGCCCGGTGAGTGCAATAAACTTATTCGCGTGTTCAAATTGAACAATATTTGGTATTAAATGAATTTGGTTGGGAAATGGATGATATGCGAATTAGGCTTGCCCTTCACTGACGTGGATGAGCACTGTTCTTGTGAGTGCATGTGAACAAATCACGTGCTGGTACAGGGGGGATTCGAACCCATGACCTCCTGCTTACTAGTGCAGATGCCATATACTGCTAGGCCACCGAGCTAGCTGGGGTCAGCGGGGTGAATCAAATCCAATATTGGATTTTCAGTAGGCATGTTCACACTCACCAAAAAGCGTGATTATTTGTTTGCGACTCAAATCAGTAAAAGTAATTCCATTTTAATTTGCCAATTTCATCATTTTATTTGCCGTGTTGTCATTCTGTTCACAAATTTCATCATTCAATTTGCCTAATTGAATGATGGAATTACGGAAACAAACAATCTAAAGAAGATAGCAAACATCCTTCCATAAAACGGATTTGAAATACTCTTCTAAAATGATGCTGCCGTGAAAAACGCATCCACGAGCAGCCAACGCGTCATCTAGTTTTTTACTCTATCTATGGGTGCACCGTCCACACAGCAAACAATCACGACTTTTTGCAAAAAGACGCAGTATTAGTGCGATTTGAATAGTGATTTGAATTGCGCTTTAAATCTGGATTATTTGTGTCCATACAAATGTGTGTGAACTTGGCTAGTGTAACTTTGGCTGTGTTCAGGGTTTCTGAGTGTGCTCTGCTTGAAAAAGACGATCTTTTCAAATGCAAATCATAGGGTTGTTTCACCATGATGAGTCCATTTTGTTTGACAATAAAGGTTCATTGAATCTCTCCTTCCAAACAATACCTCATTCAAAGCAATTCAATAGAAATAACAAAGCAATCATGAATATGATCACGGCATGAGGCAAACTCCTATAGGCCTTATTCATGGCGCATTCATCTTGTCACCTTCCTTGTACACCTTTCGGAAAATATAGCATCAATTCTAAAAAGAAAACGGGTACCAGACTACTTTGAATCCAAGCCTCAGTTTGATTGCACTGCTTCAAATGTAGGATGGATGCACCATAAATAAGGCCTATAGGTGCTTCACTGGAGAAAGGGGTTAACAGTTATGTTATTCAGCGTTTTTCACAGAATTGACAGTGATATTGCCATTTTCATTTAAATCTCATTTCTTATTGTTTCTTATTTTTTTCACAGGGAACATGCTGAGAAAGCTATTTCAATCATCACACAGATTTTACCAGAAAACCATCTTTTGCTAGCATCATCAAGAAGGGTCAAAGGTCAGTGATATACCAGGGGCCAGGGGCCAATTTCACTGCTCTGCTAACCATGAAATTCCTGGATTAACAACCAAATTTTCATGTGTTGTGTATCACTTGTGATAGTTCTATGGCTGCTGTTAGCTGACCATGAATATAAAATTGAATTTCTAATGGTGGTTTGTTTTATTGGGCAAGACATTTTTGTGCTAAGCAATTTTTGTGCTTAACACACTTTTTTTGTGACCCAACATCATGGCCATATTCACAATGGAAACATTTGTAGAAATGGTCAAACCATTAAGGAAATTTGGCACTCAAAACAAGCATGAGTCATGGGTTAGCAAGAAATATTGGATTGTGTGGTTGAATATTCTTCTTTGTCTGCAACATGAATTGCCATTTTGATTTGCTTCATTGTAAGATTGAGCTCATTGAGAGCGACTAGCCAATCTTAAGTTTCGTTACGTGCTATTGCGGATGATGTTTTATCAATTTGAGGCGCATTGAGCCGGTCATGAAATAACGACCCTATACGTAGTCATGAACACGTGCCATGTGTAGGCATTTCTTATGAGGAAAATACAGAGTCAATATGGTCATAATTAGTTGGACACGCAGCGCTTGCACCACATGGTCACTCATAAAATGGAAAGTGAATATAGTGTCTGCTGGATGTGTGGATAGTTTCCAGAGACACACTTTTCCTGGTGTTAATGTCATGATCAATATTATGAGGTGCCCACAACTCTGCCTTCTATCTAAGTGTTCTTTCATACAAATACTTCAGTAGTGGGATCAAACATAAGATCTGTTTACCTGAGTATTTGTGAAATAACCACAAGGGAAACTGACTGAATTTAAAGTCATTGAAATGTGAACAAAGAAAAAGTTACTGGAGCGGGATTCGAACTGGCGACCTCCTGAATACCGTACAGGTGCTCTACCAACTGAGCCATCCAGTTGGTGTTGACCCCAATAGTCAATTATCTTTGTTCGTTTGCGTGTATCATTGAAACGATCCCTGGGGTATGGCGGTGTGTGTACGGTTTCATGGCTTCTGACTGCCAAACGAACAAAGATAATTGACTATTGGGGTCAACACCAACTGGATGGCTCAGTTGGTTTACATTTTTTACTTAAATTTTGTAAGGCGCTTTGAGGTGATGTTTTACATAAGGCGCATTAGAAATATTTATTTATTATTATTATTATTATTGGGGTCACCACCGACGTAGGGCTGGATGGCTCAGTTGGTAGAGCGCCTGTACGGTATTCAGGAGGTCGCCGGTTCGATTCCCACTCCAGTCAATTTTTTCTTTATTCACTTCTTAATACCTGAGTATTTGAACGGCAAGATGTACAAGAACAATGTTTCAGTGCATGTTACTGTTCACATTCAGCTAAAATTAAACTTCATGTCTTCAATGTTCCTTGTAGTACTCTATCTATTTCTGTACACTGATCATTGTGAATCTGCCTGTGCACACATTCTGCACATGTGACATTATACCAGGGCCGATGTTCCCGAAGCGCTAAACGCAAACAGAACCAAGATGACTCTCTATTATTTTCTACATGTCGATCAAACTATTTGCTTTATGGTCAGACTTTGTGGTATTTTCTACATGTATGATTTTGTTCCTTTCTTTACACACATTCCTCATGACTTTGTCCATGTTATTCCATGCAGCTTTGATACTTGAGGAGATTGCCATAGACTCTCATGATAAAGACACAGAGCTGAAGTTATTACAGGAAGCCCATGATCTGCACCTCTCATCTCTCAACCTAGCCAAGACGGCATTTGGAGAATTCAATGTCCAGACAGCTAAACATTATGGCAACCTGGGACGGCTATACCAATCCATGCATAGATATAAGGTAAGAAATTATGACCCTTGACAAAACCACGGCTTGGGCTTGGGCTTGGGCTTTGGCTTCGGCATGGGCTTGGGCTTGGGCTTGGGCTTGGGCTTGGGCTTGGGCTTGGGCTTGGGCTGGGCTTGGGCTTGGGCTTGGGCTTGGGCGCTTGGGCGCTTGGGCGCTTGGGCTTGGGCGCTTGGGCTTGGGCGCTTGGGCTTGGGCGCTTGGGCTTGGGCGCTTGGGCTTGGGCGCTTGGGCTTGGGCGCTTGGGCTTGGGCGCTTGTTTTTCTTGTTCGAAACAGAGTATTTACTTCGAAGCTATACCCGAAACCTCTATTTTGATACCTGTTACATTATTGTGAGAAATGGAGCCGAAGCCGGAGCCCAAGCCAAGTATTTCTTAAGGCCCTGGGTCTCTTGATCAAGTATCCTTAAAGCCCCTCCCTGTATGGCCTCATTCCCCTCGGCTAGGCCTCTGTCAGTCACATTACCCAGTTTTTCATCCATGCTGGATTTCGTTTGGGATTGGGAGATAAGTACTGTATATGACCGCTGGGAGTTGGTCGTGGTATGGGGTGCTGTGGCCTAGTGGTCTGGCAAATGGGTACCTGTGAGGGTAGAGATGGCTTTGTGGTTTGATTAGCCTCTGTGCGCCCCACAGGAGCAGGGGCTGTATGCTCCCCAGGGAGTTGAGATGGTTTCAGGAATGTAAATTAAGGCCCCATGACCAGAGATAATAATAGCTTTCAGCGCCATGTATCCTTTGGCAATTTGGTGCCCTATAAATCCAGTTATTATATGCTAACCAAATTTTGCAAAACTGCCAGAGAAATCAAGCGTAAAAATTCAGACTTTTTTGTCTCGAACCAGTAATTTCTTGAAAAGTGAACCAGAAAAATTGACTGGAGAGTGATTCTAACCAGTGACCACCTGAACACCATACCGGCACTCTACCAACTGAGCTATCCAGCCCTACGTTGGTGGTGTCCCTAATAGTCAATTTTCTTTGTTCGTTTGACAGTCAGAAGCCATGAAACCAGGCACATACTGCTATATCCCAAGGATCATTTCACCGATACTTGCAGCAATGCTGCAACCTGGGAACAGTACATGGGGGATCACTCAAAGAAAATGGGGCTTTTTAATCAATACAATCATCAAATAACCACAAGGGAAACTGACTGAGTTTTAAGTCATTGAAAAGTGAAGAAAGAAAAATTGACTGGAGCGGGATTCGAACCAGTGTCCTCCAGAATACCGTACAGGCACTCATTTTTTGTTTGTTTGGTGTTTAGGAGGCGGAGGAGATGCACAAGAAAGCTATTACCATCAAGGAGAGGCTACTAGGAGATGAAGATTATGAAGTAGCACTCTCAGTGGGTCATCTAGCATCTCTTTATAACTATGATATGAAGCAGTATAATGAGGCTGAGGAACTCTACCTAAGATCCATTGATATAGGTAGGTGTGATAGGCCCAGGCATTAAAGGGTGGCTGCAATGATATTTCATAAAATTTACTAAAACATTTTAATGAACTTTTTAAAAATATATGGAATTTGATTAAAGTTTTTTTTGTTTTCCCGCGCATCTGGTTTCTTTTTCTCGAAATAAACCACACCCCCTTTAGCATTTTGTGTCCACGCCCCCTAGTACGGGATTTTGATTGCCGTCAGTGACGCGGGAACCAGCTTCGCATTACTTGATGGCTTGTGAACCAGCTACCGAGTTCCCGAGATGATGTCACGACGTTCCATCCTCCCAGTTAATAAAATGATTTTAACACCAACACAGGGGAGGCTAAAACTACGACAGCCACACAACTGCGTTTTAAAGACTTTATTCCATCAATATATAAGCAAAAACACCCATTGCGGCCACCCTTTAACACCTTCAGCCCGGGGAGCATCCATAGCAGCCCCATGTCATGGCCTCGGAATATTCATGATTGCTTTGTTATTTCTATTCAAATACATTGAATGGGGGTACCGGTAATGAACATTTATTGTCCAAAGAAATCCACTCATTGTGGTACATTCACCTTCTTGATTTGCATTTAAAAAGATCTGCATTTTTGAGTCACCGCAATCTTTGAGTTCCGAACATCTGGGCCCAATTTCATGGAATCCGTTACGGCCTATTTTTGTGCTTATGTGCAAATCTATTTCATGGAATCCGTAAGCAAGACTCTCGGTTAGCGAAGAATTTCTAGGGTAACCGTGATCATTTTTTGCTAACGCGCTGTCGTATGCATTCTGCACAAATTCCTTGCTTACCGTTACCAAAAAGGAAACTCTTCCGTGAAATACGCTATTCGTAACAAAATAATTTCTGCTACCGTAAGCGAAGAATTTTTGCTAACGGTAACGGATTCCATGAAATTGGGCCCTGGGCATGAACAGATTAGAGTCCGTCTTGAATGGAATCGAGTACGGGCCAAGTGTATTTTTAGTTTCAAGTACTTTTCATCGAGTACAGGTCGAGTATTTGCATATACTCGAGTTGTACTCAAGTTGTCGTCGTCGTTGGCAACCTTCCATCTCGGGAGGCGATGGCTGCACCAAGTTCAGTCATTTCTGGTTGCTGCACCTCCTCGTGTGGCTGATTAGGCCGATCACGGAGTGCCAGTCTTTGCTACACAGGCTACAGATGTTGGCTGTTGCAGCCTGGTCTGTGAAGCTGACCTTGTAAGTGGCTCTCTTCTTCAGGCGTTCCATGCGCTGTAGGTCGGCATTGTCTTGTCCCTTGTTGAACAGCAGTTCTGCAGTGGTACAAGTAGGAGTACGAGTACGAATACTCCAACACTGATCCTGATTTTAATCTTGATTGCCTTATGGAAGCAGTCTTTGATCGTTGCTTCATCAGTTTTCTGGATTCTTTACAGGGAAAAAACTCTTTGGTCCTGGCTACAGCGGTCTGGAGTATGACTACCGTGGCTTGATCCGACTCTACATCAATACAGAAGACTTTGATAAGATGAATCATTACCATGAAGTACTGAATCGCTGGAAGCTCTTACGGGAAGGCTCACCAAGTCCTGTCAACATCGTGGACTATCTGGCCAACTACAAGAGTGACCTGACCACGGAACAGGTCATCCAGAAGTTCTTCAAGCAGGATTGATTGTCGATCACCTGTCAGGATGTGTTCATGATCGCTTCTTTTGATCTTCAGGACAGGCGTTGTTTGGAATACAATCTGTCGCCGGCCGATGCTAGCCCCTGTAAGCAGCTTATCCCTTGATGGTGTGGGACGGGAGCGTCTACTTGTGTCATTGATGGAAATGATGGAATACACTTCCAGGGTTTGCATGAGAATCCTCTGTGAGTACCAATACCATCTTGCCAACGAGGAGAGGAACTCCGACCACCATTCAGACATTTTTCTAGCTGGGCTGCAGACATCCGTACCCTATCGCTAATTTATCCCGAGGTAATGTGCCATTTCCATTTTGTCAGTGTCAGCAGCTATGGGAATCTATATGCAATATTGCGACATCAATAGTTTCTGCTAGCACTGCTGCCCACCCCAGACCCCTTTTGTCCCTTTCCCCCGACCACACTTGCCTACCCCCTTGTCACTCCAACACCCCATATTGTCCAGATCCTCTCATCCATTTATGGGCATCTTTACTTGCATGTTCTTGTCCTCTTGTCATTTAGCCTTTGATAAAGATCCTGCTAGGATCATCGTAACTCGTCAGGCCCTCCTAACTCCAAGCATTTTATGAATTTTATTCTCAGAGCTGCCTAGTGTTTTGCTATGCAGTATAAGTACATTAGCAAACATCGGCAGTTATAAATATCTTGAAATTTGACTGAAGTTGTTACTTGTTTTTGACGTACCGTTCGAGTTCAAGTTTTAAGACATTAGTGTTGCTGACATGGCTAAATCTCTATAATACTTAGTGTTTAGTTTCTAGTATTATTCATATTTGTATGTGTATTTTACAAGAAACTGTTATAATCAGGCTTAACATTAATTATGTAAACAACTTGCATTATATTCGAACCAGATACTTGCTCATGCTGCAATTTACTTCCTACATAGTTTGCCATGGAGTCGCCTCGTATTGACGACCCACATTAGCGTGAATATAATTATAAAGCTAAGTTCAGATATTATTCATAAAACTCTGATTTGTACAGAATTATACACTTTGTTTGATATACAATTATGTGACAGTACACATTCCAGGATTGGCGATTTAAATATATGTAATTAATAAAAAAACATGATAAAAAATAACTAGATAAGTAGGATAAACAAAATATATTCAAATAGGCATTTTCCCGAGCATGAATTGAGTGTTGTTAAGACAACTATAAAAATGAAATAGTTGTTTTTTTCCCTCTAAAAACATTTGAGCCATCCCCAATTTTTCCAGGCAGAAAATAAATATTTCCACACAAAATCCCTTGGAAATGTGATAGAATAACTACATGTGAATCAAAAATCTTAAATTGGCTTTATGAAATGTTGTCACTGTGAAACATTGAGCATATAAATTTCATTAAAAACGTATTTTTTCAACTAAGTTTTCCCCCATCCCAAAAGTAGATAGGATTTATAAATAAAGCCCCCAAATGTTGTACATTCATTGTATAGACAGAAAAAAATGTAATGGTTCTTGAATATACAAATGCATTCCCATTTATTTGTCTTTGGACGAACTTCATTTTGTTTTGCACAGATCAGAAACGACTGTATCACTTAAAGGTACAATACAGGATTGGTAAAGGTCTCTGAACAGCACTCACACTTTGTCTGGTCCAATATGTGAATGAAATTATTACCCAGAGAAAATTTGAGCTCAATTGGACATCTGAGTCACGAGAAAATAGCGAAAACCTGACTCGATATTTCTTATAAAACGTAAAGAATCGTTTTGATCTTAACCTGAGATCAAAACTGTTTTTGGTCTTTGTCCTACTAATTTCTGGATAAATACACTATTTCAGGCAGAAATATTTGTTCGGTATGTTTCTACAAGCACCATCTTAATACTCTGAAAGTTATACATAAATCTGTGAACGTTTCTGTTTGGGTATGTTACCAATCCTGTAATGTACCTTTAATGTTGAACAAAATTATAGTTGTTGATTACTTTTTACTTTGGTATCCTATTTCTTGTAGATTTGAGAGCAGAAAGCTCTTGTTGATCATTTTGAAATATGACTGAAACTAAAAGTTTTGATTTTTTCAAAATTCAAAGATGGTTTTTTGTTTCAATGATGAAAAAACACCTTTCAGGTTTTCATTTTTTATGTATACCGGTATACAGTATATATGTATGTATTTGTGCACAAACGTATATGGAAGTACGACCCAGCTGCAGGATCATAACCCCAGGTCTGAGGACTTGTCTACACTACTGAGTGTACCCCCTTAAAGGTATAATACATGATTGGTAAAGGTCACAGGACATCACTCATACTTTGTCTGATCCAGCATGTGCATGAAATAATAAACCTGTGACAATTTGAGCTCAATCGGACATCTGAGTCACAAGAAAATAGCAAAAATCCGACTCAATTTTTCTTATATAACATGAAGAATGGTTTTGATCTTACCCCGAGATCAAAAATGTTTTCGGTCGTTGTTTGACTAATTTCTGGATAAATACAGAATCAGGTGGAACATTTTAACGGTATGTTTCTACCAGCACAATCTTCATACCTTGAGGGGTTAACTAAACAACTCAAGTGAGGGTGTCCTTTATGTTTGTTCCAAAAATCGTTCGGACGAACGATCTTTGGAAAAGACACTAAATCTTGATTTCCTTGACAAATCCAGCATCTGATGAACCAAGATTTCCCATGGTGACTGTTTGGACTGTTTACGAACTGTTGAGTCAATTTTCTGTCTCAAACTCAACATTTTTTTTGGGAGGCCTTGCAAATCCTACATGCTCCCTTTAAACTAAACATGATTACACATTGTTTTTTATAATTATTCCTAGGCCTGCCTGAGCCAAAATTGAGCTTAAGAATGTTTGAAGAGATACCGACAACAAATGTCAGTGCATGTATTTTCTTGGTGTTTGTAGGTAGTCATGTTTCTGTTAGATCGGTGCAACTCCTTTGAACAAAAAACATTCTCATTAAACGTTGTGATATGATTCTGCCAATATGCATTTGCTTTATTACATTATGTACATATTTACTGTTTATATTTTGTAAAAAAACAAACAAACAAACATTGAGATTTTTCTCTGTCAGGTGAACCGTGCTTGCATGTGCACTTTGTATAAGGATCTTCATTTACTGCTGTCACAATAATAGGTTTTTCTCTGACATTTTTGTCAAATGAGCGGCTAAAAATGTCATTTTTACGCATTTCGTGATTTTGCCTCCTCAGTTGAAACTGTCACTCAATTTATCTTTGATGCATCCGTGTTTGTGTAGCATTGCATTCAATTATTTAAACTGAACAGTCATTCAATTTAGCTATGCAAAATCGGCATTCAATTTAGCACGCTGCCAAAAGCCATTGCGAATTTGAATGCTGTTCGAATGGAATTCTTATTCTGAAGGCGATTATTTTTATTCGCCTGACGCTTGTTTACATTTGCTTGCACATGAAGTGAAATCGAATGACTATTTTGAGGTGCCTTGCTGTTGCACGCGAAATGGAATGACGCAACGTTTAAATTCTCCACTCGTTTGCCGAATATGACCGGGAAAACCTATAGTATAAACCACTACCTCCATGACAATAATTCATTTACATGTACAATGTGTATTTGTAGATTATTCTTATGCAAGGCATGGCTAACCAATCAAATGATTGTTTTATCAGTATATGTGCATAAATATATATTAAAGGTGTCATCAAATCCAATTTATCCCACAGTAAGTAGATAGAGTCTTGGTGCAATATTTATGTTAAGCTTATTGAAATTCTGTACATAAAAGCCATTGACATAAATAAATGACATCGTACACAAGTCAAACGGATTGAATGAGTGTCAGTATACATGTATTTATGTATAAATAATATCTTTATTAATCTCTGGTTGCAGGGTCATTGCTTACCAGCATGACAAATGAAAGTATGACTGGTGTGAAACGTTTTAGGTTCAGTGCATATTTTCACGTAATACAAAGTACATAAGGCTCTTAAAGGTAATTTCATACTTTGGTTTTTGTCAAAGAAATACAGATTCATGGGCAAAGATTATCAAGGAAGATACAATAAAAGTAATCTGTGAAAAATTCAATCCCTTACGGTGCCCACTTTTTGAGAAAACATTGAAAACGGCCACAGTATTTCTTAATTATTTTGGTCACTGGTTTTACTCTTTTAATTCTGGATAAATACAGCATTTCAGACAGAAATATTTTAATGGTATGTTTGTACCATCACCATTTTTATTTACTTTCAGCTAGGTAAATCTGTGAAGAATTCTGTTGCGGTATGCTACTATGATATTACAGGTAATATTACAGGTAATATCATACTTTGGTTTTTATCAAAGAAATACAGATTCATGGGCAAAAATATCAAGACAGATAAGTATTAACAGTCATCTGTGAAAATGTCCATACGGTGTCCTGCTTTTTGAGAAAACAGTGAAAAACAGTTACAGTATTTTAAGTCTTTTCTATTTTATTTTTCATCTTTTAAAAGATCAAAAAGATTTTCGGTCGTTGTTTTACTAATTTTTGGATTAATACACCATTTCAGGCGAAAAATGTTAACGGTATGTTTCTACCAGCACCATCTTCATACCCTGTAAGTTATACGTAAATCTGTGAACATTTCTGTTTTGGTTTCTTACCAAAGTATGATACTACCTTTAAGACAGAAATATGCTTAGCAATATTTTTGTGCTAAGCAGCGCCGTGAAATTGGCCCCTGGATATGAATATTCAACATTTCAGTGCCACTTGCCCTCTGTCATGCGCACGAGCACACAAGTTTGGAGATTAAAAAATGGCTGCCACCAGGCATGCATCGTGCTTCGAAGTGTGTGTCCAAAACACCCTGTAAAACTCACTTTTCAGATATGCTACCTGGGTGCTACACAGCTGAGGTTGAAGCTCATCATAACTTGGATCCAGTAAGTTAACTTTTAGCGGATTTATAACCCTTTTTCCCTAATGGTTGTCAGTAGAATTCTTCACGACGGTATTTAAAAAAGAAAAAAACGAGCCCATAGGCCTACCCATGAATACACGCGCGGTATTATTTTCAGTTTTCACCATGGCACATGCTTAGGCCTAAGCAAATTTTCTTCATCCGAAATTTACACTGTTTTCCTCCTGGACCATTTAGTGGACTCTTCTAATGGTCATTGGTGTCGGTATTTAAATTTTTCACTCCCGGATTTCGCCGTCATGGATGATTTTTGTGGTTTCGTCCGATGCGTGATATCTCGTCAACCGCGGAATGCATGACGATTTTTCTTACAAAATGGGCGTCATCCGTGACTGGTAATGGTGCAGAGCCCAGTGTAGTAATCCTATAAGCCGATTAAGGGGATTGTGATGAGAAGGAATCCCAAAAACACATTGATTATTTTCCCTCTTAAGTAGCTTCTACTCAGGACTCAAAAAATGATACTTTTGACTTTCAGCAAATATTCCTGGGTCCTTAAAAATAAAAGCCTAGCCTACATTGAAGAAATGTGTGTAAAATTTTCAGTGTTAAAAATGCCATTTTCTTATGCTCTTGTTGCAAACTTGAAAACAGCCCATCTGATCGTGTGAGGCCATTTTGTACGGTCCGGTTAGTCTAGTGCCCAGACCCAAAAGATCAAGAAGAGTGTTCAGAATGTCAGAGGAAACCAAACTATTCTCATCTGTGGCGGTCCGTGTGGCCGTGAAATGTTACATCTTCGTTACCGTTTTTACCCCATAATATCCCTAAAAAATCAAAGCCCTGCCCTCTCTCTTAAACTTAAACCTTGCTAATAATGTAAAAGAGGACGCAACTGAGAAATCTCGGACCGAGGTGTCATCCGCCACTGGCTTCATGAAGTGCAGCGCCTTCTCACGTCATCACATCATTTTCTCTTGTTTTGTAAAAAAAACCTATATGGCACGTTATCACGTCCTCTAGTTGCGATGATCGTAACCCTAGGTCTGACATGGGGACAGGGACCTTAGGGTTACGAAGAAGTTCATTCAAACATTGGAGAAAAACTTTTTGGCCAACTCCTGAAGTACGTTTCCACTTAGTTTTCCACTTTCAAAAATCCAAACACAAAATCTGACTACATGGATCTGATCGGTACTTATCAATGAGTCATATAAAACCACTTTGAACATTTAAAGATCATTTTCTGCAGAAAAAATGACCCAAAACTTACCGAAGGTGTCGAGATTCCTCCGTTCGCCGTCAATCGGCCATTTTGAATAGTGCGCAGTGTGCCATCTCGACAATTACGTCACGTGAAATGCCGTTTTGGCTGTTCCACCTTTCAAACTCAACCTCGCAGCCCTATGGAGGGTGTTCCCAGAATAACACGTGCGCTGTGCATTGTTATGTGATGTACCGTGTACGTGTACATGTACACGCATATCGCATACAGTATGGAGGAGGTTTTTTTTAAGTTCGCATTGTTTGTGGTCCATGTCAAGCTGCTGCTGATACCTGAAGGAAATTGCTAAGATTTTCAAATGATTTCCTTCATGAATGGTCCCCAAAACAGACAAAATGTTAGCAAGTCACAAACTCGGCGCCGACCCAATCGATCCATGATCAAACAGAAATAAAAAGGTCATCCACCTCATCACAGATCGCGCAGTGGTCGGAATTAACAGTGGACTGAAAAATATACCCGGTCATCAATTACACCAAAAATGCTCATACCCGGTAGGACAGTGAGGACATATTCCTAAAAAATATCACCGGAATATTCCATCGGAAACCACAATTTCTTACAAATCTGTACCGAGCCGGCCGGCTGTGGGCCACCGTCCGTATACGGTAACGAACCCGGCCGCGATCCAAAAAGGTACCGACCGAGCGCAACATACATTTCAAGCCCACGGCGAAACTCTGTACCGAGCCGGCCGGCCGTGAGCCGCCGTCCGTAACGGTGGAACGAACCCGGCCGCGATCCAAAAACTGAGGTAGGCCGCTCCGACCGCGCGGAAGCCCACGGCACGTGTAATATACTGATTGAGACTTTCGCTGGTGCACGTATGTAACAATGTACGTTAACTACGTTTGCTTTGAAACTGTGGCTATTACGCACGCGGATACCAGGCTGTATTTCTCTGCGGTGTGATGTGGGCAATGTTTTTACGTCTTTGATTTTATAATGCGATCGTCGGTCGGTTTCGGAAGGATTTCACGACATTTTTTTTTAGATTAAGTATAATTATGAAAAGAGTGTTTCTACTTGGCCAATAATTGAACAAAATAACTGAGTGAAATTTAAGTTAGATTTATAAGCTGATCAGCCTGCGATTTACGGTACTTTGGAAGGACGGTCGATCAGAATATTTTTATTTAGATGTCGGAAAAAAAATCACGCCATATATATACATTTTTCTTCACCAGTCATATCAGAAGAGCGGCGGAAAATAAACTTAATTCGTCAGTTTCGGCACACGTATTGGGTGTTTTGACAAGGTTCTGGTCAATTCAATAACCTGTGATTTATTTAACCCAATACACCGAAGCATGTGCGGCGCGCGGCGGTGCGATATGCCGTGTTATAGCACTGTACATGCGCACGTGAAACGAGCCCTCCATAGGGCTGCGAGTTTGAGTTTGAAAGGTGGAACAGCCAAAACGGCATTTCACGTGACGTAATTTGGTCGAGATGGCACACTGCGCACTATTCAAAATGGCCGATTGACGGCGAACGGAGGAATCTCGACACCTTCGGTAAGTTTTGGGTCATTTTTTCTGCAGAAAATGATCTTTCAATGTTCAAAGTGGTTTTATATGACTCATTGATAAGTACCGATCAGATCCATGTAGTCAGATTTTGTGTTTGGATTTTTGAAAGTGGAAAACTAAGTGGAAACGTACTTCAGGAGTTGGCCAAAAAGTTTTTCTCCAATGTTTGAATGAACTTCTTCGTAACCCTAAGGTCCCTGTCCCCATGTCAGACCTATAGGGTAACGATCATCGCAACTACACGTCCTCCAGATTATTATTATTATTATTTATTTCTGGTAATGACACCAAGGATTCCTCAAAAGGGCACTGTAGCTCGAAAGCTTGATGAAACCTGTTATATGGAAAGATGATGATAAGAAGATACAGTTTTAGAGGTGGGAGGAAAACCCCAGAGTAATATTCTGGGTAAAACCCACGGAATCAGGCAGGGACTGAAAACCCAATCCACTTGTGAACCGAGCCAAAATTGAACCCGTTCCACAGAGGTGAAAGGCAAGGAAAGAACTACTACGCCAACCTGACTATCCAGATGTGAATATATTTTTTTTCACGAGATACAGTGTATCACGTCATCCTTCATCATGTCATGAACTGATTAATGAATTAAAGCCAGTTCGGCATTCCGACTACGCATGGGTGAGATTAACTTGGTGAAAGGTTATTCGAGATAAACATTGCCATGTGCTCATGAGTACCATAGTAGAGTGCAATTGATAGAGTGCAAAATCATAAATGTTCAGTGCAATGGGTGCACGGGTTAAGTCCCAAAATCCATCCGCCGAGCTCATTAATAAAAGTTAAGCATGCACTCAATGTATTATAAATAAGAGATTCTGAGAGCTATGAAACTGAGGGATTGAAGAATATTTGGCACTGGACATCCTGCCTGGCTTCCATTTGTGACCATTTGTGATGCAATTGGGTGAGAAAGTGGGTCTTTTTCAGCCGCTTTGCAGAGGGATGTTTTTTTGAAAATGGCTTTTTTGACTTGAGTGATCCATACCTTGTTTTAGGGGTGTTCAGCTGAGAATGAATATATCTCAAAAATTCAAAGGTCAACCCACCATAAAATGAAACGAAAATGAAAGGTCATCATTTCATCATCATTTTTCTGTGCAACTTGAACACCTGTGAGAGTTTTTCTGAGTATTTTTATTTTGATTTTTGAAGTATTAGGATTTATCACTGTTGTCTATGGGAGTTTATTTAGGCGCCGTCTTGAAATTGACTGCCCGTTTATTCGCGTTCTGTCTGCGTTCTGCACGGAGAGTCTGCAGTTGCCAAGGAGTCCATGATTCTGCAGACTGGACGGGTATGTGCTCTCAAGCACGGCTTGTAAACAAACTATTATTTCCCCGTCTGAAAATACGTTTTTCGGCGACTTGGCTGACCATTTTCTCGGTTACCTGCATTATTTTTCTCGTCAAACTACATGTATAATGATTTCCCCGTCTGAAAATACGTTTTTCGGCGACTTGGCTGACCATTTTCTCTGCGACCTGCATTATTTTTCTCTTCGAACTATTATTTCCCCGTCCGAAAATACGTTTTTCGGCGACTTGCCTGACCATTTTCTCGGCGACCTGCATTATTTTTGTTCCCCAACAATTAATTCCCTGCCTGTGAATAAACCTTTGCAGAGGTTTGGTACAGTTTTTGCCCTCCTGGTTTCAGCGTTGGTGGTTCAAAATGTTGCAAAATTGTTGCGGTTTCGCTAGTTAAGTTTTGCAAACAGGCCATCTTGAACGAACTATTCATATTTAAATGACTTGTCAGCCAGCATTGTTGGACCGGCGGGTCCGCGGAATATCGCGCATATTCATACATATTGTTATTTTAATGAAGCGTTCTGGACGTGCTGGAACGGGTTGTCAAGGGCTCTTTTGTTAAAAAAGTCTGCAGGATCCCGCAGAAAGAACGCGTCGCTGAAGGACAGTCAATTTCGAGACGGCGCCTTACTTGGGTGCGACCCATATATGTGCTGCTAGCGTATTACTAGTCTTGGGACCTTCCAAGACGTCACTAACTACAACATGTATGTGTGTAAGTGCAGTCAAGAGAGGGCCTCGCAATGTGACTAAATGCAGGGAATACTTGACTTGATTGCAGTCCAGCTGTCCGACAAAATTTTCTCCATGTCCGCCGCGCGGGGGCGCCCTATGGGGCGAGGGAAAACAACAATGAAGGTCTTGTAAACAAGACTACTTTAGTCGTGCACATGTATGTCATTATTTTGTATGCATTGAGTTACCATGGTTACGTACGGACGGGATATGAGCCCCAAATCAACCCAAATAGGCCCCTACCAGTGAAAAGTGCAGGGAACATCAGAGTCCGTAAGTACAAAGTATTTTTACATTTGCTACTTGCTCGTGAAAAGGAAAGAGTTCCACAGACTTTTTACGTTTTTTTACCAGAATGTGCAGAAACGTACTGGGCCTAAACCATGTATAGTGACAAACTGACATACACATTATTACTACTACAATACTACTTAAAATACTTGGTGGTAGCCATTGCATGCTACACTACCCAGTCAGATCATCGTTACATTCTCAACTTCCTGTCAAGGAACAAGATCAAACACAGGACTGGTGCTGTAGTGAGTAGACAAGCAATAGGCCTAGGCCTAACTTAAAAACAAAAAGAAGTAAAAACCAACCAAAAACTGCCAACGTTTGAGGTGTAAGTTGGTACTTCTAGAATTAGAAGGCTAACTCCGTGAGCCTTCTAGTACTCTTACGTTTCGGCAGCCGGTTGCTGCATGCCTTGAAATGGCTCTTATGTGCACAGATACCAGTTGCTGAAGCTCAATTTTTTTTATTGAGGCTGGTTCCCGCTTCTCAGTTTCTACAGATACTTGTTTAAGTCATCTTACTGATTACATTCGCTCTCAGATGGCCAAAGGGACTTATACCGGTATGGTGCTGCTGGATTTACAAAAGGCTTTTGATACGGTTGATCATATGATTTTGTGTCGAAAATTACTGGCCATCGGTTCATTTTGATTCTACTAATTGGTTTCAATCTTATCTCTCTTATAGACAGCAAATCGTTAGAGTTAATCAAGTTGATTCTCAACCTATGAAAATTACATGTGGTGTTTCCCAGAGCAGTCTTTTTTAGGGCCTTTACTTTTCCCTGTTATGTGAACGACATGCAAATAAGTGTTGGATCAAATCTGTTATAGTATCAAGCTGATGCCAGCGCAATATTCCTTTCTGGTCGGGACCCTCAAGTATTAAAATAGCAAATATGAGTGTGGAGCTGGAATCATGCAGGCAATGGCTGATTGATAATAAACTCTCTTTGCTTGAGACCATCCTTTTCGCATCCAAACAGAAATTAAGCAGAGTTGACAAGTTTGAAGTGTTCTGTGATGGGAAATTTATTAGTGCCTCAAATTCTGTTAATTATTTGGGAATAATACTGGATCAAAGTCTAAATGGTGAGAACATTGCAAATTCTGTGATCAAAAAGGCTTCTGCAAGATGAAGTTTTGTATACAGACATGCCAACTGCCTGAATGAGCGATCTCGCAAAATATTATGTTCTGCTCTTATAACATGTCATTACGATTACTGTTGTTCATCCTGGTTCTCTGCACTAAAAATAGATTGCAAATTATTCAAAATAAGACAGTCGGTTTTATTTTCAGCTTGATTGCCAGATCTCATATTGGACAAGCAGAATTGAATAGGTTGGGCCTATTGAATGTCAATGATTGCATAACACAATTAAAATTGAATTTAGTTTATAACATTTTTCATGGCACCAGACTATCTTTGTAAAAAGTTCAAGAGAGTCTCATTCATTTATTTATTTATTTTCCACTTTCTCAGAAAGTATAACAGTATATTGTGAATTAGCTAAATAATAAACATACGTATAGAGAAAGTGGTGGGGGTCTCCAAAAAGCAAGCTTGTTGTGTAGAGACCCCCGTTAAGTTACAATTAATTACTTACTTAATTACATAAACAATAAACAATTAATACGAGAGATGATAACATGGGACAGGACAAACACTAAAAGGACGAACGACACACTGAGGAACACACACGGTTGACTTGTAAAGGAATGATGGATTCTTTAAGAAAATACCCACAAAGATTAACAATGAATTAAGTACATGTATGTGAATTATCATCCAGTAAAATAGACTTGAGTTTTTTTCTTGAAGAGGGCAAAGCTTTTAAGATTGGTGAGATTACTCCCCAGAGAGTTCTAGAAAATCGGACCTTGATAGTTGATACACTTTTGCGCTTGTGTAGTACGCAGAAGTGGAATATGAATATTACTAGATTGTCTAGTGTTATGAGGATGAATCTGGTTATTAGTCGTAAACATAGATAAAAAAAAAGGTAAATCATTATTATAGCACTGATACATGAAAATTCCGAGTTGAAGTATTAAAAATACATATCTTTAACCTTGAGAATTTTATGAGCATAGAATAAAGGATCAGCATGGGCACGGGGTTCCGCATGTTCCATGATTCTCATTGAGCTTTTGGGAGAATAAGTAACCTATTTAAAGGTAGTATCATACATTGGTTTTTGTCAAAGAAATGCAGATTCATGGGCAAAAATATCAAGGGAAATACAATAACAGTCATCTGTGAAAATTTCAGTCCCTACAGTGCCAATTCAATTCAAAAAAAGTTTTTTGAGAAAAAAGTGAAAAACGTCCACTGTTTTTTTAAAAGTCTTTTCTCTTTTATTTTTGATCTTTTAAAAGTTCAAAAAGAGTTTCAGTCGTTGTTTTACAAATTTCTGGATAAATACACCATTTCAGGCGGAAAAATTTGAACAGTATGTTTCTATCACCACCATCTTCACACCCTGTAAGTTATATGTAAATCTGTGAACATTTCTGTTTTGGTGTCTTACCAAAGTATGATACTACCTTTAACAACGATTTATTCGATCTACCCTAGGCTAAAATGCCATAGGAAATGTGAGATAATATTAAAGCGTTATAAATGTTGAGCAGGATATAAGATGGAAATATATACTTTAATTTGTTCAGAATACCAACATTAGGAGATACTAAATTACAAAGATAGTTCAATTGTTTGGGCCAAGATAACTTATCATTGACGAATATTCCTAGAAATTTAGTGGAATTGACATGGCTTATTTTTGGATCATCAAGTACAATATCCGTTGTGATAGAGGCTACCGTTCTACTAAATAACATATAATTAGTTTATGTTAACAGATTATTTATTAGCCTTAATCCAATTTGAAATGTTGACCAATTCAGAGTTTACCGTATTAATCAAAACATCGATATTGTTATGGGAACAAAACAAATTTGAATCATCAGCAAAAAGACGATTTCGGACGATTTATCAAAGTCATTAATATAAATAGAAAATAAAATGGGTCCTAGGAGGGAGCCTTGTGGGACCCCACAATTTACATCCCTAAGTACAGAATGATTTCCATCAACATCTACATTTTGCTTACGATTAGTAGTTGGGGAGCAGCAATATTTACAGTGTTGTAGTACTCGAACGTCCAAATACTCGGCACTCGTCCTTTGGTACTTGTATTCGGGCTACAAAATACTCGGAACTCGACATCCAAAAATTGTGCTCGAGCATCTACGTACTCGTACTCGAAAAAGAGTACTCGATAAAAAAATCTGTTCTGTTAAAAGTTTGTGGATCTAAGGATTCTAACAACGAATCGAATCTAGCAAGAAATTACATGCTTATGAATAGTTGAGTCTGGAAAATAGACTTCGCCGTGCCTGGCGTTTACGTTGTTGTAACGTTTTACTGTTGCAACGCATAGCCATATGTGTTGACTACCATTTTTAGATCAGCTACAGCGCAACTTGTTGGGTTTTCTTTTCGGAAGATAAGTACTTGTACTACTCGTACTCGGAAGATAAGTACTTGTACTCGTACTTGTGCTCAAGTGCACATGCAAGCACTTGTACTCGGAAACCAGTACTTGTAGTTGACTGGCAAAGTACTCGACCTGTCTTGGTACGCGGCAGTCAAAGTACTCGGCAGTACTTGGTACTCGGAAAAAAGTACTCGACTACAACACTGAATATTTATGAGAAAGTCTATTCTAATTTCTTACGATTAATGGATTTAAGTATAGCATGAGTAATCCAAGGTGTTCTAGGCTTGCACTTTCTATTAGTTTGACTCCTTAATGGTATATTCTTGTCATATAATTGGTTAAATATATTCATGAAATTATTACAAGCTACATAACAATCATCTGACTTATACACCTGTGACCAATCAATGGTATTCAAATCAGACTTAAACGATGTAGGTTATCTTCCGAGAACTCAAGAACCAAACCAGGAATTTGACGTTGAGAATTTTGAGTTAAAGAGAAATTGAAGACTTAGTAAAAATCAGAAAATGATCATAAATATCTGTATTAACTAAAATACCAGAATTAGAGGGAGGTAAAATATTAGAAAAGATGTTATCAATCAATGTAGCTATTGTAGAGGTGACCCTGGTTGGCTTAGTTATAAGAGGAATGCAACTATGATTGTAAATAGAATCCAGAAATTCCTGACACTGATTGCTTTGTTCCACATTCAAGAGATTAATGTTGAAATTCCCCTGAGATTAGACATAACTTATTTTCCGCAGCAATGATATCCAATACATCTTGAAAAATTACAAAGAATTTGTCAAATGAAACACTGGGAAGCTTATAGATGACCCCTACAACAATATTCTTACTACCATAATTATTCACCTCAATGAAAATAGATTCAAAAGATTGTTGTTGAAGGTAGTATCATACTTTGGTAAGAAACTAAAACAGAAATGTTCACAGATTTACGTATAACTTACAGGGTCTGGGTTTGAAGATGGTGGTGGTAGAAACATACTGTTAAATTGTTTCCGCCTGAAATGGTGTATTTATCCAGAAATTAGTCAAACCAGGACCAGAAATCTTTTTGATCATTCAAAAGATCAAAAAGAAAGACAATCTAGAAACCTGTTCTTGACAAGACTAGTTAAGTCTGAGAAGATTGCTCTCATTTCCCTCAGTGACACGGGAACCATCTTTACGCCGAATCTCAATACGGCTGTCCTGTGTCCAGACTCTCTGGACAGAAGAATTTTGCTTCACCTTACTCAGCCATCTCTGACATTCTTGGGTGAGGTTTTCATGGGCGAAGATTCCCAATCCCTTGAACTTGGAACGCAGACTGTAGAAAGACGCCCTCGTATTATAGTCAACAAACTTGACAATCACTGGCTGATGTCGTGGGTTCCTGGACTTATCCATTTTTGAGCCAAGGCGGTGGGTTCTGTCAAGGTTTTCTGGACGGATGTCTAAGCCCAGATGTTCCTTCGCCGTTTCAATGATCCTTTTGTCCATGTTTTCGGGCTGGGTGGACGACGCCCTTTCTGGAATGCCATGAACAATAAGACTGTTACGTTGCGAGTATTGTTCATGTAGATCTAGTCAGCATGCAAGATGGCGGACAGTTTCCAGTTTGGAGATTTTCTGGTCTCGTTTCTGTAGCTCAAGCTGCATTGCCTGGTGAATGTTCTCACTGATAGCATTGGATAGGAGTGGATAGGATGCCAATCAGAAGTCATATAACCCATTAAACTGCCAACCATCTACCCAACCCAACTAGTGCTGTGCTTTTTATTCGGATATAGAGTAACCCACACGGATTGAACGTTTCCGTTTACCAATTTTCAAAAAAGATTAACCGAAACCAACACCAAAAAAATATGGACTCACCGTAGCTCACGTTTGGTTCATGCTAAAAGAAAATAACAGTCGTTTATTTTGTCCATTCCGCCAAGTAGAAACACACTGTTCATATATTTGATCTAAAAAAACATCGTAAAAAGCCTTCCGATCGAGATCCCCGTAAAATATTCTGACCGTCCTTCTACCTCCATGTTGAAGATGTTCCAAAGTAACGTTAGGCTTACGGTCATGACGCGTCAGTTGCATTCTCCTGATCAAATAAATCTTACTTGAATTTCATTTGGTTACTTTGTCCATATGTCCAGGTAGAAACACACTTCTACGAACTTAATCTGAAAACATATCGTGCAAAAACCATCCGAAAGCGACGATCACTTTGGAGAAGACGTAAACAGTCAGCGCGCTGTCTGGAAATTTCCATAACCAGTACCCAAGCCCAACGTAATAGCCACGATAATTAACGTGCACTTAGCGAATGTATATCAGATCTAACTCCATGTAGTCTGGAATTATTGCACCCAATCTGTGAGCCCAATACGCTGCTAGCTTCAGTCATGTTTGCCGGAAGCGGTAAGCATAGTTATCGCACAATGTACAGTACATGTAAATATGCGCAACGCTGCATCGTATGCACGTACTCCTAGCACAGTGAAATCAGCACGGCCAGTGCACGTGTAGGCTTCAGTCATGAAGGCCGGAAGTGCAGCGTACGTACATGGAGTGGACATGACTTGTACTGTCAAGTAGCGCTCTGGATCATGGGCGGCATGGATAACTGTCGGCTTCGGTGCAGATTTTGCGGTAAGAAATCTGCTTTTAACGTCGCAACCAGCTACAAAATTTGCAGTAATCTGTTTTATTGGTCGTCGCGAAAAGTGCAAAAAGTAGCTAGGTTAGCTCATGAGCTACTCTGATTTTTTTTGTATGAAGTTGCGCCACCATAAAAATATTGCGATATTCCCGATATTTCATTTTTATTCCGGTGCCCGATATGATTTTTCATATGAAAAAAATATATCGCGATATCGATAAATATCGTCATTATCAAACAAGCTTAATGTCCATACCGTCTGTCAACACTCAACACTGCTTTTATTCAGGCACTTTTCTTCTTCACTGAACACGCACGATCGCCGCCCGCCAGCGCTGTCATTTAAATTAAAAGGCGATTAAATCGTATAACACGGATCCGTATTTTCTTTTCATTCCGTAAACGAATATCAAATTACCCTATTTTGCACAGCACTAAACCCAACCCTATGATGGGGCTTCTCTGTTTGCATTGAGAACCTACAATCCATTTTTTTCATTCATTTTCTTTTTTCTTTTATTTGACAGTTACCATGGAAACAACCAGTGATACTATTCAGGTTCAGCTTCTTTCAAATATCAGGATAACCAGCCTGTTCACCAAGGAACTGGAGAGGGCGCTAGTTGCTAACATGATTGATATGATCATCCATTCATTAAAAGGATCTGTCATCTGTGTTACCCGAGGGAAAGTCAATCTCAACCATCTGCAGGTAAAGATGTATTTATCCATATCAGCAGCTATGGCCGTGTCCCAATTCTCTGGCTGCAGCTGCAAATTTCGCATGTACCTATGACAGCCACTAGCCAGTGACTGCAGCCATTTCCATAGACCTGTCTGTTATTTTTGGTTGCAGCCAGAGAATTGGGACACGGCCTATGATTGTACAGTGGTTCCTAATGGGGTGGCCATGGACAGTGTCTGTCTCCCTCTCGTGATCATGTTTAGTCAGGAGTTTCCTCTCAAGTGAGTGTCTGTCTCCCTCAGTTTATCATGATGAGTCAGGTATGACCACTCAAGTGAGTGTCTGTCTCCCTCTAGTGATCGTGATCAATAGAGCAAGACAGACACTCGGTCAGGTATGACCACTCAAGTGAGTGCCTCCCTCTAGTGATCATGATGAGTCAGGTATGACCAGTCAAGTGAGTGCCGCCCTCTCGTGATCATGATGAGTCAGGTATGACCACTGAAGTGAGTGTCTGTCTCCATCTAGGGATCACGGTGAGTCAGGTATGACCACTCAAGTGAGTGCCTCCCTCTAGTGATCATGATGAGAGGAGTGTGTGTCTTCCTATAGTGAATTGCAGACGTCCCATAATGCACTCAAGTGAGTGTCTGTCTCCCTCTAGTGATCACGATGAGTCAGGTATGACCACTCAAGTGAGTGTCTCCCTCTAGTGATCATGATGAGTCAGGAATGACCACTCAAGTGAGTGCCTATCTCCCTCTAGTGATCACACAGTGAGTCAAGTATGACCACTCAAGTGAGTGCCTCCCTCTAGTGATCATGGTGAGTCAGGTATGACCACTGAAGTGAGTGCCTATCTCCATCTAGTGATCATGGTGAGTCAGGTATGACCACTCAAGTGAGTGCCTATCTCCCTCTAGTGATCATGATGAGTCAGGTATGACCACTTAAGTGAGTGTCTTTCTCCCTCTAGTGATCATGGTGAGTCAGGTATGACCACTCAAGTGAGTGCATCCATCTAGTGATCATGATGAGTCAGGAATGATCACTCCAGTGAGTGCCTATCTCACTCTAGTGATCACGGTGAGTCAGGTATGACAACTCAAGTGAGTGCCTATCTCCCTCTTGTGATCATGATGAGTCAGGTATGACCACATAAGTGAGTGTCTGTCTCCCTCTAGTGATCACGGTGAGTCAGGTATGACCACTCAAGTGAGTGCCTCCCTCTAGTGATCATGATGAGTCAGGTATGACCACTCAAGTGAGTGCCTATCTCCCTCTAGTGATCACGGTGAGTCAGGTATGACCACTCAAGTGAGTGCCTATCTTCCTCTAGTGATCACGGCGAGTCAGGTATGACCACTCAAGTGAGTGTCTGTCTCCCTCTAGTGATCACGATGAGTCAGGTATGACCACTCAAGTGAGTGTCTCCCTCTAGTGATCATGATGAGTCAGGAATGACCACTCAAGTGAGTGCCTATCTCCCTCTAGTGATCACACAGTGAGTCAAGTATGACCACTCAAGTGAGTGCCTCCCTCTAGTGATCATGGTGAGTCAGGTATGACCACTGAAGTGAGTGCCTATCTCCATCTAGTGATCATGGTGAGTCAGGTATGACCACTCAAGTGAGTGCCTATCTCCCTCTTGTGATCATGATGAGTCAGGTATGACCACTTAAGTGAGTGTCTTTCTCCCTCTAGTGATCATGGTGAGTCAGGTATGACCACTCAAGTGAGTGCATCCATCTAGTGATCATGATGAGTCAGGAATGATCACTCCAGTGAGTGCCTATCTCACTCTAGTGATCACGGTGAGTCAGGTATGACAACTCAAGTGAGTGCCTATCTCCCTCTTGTGATCATGATGAGTCAGGTATGACCACTTAAGTGAGTGTCTTTCTCCCTCTAGTGATCATGGTGAGTCAGGTATGACCACTCAAGTGAGTGCATCCATCTAGTGATCATGATGAGTCAGGAATGATCACTCCAGTGAGTGCCTATCTCACTCTAGTGATCACGGTGAGTCAGGTATGACAACTCAAGTGAGTGCCTATCTCCCTCTTGTGATCATGATGAGTCAGGTATGACCACATAAGTGAGTGTCTGTCTCCCTCTAGTGATCACGGTGAGTCAGGTATGACCACTCAAGTGAGTGCCTCCCTCTAGTGATCATGATGAGTCAGGTATGACCACTCAAGTGAGTGCCTATCTCCCTCTAGTGATCACGGTGAGTCAGGTATGACCACTCAAGTGAGTGCCTATCTTCCTCTAGTGATCACGGCGAGTCAGGTATGACCACTCAAGTGAGTGTCTGTCTCCCTCTAGTGATCACGATGAGTCAGGTATGACCACTCAAGTGAGTGCCTCCATCTAGTGATCATGATGAGTCAGGAATGACCACTCAAGTGAGTGCCTATCTCACTCTAGTGATCACGGTGAGTCAGGTATGTCTACTCAAGTGAGTGCCTCCCTCTAGTGATCATGATGAGTCAGGAATGACCACTCAAGTGAGTGCCTATCTCCCTCTAGTGATCACACAGTGAGTCAAGTATGACCACTCAAGTGAGTGCCTCCCTCTAGTGATCATGGTGAGTCAGGTATGACCACTGAAGTGAGTGCCTATCTCCATCTAGTGATCATGGTGAGTCAGGTATGACCACTCAAGTGAGTGCCTATCTCCCTCTAGTGATCATGATGAGTCAGGTATGACCACTTAAGTGAGTGTCTTTCTCCCTCTAGTGATCATGGTGAGTCAGGTATGACCACTCAAGTGAGTGCATCCATCTAGTGATCATGATGAGTCAGGAATGATCACTCCAGTGAGTGCCTATCTCACTCTAGTGATCACGGTGAGTCAGGTATGACAACTCAAGTGAGTGCCTATCTCCCTCTTGTGATCATGATGAGTCAGGTATGACCACATAAGTGAGTGTCTGTCTCCCTCTAGTGATCACGGTGAGTCAGGTATGACCACTCAAGTGAGTGCCTCCCTCTAGTGATCATGATGAGTCAGGTATGACCACTCAAGTGAGTGCCTATCTCCCTCTAGTGATCACGGTGAGTCAGGTATGACCACTCAAGTGAGTGCCTATCTTCCTCTAGTGATCACGGCGAGTCAGGTATGACCACTCAAGTGAGTGTCTGTCTCCCTCTAGTGATCACGATGAGTCAGGTATGACCACTCAAGTGAGTGTCTCCCTCTAGTGATCATGATGAGTCAGGAATGACCACTCAAGTGAGTGCCTATCTCCCTCTAGTGATCACACAGTGAGTCAAGTATGACCACTCAAGTGAGTGCCTCCCTCTAGTGATCATGGTGAGTCAGGTATGACCACTGAAGTGAGTGCCTATCTCCATCTAGTGATCATGGTGAGTCAGGTATGACCACTCAAGTGAGTGCCTATCTCCCTCTAGTGATCATGATGAGTCAGGTATGACCACTTAAGTGAGTGTCTTTCTCCCTCTAGTGATCATGGTGAGTCAGGTATGACCACTCAAGTGAGTGCATCCATCTAGTGATCATGATGAGTCAGGAATGATCACTCCAGTGAGTGCCTATCTCACTCTAGTGATCACGGTGAGTCAGGTATGACAACTCAAGTGAGTGCCTATCTCCCTCTTGTGATCATGATGAGTCAGGTATGACCACATAAGTGAGTGTCTGTCTCCCTCTAGTGATCACGGTGAGTCAGGTATGACCACTCAAGTGAGTGCCTCCCTCTAGTGATCATGATGAGTCAGGTATGACCACTCAAGTGAGTGCCTATCTCCCTCTAGTGATCACGGTGAGTCAGGTATGACCACTCAAGTGAGTGCCTATCTTCCTCTAGTGATCACGGCGAGTCAGGTATGACCACTCAAGTGAGTGTCTGTCTCCCTCTAGTGATCACGATGAGTCAGGTATGACCACTCAAGTGAGTGCCTCCATCTAGTGATCATGATGAGTCAGGAATGACCACTCAAGTGAGTGCCTATCTCACTCTAGTGATCACGGTGAGTCAGGTATGTCCACTCAAGTGAGTGCCTCCCTCTAGTGATCATGATGAGTCAGGAATGACCACTCAAGTGAGTGCCTATCTCCCTCTAGTGATCACACAGTGAGTCAGGTATGACCACTCAAGTGAGTGCCTCCCTCTAGTGATCATGGTGAGTCAGGTATGACCACTCAAGTGAGTCCTTATCTCCCTCTAGTGATCAGAGTGAGTCAGGTATGACCACTTAAGTGAGTGCCTCCCTCTACTGATCATGAGTCAGGTATGACCACTCAAGTGAGTGCCTATCTCCATCTAGTGATATTGGTGAGTCAGGTATGACCACTCAAGTGAGTGCCTATCTCCCTCTAGTGATCATGATGAGTCAGGTATGACCACTTAAGTGAGTGTCTTTCTCCCTCTAGTGATCACGGTGAGTCAGGTATGACCACTCAAGTGAGTGCCTCCATCTAGTGATCATGATGAGTCAGGAATGATCACTAAAGTGAGTGCCTATCTCACTCTAGTGATCACGGTGAGTCAGGTATGACTACTCAAGTGAGTGCCTATCTCCCTCTTGTGATCATGATGAGTCAGGTATGACCACTCAAGTGAGTGCCTATCTCCCTCTAGTGATCACGGTGAGTCAGGTATGACCACTCAAGTGAGTGCCTTTCTTCCTCTAGTGATCACGGCGAGTCAGGTATGACCACTCAAGTGAGTGTCTGTCTCCCTCTAGTGATCACGATGAGTCAGGTATGACAACTCAAGTGAGTGCCTCCCTCTAGTGATCATGATGAGTCAGGAATGACCACTCAAGTGAGTGCCTATCTCCCTCTAGTGATCACACAGTGAGTCAGGTTTGACCACTCAAGTGAGTGCCTCCCTCTAGTGATCATGGTGAGTCAGGTATGACCACTCAAGTGAGACCTTATCTCCCTCTAGTGTTCAGAGTGAGTCAGGTATGACCACTTAAGTGAGTGCCTATCTCCATCTAGTGATATTGGTGAGTCAGGTATGACCACTCAAGTGAGTGCCTATCTCCCTCTAGTGATCATGATGAGTCAGGTATGACCACTTAAGTGAGTGTCTTTCTCCCTCTTGTGATCACGGTGAGTCAGGTATGACCACTCAAGTGAGTGCCTCCATCTAGTGATCATGATGAGTCAGGAATGACCACTCAAGTGAGTGCCTATCTCACTCTAGTGATCACGGTGAGTCAGGTATGTCCACTCAAGTGAGTGCCGCCCTCTTGTGATCATGATGAGACAGGTATGACCACTTAAGTGAGTGTCTGTCTGTCTGTCTCTTTTGATCATGATGAGTCAGGTATGACCACTTAAGTGAGTGTCTTTTTCTCTCTTTTGATCATGAAGAGTCAGGTATGACCACTCAAGTGAGTGTCTGTCTCCCTCTAGTGATCACGACGATTCCGGTATGACCACTCAAGTGATTGCCTCCCTCTAGTGATCATGATGAGTCAGGAATGACCACTCAAGTGAGTGCCTATCTCCCTCTAGTGATCACTGTGAGTCAGCTATGACCACTCAAGTGAGTGCCGCCCTCTCGTGATCATGATGAGTCAGGTATGACCACCAAAGTGAGTGTTTGTCTCTCTCTTTTGATCATGATGAGTCAGGTATGACCACTCAAGTGAGTGTCTGTCTCCCTCTAGTGATCATGATGAGTCAGGTATGACCACTCAAGTGAGTGCCTCCCTCTAGTGATCATGATGAGTCTGGAATGACCACTCAAGTGAGTGCCTATCTCCCTCTAGTGATCATGATGAGTCTGGAATGACCACTCAAGTGAGTGCCTATCTCCCTCTAGTGATCACTGTGAGTCAGGTATGACCACTCAAGTGAGTGCCTATCTCCCTCTAGTGATCATGATGAGTCAGGTATGACCACTTAAGTGAGTGTCTTTCTCCCTCTAGTGATCACGGTGAGTCAGGTATGACCATTCAATTGAGTGTCTCCCTCTAGTGATCATGATGAGTCAGGAATGACCACTCAAGTGAGTGCCTATCTCCCTCTAGTGATCACACAGTGAGTCAGGTATGACCACTCAAGTGAGTGCCTCCCTCTAGTGATCATGGTGAGTCAGGTATGACCACTCAAGTGAGTCCTTATCTCCCTCTTGTGATCACGGTGAGTCGGGTATGACCACTTAAGTGAGTGCCTCCCTCTACTGATCATGAGTCAGGTATGACCACTCAAGTGAGTGCCTATCTCCATCTAGTGATCATGGTGAGTCAGGTATGACCACTCAAGTGAGTGCCTCCATCTAGTGATCATGATGAGTCAGGAATGACCACTCAAGTGAGTGCCTATCTCCCTCTAGTGATCATGATGAGTCAGGTATGACCACTTAAGTGAGTGTCTGTCTCCCTCTAGTGATCATGGTGAGTCAGGTATGACCACTCAAGTGAGTGCCTCCCTCTAGTGATCATGATGAGTCAGGTATGACCACTCAAGTGAGTGCCTATCTCCCACTAGTGATCACGGTGAGTCAGGTATGACCACTCAAGTGAGTGCCTATCTCCCTCTAGTGATCACGGCGAGTCAGGTATGACCACTCAAGTGAGTGTCTGTCTCCCTCTAGTGATCACAATGAGTCAAGTGAGTGCCTCCCTCTAGTGATCATGAGTCAGGTATGACCACTCAAGTGAGTGCCTATCTCCCTCTAGTGATCTTGGCGAGTCAGGTATGACCACTCAAGTGAGTGTCTGTCTCCCTCTAGTGATCACAATGAGTCAAGTGAGTGCCTCCCTCTAGTGATCATGATGAGTCAGGAATGACCACTCAAGTGAGTGCCTATCTCCCTCTTGTGATCACGGTGAGTCAGGTATGACCACTCAAGTGTGTGCCTATCTCCCTCTTGTGATCATGATGAGTCAGGTATGACCACTCAAGTGAGTGCCTATCTCCCTCTAGTGATCACGATGAGCCGGTATGACCTCGCAACTGACTGTCTGTCTCCCTCTAGTGATCATGATGAGTCAGGAATGACCACTCAAGTGAGTGCCTATCTCCCTCTAGTGATCACGGCGAGTCAGGTATGACCACTCAAGTGAGTGTCTGTCTCCCTCTAGTGATCATGATGAGTCAGGTATGACCACTCAAGTGAGTGCCTCCCTCCAGTGATCATGGAGAGTCAGGTATGACCACTCAAGTGAGTGCCTATCTCCCTCTAGTGATCACAGTGAGTCAGGTATGACCACTTAAGTGAGTGCCTCCCTCTACTGATCATGAGTCAGGTATGACCACTTAAGTGAGTGTCTTTCTCCCTCTAGTGATCACGGTGAGTCAGGTATGACCACTCAAGTTCCTATTTCCCTCTAGTGATCAGGGTGAGTCAGGTATGACCACTCAAGTGAGTGCCGCCCTCTCGTGATCATGATGAGACAGGTATGACCACTTATAAAGTGAGTGTCTGTCTCTCTCTTTTGATCATGATGAGTCAGGTATGACCACTCAAGTGAGTGTCTGTCTCCCTCTAGTGAACACGATGAGTCAGGTATGACCACTCAAGTGAGTGCCTCCCTCTAGTGATCATGATGAGTCTGGAATGACCACTCAAGTGACTGCCTATCTCCCTCTAGTGATCATGGTGAGTCAGGTATGACCACTCAAGTGAGTGCCGCCGTCTTGTGATCACGGTGAGTCAGGTATGACCACTCAAGTGAGTGCCACCCTCTTGTGATCATGATGAGACAGGTATGACCACTTAAGTGAGTGTCTGTCTCTCTTTTTTGATCATGATGAGTCAGGTATGACCACTCAAGTGAGTGCCTATCTCCCTCTAGTGATCACGGTGAGTCAGGAATGACCACTCAAGTGAGTGCCTATCTCCCTCTAGTGATCATGATAAGTCAGGAATGACCACTCAAGTGAGTGCCTATCTCCCTCTAGTGATCACAGTGAGTCAGGTATGACCACTCAAGTGAGTGCCTCCCTCTAGTGATCATGATGAGTCAGGTATGACCACACAAGTGAGTGCCTCTCTCTAGTGATCATGATGAGTCAGGAATGACCACTCAAGTGAGTGCCTATCTCCCTCTAGTGATCACGGTGAAACAGGTATGACCACTCAAGTGAGTGCCTATCTCCCTCTAGTGATCACGGCGAGTCAGGTATGACCACTCAAGTGAGTGTCTGTCTCCCTCTAGTGATCAGGATGAGTCAGGTATGACCACTCAAGTGAGTGCCTCCCTCTAGTGATCATGATGAGTCAGGAATGACCACTCAAGTGAGTGCCTATCTCCCTCTAGTGATCACAGTGAGTCAGGTATGACCACTCAAGTGAGTGCCTCCCTCTAGTGATCATGATGAGTCAGGTATGACCACTTAAGTGAGTGTCTGTCTCCCTCTAGTGATCACGGTGAGTCAGGTATGACCACTCAAGTGAGTGCCTCCCTCTAGTGATCATGATGAGTCAGGTATGACCACTCAAGTGAGTGCCTATCTCCCTCTAGTGATCACGGCGAGTCAGGTATGACCACTCAAGTGAGTGCCTCCCTCTAGTTATCATGATGAGTCAGGAATGACCACTCAAGTGAGTGCCGATCTCCCTGTAGTGATCACAGTGAGTCAGGTATGACCACTCAAGTGAGTGCCTCCCTCTAGTGATCATGATGAGTCAGGTAAGACCACTCAAATGAGTGCCTATCTCCCTCTAGTGATCACGGTGAGTCAGGTATGACCACTTAAGTGAGTGCCTCCCTCTACTGATCATGAGTCAGGTATGACCACTCAAGTGAGTGCCTAGCTCCATCTAGTGATCATGGTGAGTCAGGTATGACCAGTCAAGTGAGTGCCACCCTCTCGTGATCATGATGAGTCAGGTATGACCACTGAAGTGAGTGTCTGTCTCCATCTAGGGATCACGGTGAGTCAGGTATGACCACTCAAGTGAGTGCCTCCCTCTAGTGATCATGATGAGAGGAGTGTGTGTCTTCCTATAGTGAATTGCAGACATCCCATAATGCATACATACAAAACGTTTTGGCATGAAAAGAAGGACTAGACGCCTACCAGCCAAAGATGGGATAGGCCTAATAGTAAACAAAAATGATGAAGGCTACGACACCAGTCATGACGATTGTCTATGATGACAACACTCAAGAACCACATAATTATGCCTAATGTCCATTTCCTCCTCACATCAACAAAGTACATGTAGGCAAGATGAAGAACGTATACGGTCTGAAAAGTAAACAACACCCAAAAGTTCTCCACAATTGAGTGTCTGTCTCCCTCTAGTGATCGTGATCAACACACACTTGAGCGGTAATACCTGACTGAGTGTCTGTCTCCCTCTAGTGATCGTGATCAATAGAGCGAGACAGACACTCAGTCAGGTATTACCGCTCAAGTGTGTGTCTGTCTCCCTTTTAGTGATCACAGTGAGTCTTCCACACACACACATTGGTTGTCATGTCTGTTTGTTCATTTGTTTGTATGCCTACTTGTACTCCAGTGTATTAAGTTCGCCTATCTGAAACCAAAATCCGAATTGGGTCAACCTAAAGTCACTGCAGATTTATTTATTTAGTTCAAGGTGATGCTGGAATGCCTGAAATGGGGATTATACATGTTGTAACCCATTAACTGCCGTACCTGTGCTATACCATCTGACCCATCCAGTCCTTTCATGGGTCTTCTGCATTGAGAACCTACAATCCATTTTGTTTTAATAATTCATTTTCCTCTTTCTTTTATTTTACATTTTAAAGGTAGTACCATACTTAGGTAGCACACTGAAACAGAAATCTTCACAGATTTACTCATAAATTACAGGGCATGAAGATGGTGATATAGGTAAAAACATACCGGTCAAATATTTCTGCCTAAAATGGTGTATTTTATCCAGAAAAGTGTAAAACCAGTGACCGAATTTTTTTAAAATCTTTTAAAGATCAAAAGTACAAGAGAAAAGACTTCAGAAATACCGTGGTCGTTTTCACTGTTTTCTCAAAAAGTGGGCACCGTATATGGGACTGAAATTTCCACAGATGACTGGTACTGTACCTTCTTTGATGTTTTTGCCCATAAATCTGTATTTCTTTGACAAAAACCAAAGTATGATATTACCTTTAATACCATGGTCAAAAAAGTTGATAGGATGCAGGTTCAGCTGCTTTCAGGTTGCAGATTGGGACCACTAAGTTAGGTGAATGGAACCTCGACCTATGTGGTGTTCAACATCACGCTTGGCTTGCCTGGGACCGTATGACGCTATCAAGTTGTGAGACCCTTGGAGAAAGTACCGATACACATTGCATCAGTATCTCAGGAGAGGTGTGTCTCACTATTAAAATTATACCGGTATTTATACCCAAACTCATCTTAACATATGAAGGCCACTTTGTTGCAATACATTGTGCCCTCGCTGTCTACCCACTGCACCAGTAAACAAGTTGTTAGATGTTGTGGTGATACCGTCTCTGCTCTCACACTACTCTTGTGATACTGCTTTATACTTGCTTGAGACTCCTGACTCTAAAATTAGGGTTAGCAACAAATTGTCATTTGCGAAAGTAATGATTGAATGGAAGAGGATGTAAACATCGTGCACGCTGCATACCCACTGCACGCACATCGCACAGTCAGCCCATGCAGCGTTAGAGATTTTTATGTTCTAATTTATTGTAAAGTGTTGGAAGAACCCAAACCAAAGCGTGGGAAATCATAGCGAAATCATGATATCACTGTGAAATTTAACAACTTGTGTACAAGTCTAATACATCCTGAAAATTCCATGACTGGTGTCAGTGCACATTAGAACCCTGTTTTATCAGTGATTTTCTTGATATTTATTTCCCTCTCTGTTTTAACGTTGCAGGATTGGACCACTGAAGGTGAATGGAAACTCGACCTAGCCGGTGTTGCCTGGGACCATTTGATGCTAGCAAGTTGTGAGACCCTTGGAGAAAGAACCGATACACATTGCATCAGTATCTCAGGAGAGGTATGTCTCACTAAATTATACCGGTATTTATACCCAAACTCATCTTAACATTGAAGGCCACCCATTTTGCATTACATTGTGCCCTGTTTTGAATTTTTAATGTTTATGATTTATATAGCGGTCTTCAGGCCATGATAGACTTTTACTCGTAGGTCTTTCTACACTTTAGTTCCACACCTGGACACAAGCTCTGTTGATATGACATGTCATGTGATGCACTCTGAACCACTCACGAGACAGATGGCCTGTTTGTTTCGCCACCAGATCTTGGTCTCATGTATTTGATCTTTCAAATCCATGTCACAGGCTGGATACTCTAAAATGGGAGACAGTGCAGCTTTTGCATGCCAGAAATTTTTAATGATAGAATTTATTTGTCAACCTTAAGTCGTAGCTCCTGATTTATTAAGTTCATGGTGATGCTGGAACGCCTGTCTGAAACGGGGGTATACATGTAACCTATTAACTGCCGTACTTGTGCTATACCATCTGACCCATCCAGTCCTTTAATGGGTCTTCTGCATTGAGAACCTACAATCCATTTTGTTTCATTCATTTTCCTCTTTCTTTATTTGACAGTTTAATACCATGGACAAACCGTTGATAGGATGCAGGTTCAGCTGCTTTCAAATAACAGGATAACCAGCCTGTTCACCAAGGAACTGGAGAGGGCGCTAGTTGCTGACATGATTGATATGATCATCCATTCATTAAAAGGATCTGTCATCTGTGTTACCTGAGGGAACGTCAATCTCAACCATCTGCAGGAAGGATGTTTCCATATCAACATCTGTATTTATTCTTGGTTCACGACGTTATTGGAGTGGAAACTCGAATAGCACTGACCAGCACACACGTATACAGGTACGTACAGGTGATCCGCACACACGTATGCACGGAGCTATCACTAATAACGTCTTGGGAATCGTGTAAAATCTCCCCCCGAAAACGGGGGAGACACACGTACTGGGCATGTGTTGCTTTCGAAGTCAGGCACAGCCAATTAACATACACGTACATGTCCGTGCATGTAGGCCTACGTGGCCTGTGAAGGTATTCAACAGCGTGTCGTCATTGAGACGACATAGCGCTACATAACGAGGTGCGCACACAACTCACAGCCTTTACAGGATTCCCAAGACGTTATTATAGAGAGGTCTTGACGTACATGTGTACAAGCTTGCGGGTCAGTGAGGGGAATCAGTTCGTACGTTCCGGTAATATATAACGTTGTGAACCAAGACTACATCTGCATCTATGGCCGTGTCCCAATTCTCTGGCTGCAAATTTTGCATGTACCTATGGCAGCCACTAGCCAGTGACTGCAGCCATTTCCATAGACTTGTGTACCCTCAAATATTTTTGAATGTGCAATTTGTTGGGTCGTGCAGTTAATATATTGTGTATAAATTATGACAGGTTATCACAAGCCTGATGTGGATTCTTGAGAAATGTTGACATAAAATGTGGCTCTACATTGTTTTGAACGTGGAAGGTTGCTTCATGAAAACCAGCTGTAAATTGGTTTGGGAAAATGGACATTTGGGGATGTTTTTTTTCTGGGGCAATTTATAGCGACAAATCTGATCGGCTACCATACCAAAAATTGAAAGGAATCAGGTAGATGAGGGTTCAAACGTGGTATGATTATTCAAATGTTTCGTTTGGATACAGTGCAAATTGGCCTGAACCCTCCTCCCTGTACGCATGGTGTATAGATCGGTACCAGCCCACTCCCCCCCCCCCCCCCACACCTTGATGTGTACATACTTTATGGATGGCCCCTTGGGGCATTTGACTTCCACGCTCCGGGAAAATCCTGGATCCACTGCTGGAACTTTTCTCCAGTAGCAGTCCAAATAATATACACTGTGTATGACTGGCTTGTAGGAACAAAATCTAGCAATTTGATTTGATGTATGGTGACATTTGTGTTGTTTCAGGAGATGGTTGGAATCAGTGATACCTGTACACCAAGCAGCCTACAGACTGGACGGGTGACTACATTGTGGAATGAGCTACTGATGCTTGTCTTTAAAAAGGTAGGCCCATTATGTTGTCACATGGGGCCAATTTCATGGAGCTGCTAAGCACAAACATGTCATGTCCAATTAAACACACCACCATTAATAATTCCATTTGATATTTCATGGTCAGCAAACAACAGCCAAAGAACAATCACAAGTGATACAACTAATCATAAAACACATGAAAATTTTTATTTTTAATTCTGTTTTATTAAGACAGAAATTTCATGATTATTGTGCTAATCTGGGACGTGAAATTGGCCCAATGGTTGCCCTATACTGCTGGTAGATATGGTTTTCCTTGATGGTTGTGTGCAGCTGTTAAAGGTACAGTACAGGATTGACAACATTGACAACCCAAACAGAAATGTTCACAGATTTTTAATACCTATAACTTTCAGGGTATGAAACATTCTGTCAAAATATTTCCGCTGGAAATGGTATATTTATCCAGAAATAAGTCAAGCCAGCACCGAAAACAAACAGTCCAAACAAACACTTTACTAAGTATTTCCTGCCATGAAAGTTTATTTTATAGCGGAATCAATATTAAAAAAACTCGGAATAATATCTCGTTAATACAATAAATAAAATAATTATCAGTGTGCAATTAAAGATAGAACAGATTGGTGGGATAAAAAAAACAAGCGGGTCCTTAACAGGGCTCTCCCTTAACTTTTTTTTTCAGTCGCCAGCCGGACTACCCAGCCAGAGTTTTGGGTAGTCTGCCAGTTTTTTAACTCGCCCGCATATGTTTTATGCTATTTTTTTAATCAAACTTAAAATTGATAAAAAGACGTTGTTATTTGCAATTTCGGCAAACAAGTGTTACTGGTAACTACGTTATACTTCAGAGTTCATATCTAGTTGAATCATTCAACCAAATGTCAGTATTTGTTTAAATTGATAAAAATGTACGCTAATTGCAAATATATTACACAATCACAACTAAAGTTGGAAGTCAACACTTATATATAAACAAAAGTGCACATCAGCTTCAGTTTTGCGCTAGCAAATGTTTTCTTGCACTTGACAAAAAATTATTTAAAAACATTAATTATATGTTTATTTTGGTTTAATTAATACAAATCAGTTTATTGGAAATATTAGAAGATTACTTGTAAAACGTGTATAACATTGCCGGGTATAATACCTGCAATTTAATATTATAAGAAATCAAGAACCCGGAAGTATGCTGCGTAATGGCTGTTGATGAGTACCGTAACGGGGCGCCACGCCAGGTGTGGCGTGCTTAAAAGTTACAACTGAATTGACCAGACCCTTCCAGAACACCCCGACTTTTAGCTGATTTCCGCTATTTTTAAGGGTGCCAAATTTTATTTTGCGCTATTTCTACCGACATGACAGACCAAGCAAATATTAGCGCGATCTTTTTTTCCGACAATGTCATGAACACCGACATGAAACACGATGTATGCATTGTCACGATTGTTATTTGTATCGTTGCGAGATCCCCGTACAATTACAAATATTCTGACCGTACCGTAAAGCGCATTTTTGTGATCAGCTACATCTTACTTGAATTTCAGTCGGTAATTTTGTCCAAGAAGAAACACACTTTTCACGTACATATAGTGCTTGATCTAAAAACAAACGTCGTGAGAAAAATTCCTAGGGCGACGAATGCATAGAGAAGACGTAAACACGATGCATCGTGCAGTCAGCATGGTCATAATCTCGAATATTCTACGACTGGTATCCGACCCACACGGCCACACATAAAAGCTACGATATCAAAACAACGTGCACCAGTCTCAACCACGTGTGGGCAAAGACTACATACACACTGTACGTACTGTGTGTGTGCACTGTGCAGGCTCGGTCTGTTCCGAAGATCTGCCGTACGGGGTAGGATTTTTGGACGGTACGGAACATGTTTATCGCGGCCGGGCAGCGTAAGTTTTCTTTTCAGCCGCGTATTTTTTTAGTCAATGTTTAAAAAATAAGCGGCCGGGCATAGGAATATTTTGTTTTCTACACTTTATTTCAACAAAATTTGAGTCGCCCGCCGGACTACCGAGAGGAGGGTTTTGACTCGCCCGCCGCTTTTTTGAGTCGCATTTGGCACCCGGGCGACCGCTAAGGTCGAGCCCTGCTTAAGGGGTTTCTTGAATGGAGGTTTCAATGGATGTAGCAGAAGACTTCATATTAATTATTTTCATTCAAAATATGATTACCTGTACAAAGTTGTAATGAGAATATTGACTCCGGTGTATTTCAAACTAGCCAGCTGCAGCGAGCCCGCTATGCTCATCTTGGCTGTCTGCCACGGCACAAAATACAGCCACGGTATGCTGCCGGTCTCGTGTTAATGTCTGCAAATTGACAATAGCCACAGCGTGCCCACTTGGCTCCACTGGCCGTCTGCCACGGCCAACCCGATGCCGCAGCCCGCTACTAGTCTATCTTTTACAGACCGACGAGCAGCCTTTTGCTTCCTATTTACTACTATCAAAATAATATTTTCTGTGTCATTTTTAATTCAAACATTAATTATTGTTTTGACGTGCTCACCAATCTGTCTTGCATCACAGTGGCATAGATGGAGTTGACTTGTCTCGGAGCCGAGTTGTTATTGGAGTCGAGATGTCTTGGAGTGGAGCTGTCTTGAAGTGGAGCTGTCTTGGAGTGGAGCTGTCATGGAGTCGAGTTGTCTTGGAGTGGAGCTGTCTTGGAGTCAAGCTGTCTTGGAGTAGAGCTGTCTTGGAGTGGAGTTAAGTCTTGGAGTGGAGCTGTCTTGGAGTGGAGCTGTCTTGGAGTGGAGCTGTCTTGGAGTGGAGCTGTCTTGGAGTGGAGCTGTCTTGGAGTGGAGCTGTCTTGGAGTGGAGCTGTCTTGGAGTGGAGCTGTCTTGGAGTGGAGCTGTATTGGAGTGGAGCTGTCTTGGAGTGGAGCTGTCTTGGAGTGGAGCTGTCTTGGAGTGGAGCTGTCTTGGAGTGGAGCTGTCTTGGAGTGGAGCTGTCTTGGAGTGGAGCTGTCTTGGAGTGGAGCTGTCTTGGAGTGGAGCTGTCTTGGAGTGGAGCTGTCTTGGAGTCGAGCTGTCTTGGAGTCGAGCTGTCTTGGAGTCGAGTTGTCTTTGAAGTCAAGCTGTCTTGGAGTTGAGCTGTCTTGGAGTCGAGCTGTCTTGGAGATCTCCGGGGTCCAGGAGATAATACATGGTAGCTAAATGCAAGTCCATATGTGTTTTGTTATTGGGGATCTGGTCACTTTATCTTTCCAAATTTGTCACCAAGTCAAAATCTTACTGTTCTTTCAGTGAAAACACTTTTCTGTGATTTTCAAGATTTTTTGTTCTGGTAGGCAACATGATTTTTCATCTCGAGAGCCGATGGGAAAGGCTCAGTGCCGGATGTCACCGACCGGTGCCGACCGGCGTGGCTAGAACACTGGTCACAGTAATCAAAGAGTTCCCCCTCCAACAACCGTTGAGCAACTTCGCCGCTTCTTGGGTATGGCCACCTACTTGGCTTGGTACATACCCAATCTGACCTCCATGGCCCATCCGCTCTTCATCCTCCTGAAACACGATGTGTCTTTGTAGTGGTCGTCCTCATAAGACGAGACATTCACAAAGGTGAAGCAGGCCATCACCTCTATGCCAACTCTCCACTACTTTGACACATCCAAAGAACTATCCACACCTGTTGTGGGTTGAGTCTACTAGTTCATACCTACTCCAGACGGTTGTGTCCTGTCCTCCCCACTTCTGGCCTCGACTCTCCTGGCTTCGAAAAGAAGGACGATCATGGCGGCTATGTCAGTATGCATTGTGGGAGGTCAGGGTGCACCACAGTTGATCAAGTCTTTTCAGCGAAGCAGTAAATTGGAGCAGGGTAATTTGCATTTAGTAGTAACCGTCTAGGGTAGGTATGAACTAGTAGACTCAAACCACAACAGTTGGGGAGAATATACCCTTTCCTTCATTATGCCTTCCACACTTCCCTCTGAGTAATGTTCTCTCATACTTGTCATTACTTCAGCAGATGCAAAGAAGCAGGAATTATTGCCGTGCAGGTCAAGTACAGCCTGGGGTACAAGACAAGGATAACCATTCTCCTTTAGATGTGAACATACTCAAGACCCCAAGGTGGATTGGCAGTAAAGGCACATTCACACTAAGGTAATTACTAACCCTCTCTTTCAGTCAAGTGTGAATCAAGACCTGCAATTCATGATTGTGTCCGTGGATTATCAGAGTAAGTCCTGCCTGTGGGCTCCTTGTCTATGACTTGCATTTGGAAATGGTAGTTACACATCCAGAAAAGGCTTGAAAGACAGTTCACAAAAACTATTCTCCAACTATTTTTTGATATGTTTTCAACTCTAAACCAAAGCGGGAAAATAACCAATAATTGTCATACTTACTTTACTTTTTGAAACAGGAATAACCTTTAAAGAAAGGAAATCTTTACTATGTAATTCAAAATCTTATTGTTGAGATCAATAAGGGAAAAAATCTCTTATTAAAATGCGAAATTTCCAAGAGTGAGTCATATTTCTTTGTGTAGTGATGTGGGGTTATGGTGGTTGGGTTCTCTCCAGACCTAGTGCCCTATAGTCTTTGGATGTTACTAACATTATAATCTTCAATTCATTCTCCCAATAGCTGAAACAACATGTCTACTTCACTCATCTTATCTGTAGAGCCACTACTTATGCATAATTCCCTTGACCGTCAGGTATCCACGCTAAGAATTAGATACAACAGCACCCCCTTTTGACCTACCCATAGTGCCCCGCGGCATGTATACGGAAGCGTCCTCTTTTCTCTTATCGTCAGGGCGGGTAGGACGTGTTTACGTTCCATCCGTGATTTCACGCAAAAACAGCTTTCAGTATTAATGGTTTTTGTAACAACGTTTGTAGAGTTTTAATATTTCTTCTTGTGAATTTTTGTATTGCTGTGGTGTGGTACGAAGCGATCAGACAGAGCTGGTCTCGGAAATCCTGGGGACAAAAGCCACCCCCAGGGCGGACCGTGCTCTCGTGTACGGACTCTGCCGGATACACCCCGCTACCCGGGCGGCAGTCCCCTGCTCGACATCCCCAGCCTCAGCAGGCCGGGGGCGCGGGCAATTCTGCAGGCCCTGTCGGTACCTCAGCCGGTCCCCCACTGTGATCAGTTTGGAGGTAACAATGAAAGGGTGGTTCTGGCAAGGCTCCCATAAAACTAGCCTCTTCTGCCAGAACCAAACCCAAAAAGGGCGGCAGCCAGGGTAAACGCAGTTCGGCCGTGTGCCCTACGCCCTATGCACCTCCGGACCCGGGGCAATCTCAGCGGACTGCACCCTGGCCTTCCTGGCATGGTGGCGAGTGCCACGCGCTGCGGGGATGGGCTTTTGTCCGATCTCCCCGACCGCGCAACGCGCACCAGGCCTTGCGCTAACTTTTTTTCCTGGCTAGCCCACCGGGCTAGCCAACTTCAGATTTAACTAGCCCGTTAAGAATTTTACTAGCCCGTGCATTATTTTAGATTTTAAACAAGTTTTACAGGGGACTCTGTTTCAGACACTACCATAAGAGTAGAAGTTATGATCACTACAGGAAGGCCATTTTAACAATATGAAAGAAAAATGTGTACCAGTGTTTTCCCCTAGGTTGCTGGTATTGGTAGGTGTACGTGTGCATGGAGTGGGGCATGCAGTTATAATACCTTACATATTAACATGACATATATACGTTTTCCTTTTGTTTTCTTTAGTTTTAACACTGATCCTTGTTAAAAAAAATTAAACTTTTTTTTTTTTTTTTTTTATGATTAATGATTTTAGAAATTGGTAAAACAAAAATATAAACAAAAACATGTCCAAGTGTAGAATATTAGCCTTTAGTGATCACAAGTTGAATTCAATAGTAATGATTACTTAGACACACATCGAAAAAACTAAATTCACATGTTCGATCGGTCCGACGTGTTCAAAAGTTACTGAGAAAATGGAAGGTATAAAACAAAATGCTTACGATAAACCAGTGATAACTTGTTCAGAACTTTTTTGGTTCTCCTGTCTGAGAGTCTGTTGTGGTTTAATTTACCATCATAATGACTCTGCCCGTAGCAGGTTTTTGGCGCAAGTAAATGAGCATTCACTGTGGATCATGGAAGATTTCCTTTCCTAGCTAACTTGTGACAACAATAAATGTCGAAAAGACGAAAAGTATTCCTCTGCGGCCGGCCATTCATTACGTTCGTTCAGAAACACTCGCTTTGACTTCCGCATCCACCGCTGATCTCTCAAAATGCAATGCATGTGTGCAACGTAACGGAAGGCTGGTTACGGCTTCACAACCAGTACATTATACATGACAAAAGTAAACTAGTAGTCGAATACCAGATTAGTAGACATGCATCAGTCTATTTTGCAGGAACCGCGACGCGACTTCTGCAAAAAGCTGTCACGTGGTCATAGCGGACCGTAAGCACAAAATTGAATCGACGCGATAAATAATAGAGTGCTTGCTTATTTCCACTACTTGTACATGTATGTTGAACTATTAAACCAATCACAAGAATCATCGTAACGTATTCAGAATGGTAAAATGACTGAGACAAGTCCAATAATTCCGAGCAACGAGCCTACATTGAGCACACGGCACGCAGCGTGGTCGCTGTGTGTACTAGGCATAGTGCAATCGATCATGTGGTGGGCGTTATGTGAGCTGTTGCCCGTGCACGCTGTGCAAGTGTTACGCTATGCGTTCGGTGTTAAAAGCTTGAACGGAAAGAAAGCGCTTCGCTATTCGGGACGTACGTATGCTCGAACGAATCATAAATAAAATAAATCGCAACACATTTTGTACACACTCAGTTTACTTTCATCTTTGTACATTTATCAAAAACCCGAAAGCAGGTTGTTCATTTTTTACTAGCCCACCGGGCAACCAAGGAAGTGAGTCTAGCTAGCCCGGAGCGGTTTTCGCTAGACATTGTCCACCGGGCTAGTACTATTTCGAGCCCTGCGCACTTTGCCCATGGGGCTCGGGGCGCCGTTGGCCGGGCGGGTTGTGTACCCGGGCCGTCGACCTCGCTCATTTCAGGTTCTCCAGACTTTATCCGTTGCTGAGGGGTCCCGATGACCAAGACCGCAGCAGATCCTTCCTCGGTCACCCCGCGGGGCTGTCCGTCGAAAAAATGGGAAAAAAAGAAGGAAAAAGTCTGACTGAAGATCGCGTGTATTTTCAGCAGGTTTTGTCAACTACGTGTATTTATCTAGCCGGTTCCGCCGGGGCAAACGCTGCAAGGGCGACGACTTGTTTTCAATCCACCTCCTGTCAGGCAGGCAACGTTGATCGGCAGGGTCACCCTGATCCCGCATTCCACGCTCAGTCACACACGATCATTGGTCACGGTTGGGTTGCTCAGGGACAAAGGGATTTACCGCACGCAATGCGCCGGCATCCCCTCAAACTTTGAGTCTTCACCCGTCATTGTCTGTTGTCTCTGAATAGGCCATTCAGCCATAAGCCCACACTATGTTGTCTCTGAATAGGCCATTCAGCCATAAGCCTACACTACATGTACGTGTCCCTACTGCCGCCCAGGATCATCCCTGTTCACCACAATCGTCTCATCCTTCAGAGTATTTATCTCAGGACGAGGGTGTGGCCCAGCTGCGGTGGTTTTTCCATTACAGAGTCTGAGCTTCGTTTCTTGCAGGGCAGTTCCGTAATTATGTCAACCAAATGGTCAAAATTTAAAGGGTTCATGCAGTGCTTTCATTTGAACGGCTTTGCAAAATGGGGGGTTTTCATGCATACTGATGTAAGGAACCAACAGCCAAAATATAATGAAAAAACATAAACAAATGAAGAGGCAAACATGACCCACAGAAATGGTTGGTCAAAAAAATTACACCACCACTAGTTGAGTGAAAGGAACATATTCAGCACAATAAAACCCATTGAGGGGGAAAATGTTTGTTAGAAAACCTATGAAACAACCCCATCTTTTTGTGCACAAAGCAATTGGATTACTGCTCTCGGTTACCCAGATGACATCACAGTTTTGCTCATGAATATGGAAATTCTAATTAGCATACAAACCAAAAAACCTGTTGTTAACCCTGAAACAGTGTGAGGAAGTGGGTTAAATCAAAGGCCAATGTAACAATTTATTTTTGGCACATGTTCAAGCCATGATATTCCTATCGCATAGACCCTTTAAAAATTGTTAAGAGCGTGTTCGCAAGAGGACCATGCAGAAAGTGATAAGGTGGGGGGTCAAGGGATTTTAACTGTTTCGCGTATGTTTTAGAAAATGTACAAAACAAACATCTTTCCTTTTTTAAGAAAACCCTTTGTTCTACAACTCAATTCAGACAATTTTTCCCTCCACCTAGCCAAAGGAACTTAAAGGGACCACGGTATAGGATTTAAATTGCATTATTCCTGCTTAAAACAATAAAGTACTATATCTACAATAATATTTTGTGTCTCAAGCTAATTATTTCCTGGATTAAATATGAGAAAAAAAATGTTGAAAAGTTTTGTCCAAGCTACTACGCCCCTTGAGTGGGACCCTCATTAACATAAATCTTCCCAAATGTGTGACGTAAATCGAGGCAGCTGCAGCCGCGTGCGCGCGAGCTGGCGCCCCATTCACCGGCCGGTCACATTGTATACATGCATGTCCACAAAGCCTGAAATCGTTTATCAAAAATTCTTTTCGAGAAAAAAGGCTTCAAAGATTTTACACACACCGCGTGTCGTAGTGCTGACTGACGGTTTTACGTTGGTCTGTGTGTGAGACGGATAACAACAGCAGCTTGTCGGGGGTCTGTGATCATGCGTGACCGAGCAAAATAAGATGTTTCCTTGAAAATAAGTACGACAAACCGAATGTACCGTACGCGTACCCATGCGCTTGTCTTGCACCCAGGCGTCATTTACGGGTCCAGACTATAAATTTCCGCGCCTCGATCTGCGTCACGAACAGCGCCCTCAATTTGAGTCGCGGCAAATTCCCAAAAGGGGGAGGCAATTTTTGGGCGGCAAAAATCAAATGAAAAGTTCACTTGCACCAGTTTGGCTTTTAATTCACATTTAATACATGTAAATGAATTTATTTATGAAATAAAATGCAATACGCCCAGTTCAAGCAGCTTGTTTCCTTTAAGACACAAACCAGTCATCCCTGAAATTCATTGTAAAACTAAACGCACGCAGGACAGTGCCCTCCCATATTTGATTTGGTTAATTAATACAAAATCCATTTAATTCCTAACGACGTGTGGTTGAGCTGTTCCAATTATCTCATTTTAGTGTTACTCGTTGTGCTGTTTTCAATGTCTATTTATATATATTATTAGTCTTTCTACCTTTTGGTTTTTTAATGTATATGTGCAATATTTTGTTTGTTTTTTTATGATCAAGCTTTTATATATATTTTTTTAATGTTACTTGTTGTGCAGTTTTCAAAGTCTATAAATTGATATTATTTGTTTTTCTGCCTTTTGGATTTTTTAAAATGTAAATCATGTATAATATTTTGTATTTTTATGACCAAGACAATTTTTTTTATTTGTACATCCGTTGCAATTCAGTTTTTATACTGCGAGGGTGGATTTTTAAAATAAACCAATATGAATGAATGAATGTTTGAATGTACACAATTTGCCCAGGACAGAGAAATAGTTTACCAGCGGTGTCTTAATTGTCCTAAGCAACTACCAGGAGCGTCGTCACACGTCCATCAATACATGTATACATATACATTGTCATACACACGCCCATGAGAAAAACAGAAATGGCCGAGTCTACTATAGTCTAGTGCTGTGCTTTTTATTCGGATATAGAGTAACCCACACGGATTGAACGTTTCCGTTTACTAATTTTCAAAATAGATTAACCGAAACCAACACCAAAAAATATGGACTCACCGTAGCTCACGTTCGGTTCATGCAAAAAAAAAAAAAAACTGTCTTTTATTTTGTCCATTCCGCCAAGTAGAAACACACTGTTCATATATTTGATCTGAAAAAACATCGTAAAAAGCCTCGCGATCGGGATCCCCGTAAAATATTCTGACCATCCTTCTAGTAGCCTACCTCCATGTTGAAGATGTTCCAAAGTAGGCTTACGGTCATGACGCATCATTTGCATTTTCCTGACCCAATAAATCTTACTTGAATTTCAGTTGGCTACTTTGTCCATATGTCCAGGTAGAAACACACTTTTAATAGGTAGAAACAAGACAAATAAATACAAAATAAATACTGTAATAAATTTTGACAGCTAGCAAACAATTGAGAAGAGTTGACAAAAATTTTATTTTTGATTATTGTAGAGTACTACGTCAAGTACATTTTGTCCAAATTTGGTGACCGTCAGCCCTGCACTAATTAAGCTACGGCTTACTATGTAAATTACTTACAGTGAAGATGATGTATGTTTTTCGAACGCCTATATGTTTGCAGTAAATGTTTGTACAGGATTTTTTTTTATTTCATCCTGTAGCGGAGATCACGTTCTTTCATTTGATGTATAACTTGACAATAAAAGGTGATTTCTAAGGGCACAAACGCGGTTGTAATTAAACCCCAAAAACATCTTTTAAAAACCCTCTCAAAGTTGTAAAAAGTACCATTTTTGCAGACAATTTCAAATGCCCCATACTTAATAGTCACTGTGGGATTATAGATGGAGCTACTCTATCATGTGATATGGTACCAGGTGGGGATCCAATGGCCAAGATTTGAACTTAATTCACTGACCCCTCACCTTGTCCATTTTTCAAGATTTTGCATGATCTTCTAGTTTCTTAAAATGATATGCGTTTTTATCAAACATTCATGTTTTTCTCATTTTTGAGGTTTTAATGACTCAAAATGTGTCAAAATACACATTTCTTGTGCAAAAAGTACATATAAGAAGATTTTTGTTGCGGATGTACACTCCCAAATCTGCCAAGTTCAATGACCTTGCTCAGACAGTCAGTCCGCAGTGCACGTGAAAGCTGCTCGTTTTATTTGCTACTTATGCATAGTTTGTGCTGCAGTACGCGCAAGAAATTAATATTCATGAGTTTGACTTTGACGCGAATTTCACTGATTATTCTTATTTCAGCGCGGTTTCATGTTAAAATAATGACTTTTTGTAGTGAACAGATACCTATTTGATACTGTGAAGGTCTCATTTAGAGATATTCGAGTTCTTTGTTGATAATAAAATGGCAATGAATGTACGTCTCCAAACAACGAAATTATGCGTTACAAAACCCGTCAAATTACTACTTTTTTTCAATGGTACCACAGCAGGATTTCACATAAAACTGAAAGAGCATTAATCATTCTTCCGGATTCTGCCCATTTTCCTTCACTTCATAATTTACCTGGGTCAGGGCACAAGTTTTTCTCAGCCAATCTCCGTAAACATCGTATAACGACTCTGTCGCCATGTTCAGAAGAAGTTTTCTGCTTACTGATTGGCCAATGCTCATACTTCTAGAATCCCCGGATGTACATGTAAACAAACCGAGAGATTCGGGCAAAACGTGCAACGAAACTGCCTTTATAAGGTTACATCATCTGTTTGTTTAATATTAAAAACCAACCAAGAATGATCCCATTCTATTTTGTATTTTTAAGTACGGGTATATCTCTCATTTAAACAGAATTGTGATCAAATTGTGGTGTTAAGCTTCAAGTTTATTTTCTATGAGATGAAGTACAAACATGTCATTCTATTCAAGGTTGTTATGTGCCAAATTAAGATTCCTTTTCCATGGTTTGACAGTACAAAAGGATGACCCACATTAAAGTGAAAATTCACAACCAAATTAATTAAAAAAGAAACTTTTGTTATCGTTTCAAACAACTTTTATTCGTACACATTCATAAACTTAAAAAACAGCATAAATCACCAGGGGAAGTCATATACTGTATATTTAATAATTATTACCTGCACATCTTTGAACAATTCCCCCCCCCCAAAAAAAAGGGGTAAAAAGAAGAAAAGTTCATGTTCTGGTTTTCCTATGAAGTTTAAAACAAAAACTAAATGAAGTTTAACCACATCCATGCTTTAACCAACAAGTAAATAATTCCGGTGCATTTCTCAAACCATTTTTCACACCTGTGATTTGAATGTTTGCCATTATTGATATTTTATGCCCTATAATTTGAGAACAATCTTGAAAACAATTTTCTGTTTTGTAAACGACGAATTGGAGGCAGTGCCCAGATTCATGTTATACAAACCATTACACATTCCTCGATATTTTTTTCAGGCCTACCTTCTTCATGATTGAGACTGAGTTTAGGACTTGATTTCATGATTTCATGATTTCATTTAAAGAAAGTATCATAATCCATCCAGAACAAATGTTGGAATTACAAACACTGAGTCTGCCTCGCCGTAAGTTGTCATCAGTAGGAAAAGGGCCAAATGAAGACAAAGGTGAAGTTGTGGGTCCAAAGTGTCCATTTACAAGGAGGAACAGGGCTTGCACACTTGCAGATTGTTTTACTGAGGAAAATCATTGATGATTATTGTAGACATTCGTGGAGATTTTGCATTTCATTTCATTTAAGTAAATTGTAGGCTGGGCCCATATGCAGATCTAGATAATGTCAGAACATGAACAGATTCAAAGTTCGTTTTCTACCTGGGTCAGGTGCACATTTTGTAAAACACCTTTTAAAATCCACCTCGAAAAAACAACGTAGATAACAGGGAGTTTAAATCATGAAGGAAAAAGAAATTTTCGCCGACTTTCATATCATTGTAATCTGGAAGACATGAACGGTAAACTTACTGCGCCATCTTGGTCGTCACATGTACGATATTTTCGAACATGTAGATCGGAAAAAAGCCGTCCAACTCTTGGAAATTCACGTGCAAATCTCGCTGCCAACTTTCACGATACGCGCTGCAAATAAATTTAGCACGTCCACCTCATTATCACTGCCACTGCGAACTGACTGCAGAGTCTTGTTTTTATTTCAAACAAAGAAAGTTTACATTTTTTGAATGGTGGTAACTGAATGTCTCTGTTTGATACAGTATGTCTTTATTTTCCACCCCCTATTCAGTATTCAGAAATGATGTCATTTTATCGATAGCACACACAACTTGGGGTAAGTTTCCATCATTCTGACACACAGTATTCAGAAATGATGTCATTTTATCGTTGCGGACGTACAAATTGAATATTTTCAAAGTGCACATTCTCAACGCAAAATATGTACCGGTACATCCGCAACAATGAACATTTAGCAATTCTTACCTGAAGGTAAATGTTGAGGTTAATTTCTCTGCTTGTTTTCTTTAGTTTGGTTCCTCTTCCAAGCAAAACTCTATTAGTTTCGATCAAAGGTCTGAACTTCAGAGCAATTGTGATGAAAACGCAAGCACCTGAATAAGTACACTTTCTGTGAATACGTCCGCAATGGGGGTGTTTTTGTGATGTGCTGCACAAACCGAGAATGGGATTGGAATAAAAATGTTCAGGTTCAGAGATGCTTAAAATGCAACTGCTCAAAATCCAAAAGCCTCAATAAATTTTAAAGTTCTGGGTTCTCAAATTCTCTAAAATACGGAACTACGGAACTGCCCTGCAGAAAAACATGACTCGTTACAGTCCCCACCGAGAAGGAGCCTTCCCTGTGGGACCATGGGTCATTTGCTCACAGGATCGACAGGCCCAGCGATGACCGGCATCAAGTTTTTCCCCGGCAATCCCGTTGGACCAGGTGTGTAGATTGAATTTCTGGGTCCATGTCCACTGATTAATGGCATGCAAAACCGGTACCCGTTTCTGGAGCGCGATTATTATTGTTTCTAAATGGCGGTGGATTTTTAGTTTTCCCTCTCTATGACAACAAAGGACAAGTAGGCAGCAGAATGAGAGGCCCTCGGTGTCCAGGCGGCCCCTCATGGACAGGGTCCGCAGTACGCTGGGGATACGCTGGATATTAAGGTAGTCCCCTCCAGCCATTGTTTGGGCGTCACCTCCTTGCTCCTCACGGAATATTGGGTCAACGATTCCTTGAACACGCTGATTACCGCTTTTTCACTGCATTTTCACTGCCCGTGTGTCCACCCTTGCACATCTGTCCGTCTGGGCAATGTGCTAGATTCTCTTCCCCTGCTGGGACCGTTCCCTTTGTAGGGATATTGAAGGTATTCACGCTGGCTAAAGCCACTTGAGAGTTTGAGGACTGCCCCGGCACCCGATTCAGCACGGGGCAGATGCAGGCCATCATTCGTGGATCCCCGACGTAGCCCACTCGGTTCTACTCGTGGTATTTTTGGAGGCCCAACACTCGTCTTGTGCCTTCCTCTGGCAGCCCATCAGCTGAGGCCAGGCTGTCTTTCTCCCCCCTGCCTGGTTCCCCAGGCCGGGACGTTTATTACTCTCCTGTGGGACCCGTAGGATGCTGCCTCCAGGGGTTTGCAGGGTTGGCCTGACCATTGGGTGCTGGACCCGACCGCCCAAGGCTACGCGTTCGGGTTTATGACCACCCCCATTGAAAATGCTCGTTCAGCCAACGCCAGTGCCGACTGATATAGCAGGGCGCCGCTCTCTCGAGGCTGTAATAGTCTCCCTCCCCTATGTAAGCCTATATGAACCTCCTTCCTCATCTAGGAAGGAGGTTGGGGCATGGCGCCCGATTCTAAACTGGAATCCCCCAGCAGATTCATTCTGCCTTAATAGGCGTGCGTGCAAAATAGAAACGGTTGCTTAACCGTGGACCGATTGCCAAACGGTTTAATTGTCAACCAATTAAAAGGCTCACTCCAAACAGTTAACGCCTGATCGTACTCAGAATTGCCCTCCTCCAGCCCTCTGCTGGCAGACAAAAGAGTGGCAAGTAAGTGGTGTTGTCATTTTTTGTAGATTTGCAGCAAGGAATCTGGCTTTTGCAGTTGCTTTCCTTAAGCAACTGCAAGTTGCTTTCTTTAAAAGTAAACTCTTCTCTTTTTAAGTTGTTTTACTGAAGATATTATTTGCCAAAACTTTATTTGAATTAACTTTCCCTTTTCTGTTTTTTATTTTATGTTGAATTCAGACTCTCCTGAAAGCAAAAGAAAAGCAAAACATTGTTACATTTAAGAAAAGATGCGGGAATACACTTTATGTATGTCATGTATGTGTACATAGAAACATCAAATCAACATAGCAATCCATAAAGCAGAGAAAAACCTGACCAAAGCAGACAGAAAAGGGAGGCTAATAGGACCAATATCGTACTCGTACTCGAGTACAACTCGAGTCCACCAAAGTACTTGGCCCGTACTCGATTAAAAGTACTCGAAAACAAAATGTACTTGGCCCGTACTCGATCCGATGTACTTGTATTTTGGACGTACTCGACGTTAAGTACTCGGTACTCGATCCCAGTACTCGACAATTTCTGAAAAAAACAAATCGTCGATGACATTGCTCAACCTCGAACATATCGTAAACTCGGTAGCATGATATCCATTTAATTATAACGTGTAGAAGCTTAGAGGCTTTCCTTGCCCTGGGTACAGTGTGAGTGCATGCACGTGCAAAGAGCGCAGAGATACATGTAGTGGAGTTAGTGGTTAGCGCGGCCCGAATTGGGATGTCGGGCCCAATGCCCAATTATGGTTGGGTCAAAATGATGCACATTATGTACATGTACAGTCCATGGTACATTCTCAATCGGTACATATTAAAATTGTGATTTATGGGCAAAAATATCAAGGAAGATACAGCAAATATCCAGTCCCTTACAGTGCCCACTTTTTTTTTAAGAAAACATCTGTAGTTTTGATCTCACCCTAAGATCCAAAGTGTTTTTGGCTTGTGATTTAGTCCAGAGAGGATAAAGGGCAGTTTTTTTTTGTTTTTTTTAATTTACCTGCTGACTGTGTTGTGTAATGAAGAGATTTATGTCATGAATTGCATTTGTTGGTACTGTGCATTGGTTCTGTGCATGTACTCGGCCCGGGACTTGAACTTTGGTACTCGGACTCGGCCCTGTACTCGGCCTTGAATGTACTCGGACTCGATACTTAGGACTTGGACTCGGCAGCAATGTACTCGGACCCTGAAGTACTCAGAGTACTCTGTACTCGGATCTGAGGACTCCACTACAACACCGTAATAATCCCTGTGCTGGCAAAGGTTATACTGCGGGGGATTACCGTAAAGTTCCATGTATACGGCGCACCCATGTATACGGCGCACCCCAACTTTTGACATCAGCCGGCAGAAAAAAAATCAGCCGTGAATGACCAAAACAATTTAGAAAACTGCATCGCTAATTTTTCTCAGCTCATTTGTGATTTGTATTTCAATTGAGAATTTCAAATTCAAGAAAAATAAAAACAACTAGACATTGTGGTTGTGGGTACAACCACTAGGTGTTCGGGGTCTCATTTCGTAGTTGAACTGTTATGTGAAGATGTTGGAACATATGTGATCAATTAATGGCATATTGAAAGAAACTTACACTGCGTGACTGAAATACAGATCATGCTGATTGCTTTATTCGTACACTTAACAGGCAGCTGAACAGTATAGAAAATGGCTTCACCTTTAAAAAAAAATTATATTCAATGCATATTATGCATCACAAACAACAAAAATCTAGTGGCCCTTGTGTCTTTTAGTTCTACCTCCATGCTCTGATCCATAAACCAAAATTTAATTTTGTTCATCATTATTAGGACTTTCCTCAAACAATTTGATTTATGAGGTCTGAAAGAAATAAATCTCTACAGTTATCATTGTACATCAGTCATCAGATGTATCATGAGTTCCTTTATCATTTGAGTGTGTCTGTTTAAAACTTTAGCTCATAAAATGATATGCTCCCCCTTTGATTTTGTCTCCGTCATTTTCAAACATTGATAGTATTACCCAGTTTTTCGATATTAATACCACTTGACCAGTTCATCAAACGTGTCAGCATAAGCTTTGACAAGAGCACTACTCCCAAAAGGATATTTCATGGAGTTGAAAAACACTATCCAATAATGAAAATCAATGTCAATCTTTCAACCCGATTCTCACGGTGGATGGGATAAAGTTAACTTTATAACAGCAGTCGTCTGTACATGCAACATCATCATTCAATTCTCAACGTGTTTTGCATCACAAGAGGGCGCTGTTGTAAGGACTCTATTCCAACAACAGAGAAACGATCATCGAGCTTGAACGTTAGGTGTTTATGCAGTTGATATATCACACATTGTATAATTATCGCCATCACAGACAACCAAATTTAAGTTTTAAAAAGTTTAAATCATGAAAATGGAACGTACATTGTCCGGGATTACATACATTGAATAAATTTATTCCAATATTTGAAAAAAATGTTCAATCACAATGGTGTACATCACCTTTAAAATATGCAATATTGTCATGACGATAACTTCCGGTTAGTTCATCACAGACAACTCAAAGTTTGCAGACATCATTCTATGCGGACAATGTAAATAGTTTGCAATTTTCATCGATGCACGTCACATGATTACTGAGTAAACAGTATTTGAATAATGACGTAAGTTCTCCTTTAAAAGAGCATAACTTCCGGTTGAATGACGTCACTACTTTCAAATTTCACAAACATGTCAAAGTGCATTTGTGCTTCACACCCACGAAATTTGGCAGTAATCCATTGTTTACTTTCGGATTACGTAATCACTGTATATCTTTAACCAACCGTAGAGGGCGCTTTATAGCTCGCATGACGTCATCGTTTATATTTTCTGAAAGCCCAAGACCTTCTCTATCTTTTACCCCGCGGGGTTTTATGTGCCCAAATCCTTCCGTTTTCGAGTTATTTTGAGTCAAACTTCAACTTCCGGTAACACCGGAAGTGAAGGTCATTTGTACACAACATTGAATATATTAATTGTTGACATTCACGTGTTAAGTAACATATGTCAATCTCAAAATCATAGATTATGTGGTTCTCAAGTTATTAAGTACCAAAGTTTTTCCTAAAAACGCGTGTAATTTGATACCCGATGACGTCATCATGACGTCAATCTTCTATAAAATACAACTTGACATCATGACCAAAGTTCCCACCAAGTTTCATGTCATTATCTTGTTCCTGTGACCAAGAAGTCCTGCTGACAAGTTTGGGAAGAAAAAAAAAAAAAAAAGTAAAAAAAAAAAAAAAAACTAGACATTGTGGTTGTGGGAACAACCACTTGGTGTTCGGGGTCTCATTTCGTACTGGAACTGTTATGAGAATGTCTGTTGGAACGCATGTGTGGCATATTGAAATACACTTAAACTGTGTGACTGAGCAAATACTGATCATGCTGTGTGCAGTGTATTCGTATTATGTACACTGACTGATAGCGTATAGAAAATGGTGTCACCTTTAAATAATGTAAAATTGCCCGGGCGATAACTTCCGGTTAGTTCATCACAAACAACTGAAAATTAGCAAAAATCATTGTATGCGTACGATGTAAACAATTTGCAATTTGCACTGATGTACGTCATGGAATTACCGAATAAACAGTATTTGAATAATTACATCATGTTTCCTTTAAAAACACATAACTTCTGGTTGAATGACGTCACAGATTTCAAACTTCACACACTTGTCAAGGTGCATTAGTGCTTCACACTCACCAAATTTGGCGGAAATCCGTTGTTTACTTTTGGATTACGTAATCACTGTATATCTTTAATCCACCGTAGAGGGCGCTATACAGCGTGTATGACGTCATCGTTTATATTTTCTGAAAGCCCAAGACCTACTCTATCTTTTACCCAGTGAGGTTTTATGTGCCCAAATCCTTCCGTTTTCGAGTTATTTTGAGTCAAACTTCAACTTCCGGTAACACCGGAAGTGAAGGTCATGTGTACACAACATTTAATATGTTAATTGTTGAGATTCACGTGATGAGTAACATATGTCAATATCAAAATCGTAGGTCATGTGGTTCTCAAGTTATGAAGCACCAAAGTTTTTCCTAAAAACGCTTGTAATTTGATACCCGATGACGTCATCATGACGTCAATCTTCTAAATACAACTTGACATCATGACCGAAGTTCCCACCAAGTTTCATGTCGATATCTCTTAACTGTCATATAGAAGTCCTGCTGACAAGTTTGGGAAGAAGAAAAATAAAAAAAAACTAGACATTGTGGTTGTGGGAACAACCACTAGGTGTTCGGGGTCTCATTTCGTACTGGAACTATTATGAGAATGTTTGATGGAACGCATGACTTTGTATGGCATATACTGAAATACACTTAAACTGTGTGACTGAGCAAATACTGATCATGCTGATTGCACAGTGTATTCGTACATGTACACTGACTGATAGCGTATAGAAAATCGTGTCACCTTTAAACAATGTCAAATTGCCCGGGCGATAACTTCCGTTTAGTTCATCACAAACAACTGAAAATTTTCAGAAATCATCGAATGCGTACGATGTAAACAATTTGCAATTTACAATGATGTACGTCATGTAATTACCAAATAAACAGTATTTGAATACATGTAATTACATCATGTTTCCTTTAAAAACGCATAACTTCCGGTAGGATGACGTCACAGATTTCAAACTTCACACATATGTCAAGGTGCATTAGTGCTTCACACTCACTAAATTTGGCGGAAATCCATTGTTTACTTTTGGATTACGTAATCACTGTATACCTTTAATCCACCGTAGAGGGCGATATACAGCCCGCATGACATCATCATATATATTTTCTGAAAGCTTAAGACCTACTCTATCTTTTACCCCGCGGGGTTTTATGTGCCCAAATCCTTCCGTTTTCGAGTTATTTTGAGTCAAACTTCAACTTCCGGTAACACCGGAAGTGAAGGTCATTTGTACACAACACTAAATATGTTAATTGTTGAGATTTACGTGTTGAGTAACATATGTCAATATCAATATCATAGGTCATGTGGTTCTCAAGTTACAGAGCACGGAAGTTTTTCCTAAAAACGCGCGTAATTTGATACCCGATGACGTCATCATGACGTCAATCTTCTAGGCCCAACTTGGCATCACTACCTAAGTTCCCACCAAGTTTCAAGTCAATATCTTGTAACCTTCAGCAAGAAGTCCTGCTGACAAGTTTGGGAAGAAGGAAAATAACAAAAACAAAAAAAACTCGAACAATAACAATAGGTGTTCGGCTTGAACCCGAACACCTAAAAAAAAAAAAACTCGAACAATAACAATAGGTGTTCGGCTTGAACCCGAACACCTAAAAAAAACTCGAACAATAACAATAGGTGTTCGGCTTGAACCCGAACACCTAATGAATTACTCAATCCAACTCACCACTTTCAGGGATGTTTTGCCCGAGTTTGCAACAACCCGAAGTGCGTCAGTGTCACACAACGCTGCGCCACGCCACGCCGCAGAAAGCAGTACGGAGGCCTACATGATGTTAAGCGTGCGGCGCGGCCTACATCCTGTTGTGCACACGTGCAAACAGTATTCGATCTCCACCATAGTAGACTTCCTCAGCAGTCCACATATTCAACGGACAATACATGTACATTCCCGTTCCGTATGCCTCAATTCCAGTCATGTATTTTTTGTGTGAGTGGACAATTTGTTGCAAGCGCTGCGTGTCCAACTATCATGATCATAACGTTCGACTCGATCCAAAGCTATCGGGATTTCCCTCGCACGAAATACTTACACGTGGTACGCATCGAGCTGGCAACTCGTACCAACCGTACGCCGAGTCGCCGACCCGATCGTACATCGTCCAACTTGTACACTGACCAACTCGTACGTACGCCGGCCAACCCATACCGTACCCGTATCCTCCAGTGACCGGTTTCCGATGGTATAAGGCTTCTTCCTTGATTTAGGAAAAAAAACCAAATGCAAGATGTCAACTAATGTCCTAATTACCTTCCATAGGTACCAGGAAGTATGCTAACAACGTTAAATTCTTCCCGATGGTAACTACTTTTGTGCAACGGTGTGATTTCTGATGTCAACTCACAACGCGTCTACTCTGATGACTGTGTCCTGTTTCCGAGGATTGCGTTGGTAGTACGGTGCTCCCATAAAGCCATAAATTATGTGAAAAATAAATATTTGTTGTCACTTTGTGTCTTTAGTAACTTCACCTTATCCTGAATGTAAAATTTGGTCTGATCAAATTATCAGTTCTTTTATAGTTAAAAATTATCATTGTTTTCAAATTAAAAAACAAATGAAAATAAAAACACACTTGTGGTCGTTTCAATGCTTTAAACACTCATTTTATTCATTCCACATTCATTCATTCTTTTTTTTATATATTCTGACCTCTCTTTTTATTATTCATTATTTCTGTGATAAATTGTTGAATGCTTTATATTAAAAGGATTCTTTTGTGTTTTTTGCATTGGCATAAATTATTAAAATACTAAAAATTTTAAACTTAGTATTTGTTTGACTGTTTCTAAAAGTTGTGTTGGGATGCAGCAAAGGACAGCTTGGACCAGGCTTAGATTGAGACTGGGATGTTGAGGGAGGCTTTTTGGATTTTGATTTGGGTGTTTTCTCTTTCTCATATTGTGGGATTTTCTTCCGGGTGACTTCTTCTGCGATTGCCTTTCTCAACATTACTAACTTTTGTTGCCTGAGGGGAGTCACTCTCTGTGTAGGTCCTGCCTGTTAGTGGAAACGCACCTGTTAATTGATTAATTACATGTTTGTCTCATTAAAACAAAAATGCACAAAAACCTCTCCTAAAAATGTGTAAGTATCATTAGAAAAATCATTCATGCAAATTTTATTATTTTAAAGTAAGAAACTAAACCCTTGCAAAATTGTTTCATAACCCTCAATATTAGAGGAAATATAGATTTTGCAAGTAGTGGGAAAAATTATATAAGGAATGTGTCCTTTACAGACTTCTGTAGTAGTTTACCCAGCATGCATGGTTGCTAATAAAGTCACGTGATATCATTATGAACGAATGGCAATTTGAAACATTGTAACCCAAAACTATGAATGAAAATGCATTGTTTATTTTTAAATAAGGTCTAAAGTACCTCCAAATTAGATATTTACGAATAAAACTTACTGGTAAAGCCTTAACTTTCCATATTTTGGGGTCAGCATAGAGAGGAGACATCTATCATCACTCACAAACTAATTTGACGTCATCCGAAGTTGTTTACATCGCGCCATGATGACCGTCACGCCCCGGAGCTTGTGTGTACTGTAATGGAAATGCGCATGTCCACTCGCTCGTCGTCGTGTGCACAATTACGGCACTCCAGCCTTGTTTTTGCACGCTATTTTCGGTGTCTCTAGTCCTGACCCTAATCGATTTTTGCACTTAAGTTTTCCTTGGCCAATCGCAAGAGTCGGAAATATTAGATTTTTTAAATGGTATTTTTCATGAATCATTCGCTAAATTTTCAGTCAGACATCGTGCTAATTGGTTACCGTTGCTGCCGGTGCATCACATGCTTTAACTAGGCGCGCGGCGCAATGATCACAACCCACACTCTCGAGACAGTCAGCAGGCTGTACCCATGTATACGCCGCACCCCCAACTTTTGATTTTTACCGAGGTGAAAAAAAGTGCGCCGTATACATGGAACTTTACGATGTGGCAGGCTCGGTGTTTGAAGCAAGGGATTATCACGGCCCATTGTTAACTGATGTCATAGGCCAGGTTCATTCTTTTGTCCTAGATCCACGCAGCCCAAGTGGGTTGGCATTGTTTTGGACCTCCCCAAACGATCCTTACAAGCTTCCCAAACGATATGAATGACCGTTTGGGGTAACCGTTCCACGGTTCAGCTACCGGTTCTATTTTGCACACACGCCTAATCTCATTTGAGTACACTCGGATTTTAATACCCTCGAGCTTATTTGGACGCCAGCATGGGGAGCAAGCCTAGATCTGAAGGAAGCGTACCTTCTTGCTTTATCAGACCTTATCACTGGAGGTGATATGGCACTCCACCTCCAAATTGTAGGTGTCTGGCCGTTTGGCCGCACTGCATTGGCAAGGCTTGATGTTTCTCATGTACTTCGACTAGTGGCTCATAGAAAGACAGTCTTGCGTGGTTGCAGTGCCAGCTATCAACCTAAATTGGAGCCTTGTATTTATCATCAGCAGGTAGAAGTACCACCAGTGGCTCTCCCAGTCTCCAACCTCCATGGGAGTGAGGAGAAGGCTTTCCCGGCCCGAGTGGGATCGTAGGCTAAACCTTTGCTGATCCTTTGCGTATCCCTCTGTCTCCGGGCGACGATGGTCACAGCACGAGCTTAGCTCAAGCCGCTGGGCCTTATGGCCGGTCTAGTAGGCATGCTCTGCAGGCTGAGGATGCGTGTCATCCAGCTACACCTGCTCTCCCTTTACTGGCCGAGGTCTCAATCCTTGAGCCATCGCGTGCCGGTCACGCCTTGGCCACTCTCGCACCTTTGATGTCCCCAACTGTTGTGACAGTCATGTCATTCTCTGGCTTGGGGGCCTCCGTCCACCCACGCCAAGTAGCGTGCCAGTGTGGCCCCGAGCATCGCTTGAGTCATTCCAATGTGCTCGAGATAATGGCAGTCTCCAATGCTCTCCGGCTGTTCTGGGCCTATCTTACGGAATGATCTGTCCCGACTGCCGCGACATCACATCCTTGGTTTTTTACATTGACCGCCATGGAGGGGAGACATGGTCTGCCCAGCCATGTGCACTCACACGAACCATCTGCCATCGGTGCACACGCCATCGGTGCACACGCCTTCAGTGGCGCACCACCTGGGAGAGGAGAACGTCGTTGCCGTCTCTCTGGCAGGTGTATCCGGCCGACAGTGGTCTCTGCGCACGCAGATTGCCTTGCCTTTCCTCCGGCTATTAGATCGGCCCCATGCTGATCTACTTGTGCTCAGGGCTATACGTGGCTGCTTGTCTATCATGAGGGTCCCTGACCCCCGGCCTTTTGCCCTTTCCCTCATACTTTGCGTGGTGACCAAGCTAGAACAGGATTGTAAAGTCCTCCTCATAGCTCCCATACTGGCCTTGCCAGTCCTGGATTCCCAGGCTGCCCACCCCCCTAATGCATTGGCCGGTCTTCTTCCGCATAGAGCGGACATTCTGCTCTAGTTGAGCTCGGGTTTTTTCCCTCACCCGGCTCAGCAGGATCTCCACCTTACGTGCTGGGTGTTGTCAAGCATCCGCTTCACACGGTTAGCCTTCCACAGCGAGCTGCGGTTCTTGCAGCCTGCAGCCGCAGGGCATCGACCAGGAAAATTTACGATAATTTACGATAGCGGTTTCAATCACCCTTCCCAAATGGTGCTGAATCTGATCTCTGCATAGACTTGCAGGCAAGTCGTTGTAAGTCGCAGTGATCGTCTCTTCTTTCATGCAACTCTCGCAAAACCGCTCTACTTTCTCGTGAGACTCATGGCTACGGCAAGTGTTCGGCTCTTGGCGCGAGACCATTCGAAAAAAAAGACTTGCCAAAGAGGCCTTGACACATTATTCATTTGTTCACGTATCAGCATGCTTTGCATTACGGTTGCCGTAGAGACGGCCGTTTAGGCGAAACCATTTTATTTGAGGGAGTGTACAATATCAAATAAGGCAACAGTAATGAAGTTACATTAGACTCAATTTTCAAATTATGGCTTTTGTTCAATTACTTCATAAGTTGAATGATTTAATAAATAATTTTTGTAATAAACTAGAACAAAAGTATAATCTATCAGTTTATTATGTGTGCATTATACTTATACATAAAAATGAATAATTCACACGGTAATTGTCAATGATTTTTCTATAGCAAGTGGGTACATGTATGTTAAAATTGTACATGTAGGTCTACACTATTTAACATTTAACATTTATTTCATTTCTATAGCGCTATTTCTATGTATAAAAAATCAATATTCAAAAGCGCTTCACAATGATCAGCCCTATATACAAAGTGCTTACAAATATGAATAAAAAAACAAAACATTCATAACATTTTAAAATTAACATGAAAACAAGTTACACAATTCATAATCAATAAAATTTACTAAGAATTTTAAAATAAAATAAATTAAAATTAATCTAATAAAATTGGTACTTAATTACTTGTAACATTTTTTAAAGAGATGTGTTTTTATTGCACTTTTGAATTCATTTTCGGCTGTGTTCATTTTCGGCACTATAACTGCAGATAGTAGACAGACTTATAATTTATTCCTTTATTTATGCACGGACAGGCCTTGCGCTAACTTTTTTCCCTGGTTTAGCCCACCGGGCTAGACGGTTTTAAAAGACTTTACTAGCCCGTACATTACAGGGGACTCTGTTTCAGACACTACCATAAGAGTGGAAGTTATGATCACTACAGGAAGGCCATTTTAACAATATGAAAGAAAAAAGAGTACAAGTGTTTTCCCTAGGTTGCTGGTGGTGGTAGGTGTACGTGTGCATGGAGCGGGGTATGCAGTTATAGTATTATACCTTTAATACATATTATTATTAACATGACATGTACGTTTTGCTATTGTTTTCTTAAGTTTTAACACTGATCCTTGTTTCAAAAAAATAAACAAAAGTATTTTTTTTTTATGATAAATGATTTTAGAAATTGGTAAAAAAATATATTAAAAACTAAAACATGTCCAAGTGTAGAATAAAGCCTAATAGTGATCACAAATTGAATTCAATACCGAGTAATGATTACTTAGACACACATCGGAAAAACTGAATTCACATGTTCGATCGGTCCGACGTGTTCAAAAGTTACTGAGAAAATGAAGGTAAACAAATTGCTTACGATAACCCAGTGATAACTTGTTCAGAACTTTTTTGGTTCTCCTGTCTGTGAGGCTGTTGTGGTTTAATTCACCATCATAATGACTCTGCCCGTAGCAGGTTTTTGGCGCAAGTAAATGAGCATCCACTGTGGATCATGGAAGATTTCCTTTCCTAGCTAACTTGTGACAAAAATAAATGTTGAAAAGACGAAAAGTATTCCTCTGCGGCCGGCCATTCATTACGTTCGTTCAGAAACACTCGCTTTGACTTGGGCATCCACCTCTGATCTTTCAAAATGCAATGCATGTGTGCAACGGAAGGCTTGTAATACAGCTTCACGACTAGTACATTATACATGGCAAAAGTAAACTAGTAGTCGAATACCAGATTAGTAGACATGCAGTCTATTTTGCAGGAACCGCGATGCGACCTCTGCAAAAAGCTGTCACGTGGTCATAGTGGACCGTAAGCACAAAATTGAATCGACGCGATTGCTTATTTTCACTACATGTATGTTGAACTATTAAACCAATCAAGAATCATCGTAATGTATTCAGAATGGTAAAATGACTGAGACAAGTTCAATGATTCTGAGCAACGAGCCTACACATTGAGCACACGGCACGCAGCGTGGTCGCTGTCATGGGCGGAAATCCCGGGGGGGACAGGGGGGACACGTCCCCCCCATGATTTTGGAAGTGGGGGACATAATGTCGATTGTCCCCTCCATGTTTTAACCCTTAAGCAACTTTTTTTTTTGTTCTCATGATTTTTCTGAATTTGAGTACAATAGAGTACAGTATAGAAGTCTACCTAGGCCCATAAAATACAGTGTCTTCAATTAAACACTTAACTGGTTCACCCAAGTATTGTTTTCAGCTGAAGCAAAACAATTGCATTTTCTTCATTCAAAATATGTTTCTCATTTTGAGGTTTACATTTTTTGCTTCACCATAGGCATATTTCTAAATTCAAATCTGCGACCTCACAGGATCTTTTTAAGATCGAAAATGTTTTGTGTCGTTGTTTTACTCATTTCTTGATAAAGTACACCATTTCAGGCAGAACAATTGCTAAACTTTCGCAGAACATTTGCTAAACAAGTCTGAGAAAAGTGGCCGGGAATTGCCTTAGAATGCACCACAGAGCAACAAGAATCAAAATTTCCCCGGGGCCCTTAAGCGGGCCCCGGACCCCACGCCGTAACTTTACTTGCTCAAAAGTCATAGGTTTGCGAGCGACCAGAGCATATACTGGTCAGAACAGTTATCATGCTCTTTTTCAGACCAAAAACGTACTCACACAAGAGTGTCACATGGTGTTACCAAAAAGCCTATTATGTACTTCTACCATGCAAATCTGATTAAAATCTTTTAAACTTTCGCTAAAAAAAGTCTGAGGAAAGTGGCCAGGAATTGCCTTAGAATGCACTACAGAGCATCTAGAATCAAAATTTTCCCGGGGCCCTTCAGCGGGCCCCGGACCCCACGCCGTAACTTTATTTCTTTACACAAACATTTAGGTTTGCTGTCAACTTAAGCACACTGGTAGGAACACCGAGTTAATCGGCTCTTTTCAGAGCCACGGTCAGCCACCCCATACTCACACAAGAGTGTCACATGGTGTTACAAAAAAAACTGTACTCCTACCATGCATAGCCTCATATCTAAGTTTTATTTTTCAAAGTTGGAGAACACTCGTGATCGGCACACCTACCACACATGCAAGCGTATGCTAGGCCATAGGCATGGCACTATATACTGAAAGTTACTATCTTATGAAGTGTAAATTGATGTCCCCCCCATGATCGAGGAGGGATTTCCGCCCATGGTCGCTGTATAGGCATCATGCAATCGATCATGTCGTGGGCGTTGTGTGAGCTGTTGGTGGAAGTGTTACGCTATGTGTACGGTGTTTATAGCTTGAATGGAAAAAAGCGCTTCGCTATTCGGGACGTACGTATGCTCAAACGTATCATAAATAAAATAAATCGCGACACATTTTGTACACACTCAGTTTACTTTCATCTTACATGTACATTTATCAAAAAGCCCGAGAGCAGGTTGTTCATTTTTTACTAGCCCACCGGGCAACCAAGGAAGCGAGTCTAGCTAGCCCGGAGCGGTTTTCGCTAGACATTGTCCACCGGGCTAGTACTATTTCGAGCCCTGACAAAGAAGATAAAAAGAAACATGCACATGTAAATTCCACGAAAAGTCAAACTGCAGCTATATAGCTAGATAAGTGCGAAGCATATTTTCTAAAGTCTATTCAATGTGAATCGGCCCTGTGCATGCAGGATGTAGCGTTGGTGTACATAGGCCTATTGAATATTCATTTGTTTAATAAAAATTGGCCAATCAGACACGTCCGTATGATTTCGGCTAAAGACCCCATAGGCCGTGTACAATCTGAAATCGTCTTTGGCCAGTCGTTATTTTCGAGTGGTCCCGCGCCGAGAGCTGAACTCTCACCGTAGCCATGAGTCTTGTGAGAAAGTAGAGTGGTTTCGCAAGAGTTGCTTGAAAGAAACGACTTGCCTGCCAGTCTAATCTCTGCATCCCCTAAATGCTTCTGTAGGGGAGGTTGCAGATTTTCTGGTATAGCCTACCTGGTCGAAAGCAACCACGCTGCCTCCATGATTAGGAGTCATCGTTTAACCATAGCAGGTGTTCTCAGAGGCCCTCAGGTCCTCAGTTCGTGTTGGTTGATCGGGCTCTCCACTTGTTGCTCAGAGAGACGTCTATCTCGTACCCCTGACGCTCAGGCTTATTGATGCATGGGAGCCTTTCAGCGTGCGACCACACTTTCAAGGCCCCTGTTCGAGCCCTTAACTCCCTTACGTTGGAGGCATAAGAAATTGGAAATTGTTAGAAATTGGTCTCAAAATGATATTTCTAGGCTTCGGAATGCGCTATAAATTTGGAAATATATAGAAAAAGGTATACTCTTTCCAATGGATACAAAATCCAAAAATCGACCAACCCTTCATTTTTTGTTTTTTACTTTGAACCGTCGTAGCAGGAAACTGCAGAGTGCGACTTTACGCTCATTTAGTCATGGTAGGTCACATATAGCAAACAATAGCTATGCCCCAAAATGAATGATTGTCAATTCATTAATTTAATTAGAATTTCTTTTTGTTATGGTTTCCATACCATGACCAAAATATTCTGTAGATTTGGTCATGGGGTTCAATAAATATTGTTTTTCTGTTTTGATTGTTTTCATTTTGAAAACTAGATAACATCGGGCGATGATTAAAAAAAAAGCTGGAAATATCACAATTATAGTGGTTATAACATAAACATTGCTTCCATTGAGCTAATAAGCCATTGAAATAAATAAATTAGTACCACTTTATAATGTCTAAAACATAAGCGCAAAAATCATTTTGAAATTCTTGTCAAAACACCATGCAAAACGCATGAATACTCCAGCCAATCAAAATTCAGCACTTAAATGACGTCATAGCTTTTTGAAATTATGCCTATTGTCTTTCTCGGGTCATAAAACCCCCAATACCTTCATATTAGCGGAAATAAATACGCAACACAATTTTGGCGCAGTTTGACCTTGACCTGGCCCACTGTGCGCCGGTTCAGCCCAGATGCATGAGGTCGGAGCGGCTTCCACTTATGGTGGACCATGCCCTACCTCCAAGGGTGGGCCTTCTTTAGGGGTGTTTCTGTAGGTGGTATCATCCAGACAGCATGCTGGAGAGCCCCAAACACCTCTGCGGAGTGCTACCTAAAGGATGCCATCCGGAGAGGAGAGGAGTGCTGGAGATGGTTCCAGAGCCGCATCACGAGACCCGCTTTTCCCAGGGCCTCGCAGAGATAGGCGAGTCCTCCGATTGTCTTAGCATTTTCTTTGAACCACGATGTACACATATTATTCAATATGTCGTTTCCCAGGCTTCTATTATCCATATTATCCCCTTCCGTGCATGTTAGCGCAACTGGTGCTGATGCAACCTCATGTGAATGCCCCTGGCAGGTTCGCGATTGGTTTCTCCTTGTAAAGGCTGTTGCTTCATAAGTTTTTTTAAACTTAGATGTCTTGCCTGGCCTCCTTGCCCTGCCCTCGGGTGGGCACACAAGTTATGCCAGGTTACAGTGCCCCTTTCCGTATACAATAGCATCTCGCATACCCACCGCCTAATGTCGGTGCCAGTCTATGCATAAGTAGTGGCTCTACAGGTAAGATGAGTGAAGTAGACTCCCCCCACAGAAGTGTGGTAGGGGTCTACGAACGAGTACTTACCTGTAGAGCATCCCCCCTCCTCCCCATTATCCTCGATGTATGGGCATTCCGCCCTGAGTTCAACCGAGAAAAGAGGACGCTTACGTGGCATTCTTGCCGCGGGCACTGTGGGTAGGACAATAGGGGGCGCTGTTGTATCAATTCTTAACGTGAATACCTGACAGTCTAGGGAAATATGCATAAGTAGAGGCTCTACAGGTAAGATGAGTAAAGTAGACCCCTACCACACTTCTGTTGGGGGAATTCATATTGTTATATGACTGCAGTCTCTAAACCTTGTATAGTTTTGAAGAAAAATTCAGTCAAAAGGACAATGAAATATTGGAAGTTGTATTTGTAGAATTATATATTTTTGATATGAAGAGTCATTATAATGGATGCAAAACGGCATGATTATTCGTGGTTAAGAATCATGAACAACCTCATTATAATGAAATTATCAACAAAATATGAATCATCATAAAATGGCCCCTTGATCCTCAAGTTATGTTTGTATATTTCTAAGTGTTGTGATTGTGCGGGAAGGTGATGGGATTTTTTTCACAGCTTTCTGTTTCAGCCATCAAGCCTCATTTATCTGCAAATGATGAAACATGAAAATCTGCAAATCTTACTGATAGTCTGTGGCCTTCAAAACAAACTGCAGATGTTGAAATGAACTGCAACAATAGGACTGCAACCTATGTCACAGCGGACCTCAATTATCCTATGGATTCAAGTGATCTGAAATGTAAGTCAAACTTCTCTTTACATTTTGTTTCACCTTTTTACAATGTCTGAAATCTTAACCCTTTCAGTACCAATGTCGAGTTAACTCGCCCGTGCCGCGTATACTGCTTCCATACCACGACAGCGCCGCGTATACCGCTTCCGCACCAATGTCGAGTTTACTGGACCGTGCGGCGTATACCCCTTCCTTACCAATGTCGAGTTTACTCAACCGTGCCGCGTATACCCCTTCCTTACCAATGTCGAGTTTACTCGACAGCGCCGCGTATACCCCTTCCTTACCAATGTTGAGTTTACTCAACCGTGCCGCATATACCCCTTCCTTACCAATGTTGAGTTTACTCAACCGTGCTGCATATACCCCTTCCATACCAATGTCGAGTTTACTCGACAGCGCCGTGTATACCCCTTCCTTACCAATGTTGAGTTTACTCAACCGTGCCGCGTATACCCCTTCCTTAATACCAATGTTGAGTTTACTCGACCGTGCCGCGTATACCGCTTCCTTACCAATGTCGAGTTTACTCGACCGTGCCACGTATACCCCTTCCATACCAATGTCGAGTTTACTCGACCGTGCCGCGTATACCGCTTCCTTACCAATGTCGAGTTTACTCGACCGTGCCGCGTATACCCCTTCCTTACCAATGTTGAGTTTACTCAACCGTGCTGCATATACCCCTTCCATACCAATGTCGAGTTTACTCGACAGCGCCGTGTATACCCCTTCCTTACCAATGTTGAGTTTACTCAACCGTGCCGCGTATACCCCTTCCTTACCAATGTTGAGTTTACTCAACCGTGCTGCATATACCCCTTCCATACCAATGTCGAGTTTACTCGACAGCGCTGTGTATACCCCTTCCATACCAATGTCGAGTTTACTCGACAGCGCCGCGTATACCCCTTCCTTACCAATGTTGAGTTTACTCAACCGTGCTGCATATACCCCTTCCTTACCAATGTCGAGTTTACTCAACCGTGCCACGTATACCCCTTCCATACCAATGTCGAGTTTACTCGACAGCGCCGTGTATACCCCTTCCATACCAATGTCGAGTTTACTCGACAGCGCCGTGTATACCCCTTCCTTACCAATGTTGAGTTTACTCGACCGTGCCACGTATACCGCTTCCTTACCAATGTCGAGTTTACTCGACCGTGCCGCGTATACCCCTTCCTTACCAATGTCGAGTTTACTCGACCATGCCGCGTATACCCCTTCCTTACCAATGTCGAGTTTACTCAACCGTGCCGCGTATACCCCTTCCTTACCATTGTCGAGTTTACTCGACAGCGCCACGTATACCCCTTCCTTACCAATGTCCAGTTTACTTGAAAAAATTATATGGCATTTTGAGGCTCTGTATTATTTTCGTTCGCCGCCCTCTTGAGTTGATTATTATCTAGTTGAAATGTTTGTTTACACAGCTTTTGTATGGTGTATAATGCATGGGGTGTTACCATTCATTGAGAAAAGATAGACGAAAGAAACTCGGAATTTGAGACCAAATTTCGCCATTACGGCTTCCTGTGATGCAGACATCCTAGCTGATTTATTTACTAAAATTGACTACGATATGGATTCTGTAAATTTTAGTGAAGAATCTAAAGCAAATTCTGACGAATCTGGAGAAGATTCTTTGTGTTCCGATGTCAACGAGGTCAATGATGGCCCATAGTCCAAGCGGCATGGCATCTCCCAATGTTGACCTCGCAATGGGGCCGGGGCTCGTGGGTGCTGGCCCGGGCGCGGACATAAACAATACGGTGCTGAAAGGGTTAAGTCTTATGGCAGTGTAGCATGCAATCTAAGCATCCTGATGCCAAATGTTTCTTGGAAGAATTTATAACATTCAAAAATTGTATAACAAAGTGAACAAATTACCGACACAACTTGAGGAAAAGTTCTACAAATCTACTCCCTTCACATTATGACAGAAGATATTCTTGCATAAAGTGTACGTGCTATTATTTAAAGGGCAAACAAATCAATGTAGTGTACTCATAGCAAGAAGAAACACTTATTCCAAGTAGTAATGAACGTGTCATTTAATCTATCATTTCACATGATGGCTGGAATCATATCAGTGAGATGCATCCAGCAGATTGGACTGGATGTTGGCTGTTTGCTATGCAGTTGCTGGAGACACCAGGATTCCAAGACTTCACTAAGGTATGATATTCATCATTCTCTTCAGCCATGATGAGTGATCAAATTCAGTGAGTGATTAACCGTGCATGCTTACATAATAAAAAAGAAAAGACAAAAATGACGTCACCACGATAATATTGAATATCGTGATATTTTCTTCACGATATTTCGATATGCCCAAAACTGGATATTGAACAAGCTTAGTAAAATCCCATGCATATGAAAAGTACAAACATTGTGGGACTCTTAAAGACACAATGTCGGAGGCTACTTCACCAGCATCATCTCCCTTTTCTGTGCTCGCTCAAGTGATTCCCAAGACTAAAACCCACTTGGACACAGATAGTGACTCCTTCATTGATAGCTTGGTCAATGAGCTCAATTGTGAACTCATTCAATTGCTCTAGGCTCAACAAATCCTAATCTCCATTCCATAGCATGAGCTTTCTCCTAACCAAATCCTACTGTGTGGCTTCTCGTGCTGACCCTTATTTTGCTGAATGGCAGAGTGTGCAGGTGTGTCCCTGGTGCTAAACCAGGTGCTCTAGGTAGGAGACAGAAAAACTCTGATCTCAAAACCGGGTAGGTGGATACCATTAGCTTTGGCCAGCAGTCTGCTTAGGAGAAGGACTGCTCTGATCCCAAACCCCGATAGATAGAACTCGATAGCCTCGGTTTGCAGTCTGTCATAGTTAGGGGCAGAGACAATTAATTCTGTCTTAACACGGTTTTCTTACCCCTTCCAGTCGTGTTTGAAATGTGAAGAGACCCATGCATCCATCTTGCCCTATCTTGTTCCATTGTAAGGGGCTGGTTTACCGTTTCATAGGACATAAGTTTACTCTCTTTCTTTCTTGGTGTTTGTGCCTCTTTTGCTGACAACTTTGAATCCGCCACTTTGTAGGATACAGATGAAAAACATGCTGCAGGTCATGGCCGCCTGATAGTACAGGAACTTGGTATCAAGACGCTGATCTATCAGTGGTTGTTAAATGCTGGGGTAGTTGTACTGCCATGGACATGCATGGATGGCGGTCCATGCATCTACTTCTGGTTGCTTTTTCGAGGCCATCTGAGTGCCTCTGTTGTTTCGGCAGAGGGTTCGCTGGATCTTCTGTTGTCTATCTTGGGCCATTGTCCAGGTCTTTGGAGTCACCAAACTCTGGTGCATTTTTCTCCACTCTTTTTATCATGACAGTTTGTACAAATGAATCCCATTCTCAACCTGCTTCCAAACCCCTGCCTGGTAGGGCTGCTAAAACCAAGACACTAAACTTAAGCTTTGCCATCGCTAGAGGAGACAGAGGGAATCTTGCTTCAATCCAGTCATTTCTCCAGATAAACTCCCCTTACCTCCTTGCTCATTGTCAGTGCCTGGCTATGTTATGCACAGGCTGGTTGCCCCTTTTCATGGTCTCTGTGTATTTGCAAAGGCATCCCTTCCTCTTGTTCGAGAAACCTCACTTGAGGATGTAACACATGAATATATGTACTTGTGCCTTGCGCTTCTGCACTCCACCATTCACCTGTACTTTTTGTACCGTTCACCATCATCAAACAGTGGTGTTGTTTTTTATGTAATATCAATCAGCATCGATCTATCTCTCTTCATCCCTCTGCTGAGGTAATAGCATAGAGCTATATTAAAATTACTAGAGCGCTAGCTCCGTGTAAAAAGTGATGCCTGCTGGGCGCATCCATGTTTGTGCACAAACCTATGGAAAGCCCAAAATTGTGTACTTTTTGTGTACGTTCATTTGCATACCTGCGTTGTGTTCTATACAGGTGCGTAATCGAAGCAAAATACGCCCGAAATCCGACGCACCTTCGGTAAATGCGCGTTTCATTTAGGGCCGTGCGTGCACACGATCTGCACGTCAGTCACGCAATGATTGCAAGCGTCATCAAGACGCGCTACCGGTACCGTTCCCGCATACTTGGGCGTTGCATATAGAGTACACTCTTCGAAAGGCATTCCAGTCAAAGTGTTCTTGTTCCACAGACCGCACACAAATTCAAAATGACTGCGCCCAGACGGCTTCAAAACGTCTACGCGCGGAGAACGCAGAGCTAGCGCTCTAGTAATTTTAATATAGCTCTATGGGTAATAGCGATTTGAATGTCCACCATAAAGAATGGCTGGTTTACTCTCACAACACAACCAATGCTGGTACCTCTGCTTTCTACTTTGCTATGTCTCATGACCTTACTAGGGTTGGGCGGTTTCCAATTTTGACCAGCCGGTATACCGGCACCCAAACAATCGCGGTATTTGAAATTACTGGCAACATGTAAAGGCACAAATTACGTCATCTTATCTTGTGATCGGACACCCACAGGAATAAGAATAGTGTGTCATACATCATGAGTGGTTCAGCCGCGTTTTCTTGGCAATCTTAAGATTATGAAGTCTTACAAAATGTGTTTTTTTTTTTATGGGAAGAATTAAATTCATTAGCTTTGAAACAACATCATTCAACCACGAATAACTTTTTTATCACCCAACGCCACACCCTGAGGATCGTGTTTATCCTTCTTGTATCGTAATCAAAGTAGGCCTACAGTTTCTGAGCAGTGGTGACAATTTTCTTACCTTCCCTTTGTATTTATTTAGTCCACTTCGGGCCCTCACTTACCTGCTAATTCCTACATTTGCATATTTCCCCTAGGCCGAAGGCTTAGTTCGCCAGATTTTACGTATACCACAGCGCCCTCTAGGGTCCATACCCAGTACCCATGATGCCAAGCGGCATATCTTCCTCTTTTCTTTAAGCGCCGATCAGGTGTAGTCGTATATTATCTTAGCTCTTGCTATATACGATTTTTGCTAGTTCTAGTAGCGTGTTCTTCTCAGTCAAACTGTATTTTGTTACCTTTTGAATGAAAGAATTGTATTTGTTCATTTTCAGCGTTCCTCAGTCCTTTTTTGTGTTATTTTGAGTCTGCGAGTGCGAGTTGCACACAGGACTTCGTTGTTCTTTTTTCTTTCTTTCCAAGATGGCCAACGCGAGTAGTGTACGACGGCCACCTAATTTTGTTACTTGTACAAAGTGTAGGATAATTAAGCCGCGTTCCAAGCAGGACGCGCATGATCTATGTGTATAGAGTTTGTTCCTGGACCCACCAGTGCGGGATTTGCGAGGGGTGGGGTTCGGACGATTGGAATGGAGTCGCAGCTTGGCTGCGCAGCCGTTCCCCCAGTGGTGACTCCGTAAGGAGCGGCTCTTCTGAATCATCCAGCCGACGAAAGTCTTTCCTACTAGGCTCTGCTGACATGCCTGATAGGCCGCTGTCTAGCACCTAGTGCTGTGCGTTTTTCAGAGATTTGAAAACAGGAAAACGCTTTGAAAAAATTTGCGGTGCCGGAGCTCCGATTTATAAAAATGAATGATAGCTCTATATATTGCGCAAGTGTTGATAATGTGCACGATCAATGGATGCATAGCGCAGTATGTAGGAGTGTGATGTTACAACGATCGTTGCGGCGACGTATACATTCAGTTTCTGGTTTCGATCTACTTGCGTGTTTGGGAATCTTGCGATGATTTGGTGCCGGCTACCTTACAGAATGTTCAGTCTGAATTGTTTATAACTTGCTCAGCATGACATGTCACATTTCTTACCGAAAAATCTGCATTGAAGCCGGCGGAAATCCACGGTACCGAGTGCGACATAACTGCATGCAACAAATACACACGTTGTACGTACGACATGTAGGCTTGCACTTCCGGCCCGATTGCGAATTGGCGACTGTACTGTCGAACGCGATATGTTTACGTCTTCTTTCGAGCGATCGTCGCTTTCGGAAGGCTGTTCGCAATATTTTTTTAATCAAGTTTGCGAAAAGTTTGTTTCTGCTTGACAAAATGGACCCAAAACGACTGAAATTCAAGTATGTATTATACAGTTTACACTTTTGGGGTTGTTTATTCATTGGGCAAACGTCAGTCTACTTTTTAAAATACCGTTTTTGAAATTTTGAAACCGGATGGCTAGATTTTAAGTGGGAGCCGGGAAATCTGTTTTTAATGCTCAGCAATACTAGCACCGCCGGCAAAAGTAGAGGTAGGGCTGGCCTGGTAGGCCTCCAGCTACTACTTAGGGCCTGTTTGTTTCACGCAAAGGATCATGAATCCTTCGGATCCGGATCCCATTTTAGCGTACCCTGCATAGGAGGTGGATTCGAGGTGGAAAAATGGGATCCGGATCCGGGGATTCGTCCGAAACAAACAGGCCCTAAGACTCACGTAAGTAAAAAATCAAAGCCGGGCAAACCGGCCGATACAGTTGCCGGACCCGGCCAACGTGCCTGGATGTTCGGCTTGGTCCGAGGCGACAGGCCCAGTCGGCCCGGTTCCCGCCCCCGTTGCGTGTGGTCACGCTGATGTCACTGGTCCCCCAGCGCTCACCCGCAACTTTAACCCAAGCCGATCAAACAGTTCCGCCCCCTCGGGGATCGACCCCGGAGCGTGTGGACGAGCTTTCGCTGTGTCCATCAGAGGATTTCTCTGATTCTGATTCTAGTCCAGATGCGGGCTGTTCCTTTCGTCCGTCACGAGCGCCCGCTCACAGCAAGCCGGCCGACGGGGACAAGGCCGGTGCTTCGGATGGCCCAGTCCCGCCACCGGCGGGGAGGATAATTTCTCCGGCGACGAGCCTTCGACCATGAACCCCCTCTCTGCCTCTGACCTCCGCTTTCGGGCCGTCATGGCGGATATGGTTCGGGTGCTCAAGATTCCCACTGAGGATGAGCCCCGTGGATAAGGTGGATAAGGATGAAAGAAAATCCTTTAAACGCCGAACCGCCCCGCCCGAGTCTCGGGCCCGGGGACAGTTATTCCCGGCATGTGCAGATCGGATCGGAACTCTGGCGGTGTATAAGAAGTGGCGACCCAAAGATAATATAAAGGCTCGGACCTTCAGGGCGCCGCTGAAGGATCACGACAATTTGTTGTCGGTGCCGGCTATCCCGGATGTTGCCCAGGATAAAATGGCATCCGACGGAGGCAACCGTGCATCGGGGAAATCCCCCTTTCAGGATCGTGTACGGGGCAAGTTGGAAGACACACTGACGAAGGTGGACACTGCCTCACGGTTTGGCTTGAAAGTCAGCTGCTTTTCTCCATTGCTTTCTGAATTCTTGGTGTGTGCTTGTGAAGCTAACTCTGAAGTTTACCCGGAATCTACAGAAATGGCATTCAGATGTATGGATCAGTGTTTGCATCTGTGCATGGAGCAGTTTACACGAATTTCAACCTTTGCTACGATGGTAAGAAGATCGAATGTCCTTGACACCATTTTTCTCCCCTCAGATGGGCACGTTCTCGGCTAGATGCTCTTCCACTTCTGGGTCCGGACTTGTTCAACAACAAATTCCAGGAATTGATGGAGGACGAGGGAAAGCGGATCAAAGCCACTGAGAAGATAAATCTCAGGAGGCCTCTGGAGCCTAAAGCATCTTGGACGACCAAGCGTGGGAACAAGACCTCTTCCTAACGCCTTCCACGCAAGCCGCTAAGGCCCGTTCGTTTTCGGACGAACCAGGCTGTTGCCGGCTCATCTGCCACGGTTCAGCCACTTTCCTCTAGACAAAGAGGCAGAGGTGGGAGATCATCCTTTGCCCTTCGCCTCGGGAGGGCCTTGGGGGGAGGCTCCTGGTGCAAGTGACAATGTCACTGTCACTGGCGCTGACCCACTTCTACAAGGAAACCGCAGGGAAGGTTGTTCAAGTTCGGTCAGACAACTCTACAGTAGTCTCCTACATCAACCGGCAGGGGGGCACTCGGTCCAGCCAGTTATTAGACTTGAGGCCAAGTCTTTCTAAGTCGCGGTTGTCTATTTTTCACGCAACTCTCGCGAAACCGCGCGAGACTCATGGCTACGGCGAGAGTTCAGCTCTCGGCCCGGGACCATCCACTCAAAAAGAACTTGGGAAACCCGTTTTAGACACATTCAGACGGCGTAGAGACGGCCGTTAAGACGAGTCAATTTTATTTGAGGGTGTATACCATTTCAATAAAGCAGCAGTAGTGTACTCTGTTTTATGGCTCCATGATTGGACAGCATTTTCAAATTTTAATTTTTGTTCAATTACGTCATAAGTTGAATGATTTGATAAATAATTTTGTATAAAGCTGGAACAAAAGTATAATCTATCAGTTTAACATTGTGTGCATTACTTCATAAAAATTGATAATACCAAAGCATTGTAGGTCTACACTATAACTACAGTTAGTGAGACGGACTTATAACTTATTCCTACATGTATATGCACAAAGGAGATAAAAACAAACCACATATTTAATTTCACGAATCACGACCCACTTGTGTTAAAAGTATCATTATCAAGGTCATACTGTAGTCTTGGTTCCAAGACCTTCGTTGTTGCTTTCCCGCGGCCCATAGGGTGCCCCCGCGCGGCGGGTATGGGAGAATTCTGGCAGACTTTTGGACCGTCACGAAGGTATTGGATATTCTGAGGGCGGGGCCAGATTATGGTAATAAGGCACAGCTCGTATGACGTATGCTGATTGAATATGCAAAATGCCAGCTACAGGAATTAATGAGACAATCTGAGCTGTACATGTATACGGTACAATACATCAAAGCCATGGCGTGCATGTACAGTATGTGGCCGTCTTGGTCAATATTCATTCCCTTGAAGGCATTGCCATAGGCGATAACATTATGATGATGTTGGAGGTTAACTGGTACGCTGACCAACTCGTACGCTGACCAACTCGTACGCCGTTTGATCAACGTAACTCGTACGCCGGCCGGCTCGTATGCCGACCAACTCGTACGTCGACCAACTTGTTCGCCAACCAACTCGTACGCCAACCAACAACCTGTATTTGGTTTGTAAATGTTGGCCGTTTTTTCTTCAGTAGACCAAACTTTTTCCGATACAACATGAAGTAATCATTTCAATGATACGAAATCATTTCAACGATACGAAATGATTTTGCGAATACGAAATTAAATCGAGAAACTTAAAGCGTTTAAAAAAAATGAACATATGACGTTATCATTTCAACGATACAAAATCATTTCAACAGTAAGAAATAATTTCAACGATACAAAATCATTTAATTTAAATCACATGTTTTGTATTTCTGTTTCACTTCCACCATGTTTCACTTGTGGGCGGCAGGTGTTGCCAAAATATAACGTTTCTACCTCTCGGGGTTGTAAATTGTGATCATTGAAAACTCTTGGACTTATGGTATTTTTTCCTGGTATTTAGATCTAAGTGAAATGTAGTTTTTGCAAGAAATTAAATGCTTTCCACAAATAACGCATAACCGTGTTGAGGCCATTAATACATGCCGACAGCGCGACTAACGGTCGCTAGCTCGTCGTCGAGCTAGACGGCATAGAATATGCACTGCCATTAAACGCCAGTTCGATTTCGAAGTACATACAGTACGTCCTCAAAATCTTTCCCCGAAAAGTTTACAAAATATACTGCATTATTATGATATGCAGCGTGACATAGGCCATCGAACGTACGTAAATACACCTACGGTCAACAATGTTTGTCTGACATGAATAATTCATGATGTGAGCTGAAACTCGCTCGCTGATTGGCTCCCTTGGAAATCCAAGGGAGATTCGACAAAAAGTAGAGAAAAAGTTAAACATCGCTTTACAAAATATCCAAGACCTTCGTGACGATCCAAAAGTCTGACAGAGTTCTCCCATATCCGCTGCGCGGGGGCGCCATATGGGCCACGGGAAGCAACAACGAAGGTCTTGGAACCAAGACTAGTCATACTGCAGCTATAATCCTAGATACATGGTCCCGGGCCGAGAGCTGGACTCTCGCTGTAGCCATGAGTCTCGCGCGGTTTCACGAGAGTTGCGTGAAAAATAGACAACCGCGACTTAGAAAGACTTGGCCCCAAGTCTAGCCAGTTATGCATGCACACTTGGAGACTTCTCCAGCAGGGCATATCCAACAACACAACACTAATGGCGGTTCATTTGGCTGGCAAGCTGAATGTCATGGCTGATGCCCTGTCCAGAGGCAAAGTTCTCCCCACAGAGTGGACTCTCCATCCTGTAGTGGTGCAAGGCATCTTTTCAGCACTCGACAGGCCCCACATAGACCTGTTCGCCTCGGCCCTGAACAACCAACTCCCAGTGTACTGCAGCCGAGCTCCCAACCCGCAGGCTTGGGCAACAGATGCACTGTCACTGGGATGGGAGAACATGTACGAATACGCGTTTCCCCCAATCTCCCTCCTTCGCGAAAGTGGAGACGGAACCATGCAAGCTACTTCTAATTGCTCCCTTCTGGCCAAGACCGCCGTGGTTTCAGAGATTGATCCAACTTCTGGTCCACCGCCCGATCATTCTGCCGTTGCGGGCGGACCTTCTGAGCCAGCCCCAGTCGGGGTTTTTCCACCCAGACCCAGGGAAACTCCACCTAACCTGCTGGCCTTTGTCGAATCTTCCCTCTGAACAGCAGGCCTTTCGGCAAACGCTGCAACCCTGGCAGCCAAGGATCGAAGGGAGTCTACTCGCCGAACATCCAGCTTCGATTGGGGACTTCTTGATGTGTCTCTTCTCCCAGAATCTGTCCGTGGCGACTGTTAGAGGTTATCGCTTGGCCATTGCTGCAATCCATAAAGGATTTCCGGATGGATCGACTGTTTCATCCAATAATGCTCTGTCCCAATTGCTTAAGGGCATGTTTAACGAGCGACCCCCCGCAATGCCGCCTAGTGCCCTCTTGGGATCTTGGTAAGGTTCTTGAGGCAAATACTCGGGAGCCCTTTGAACCCCTGGCTGGTGCATCCCTTGTGGATTTGTCCGTTAAGACAGCCTTCCTTTTGGCTGTGGCAACAGCCAGGAGACGTAGTGAGCTTCACGCGCTCACGCTCGCTGACGGCCACATTAGATGGGAGCCGCACGGCGTTCGTTTGAACCCGCACCAGGGTTTCCTGGCCAAAAACCAATCAACATCCTTTTCACCTCTGGACATTTTCGTCCCCGAGATAAAAACAATCTCAGCAGTTGCCGAGGACAAGCTGTGGTGCCCTGTTCGGGCCCTTAAATGGTAGCTTGCCCGCGCTAAAACTCTCAGAGGCACCATCTCCCAGCTATTCATAACTTCGACATCCCCTCATAGACCAGCCACTCGTGATACCATCTCTCGCTGGGTGGTTAGGGCGATTCAGAACTCTTCCTTGGACTGGCCTACTAAACCATGCCCATGAGACTAGGGTGATGGCAACATCTTGGGCCTTCCTCAAAGGGGTCACCATGCATGAAATCCTGCAGGCGGCAGCATGGAAAACAGCCTCAACGTTTATCTCATGCTTCCTCAAGGATGTCTTGCAGACGGAGGGTCAGTTGGGACGTGCGGTCATCTCAGCGTCGGTGTCTTCATCTCATGAGCAAACCCATGATGACGGAGTGAACCCTTCCACCCATTGTAGACGTCGGAGTGATGCGACCATTCCTACTGGGCTGTAACTCCCTTTTCCGGTATGTTACCTTGGCTTCTACAGTAGTTGTCCATGTACTTGTCATAGCTGGTGTTAACGAGGGGCTGATTGTTTAGCCTGTCATTCCTATTTGGGTTCTTGTTGAAATCCTCCCCTATACCCACCTCCTCTCAGTGCTAATATATGCAAATGTAGGAATTAGCAGGTAAGTGAGGGCCCGAAGTGGACTACCCCAAATCTGGCATGATTTGGTAGTCCATGAGGGGCCAATTCTTACCTGCTAATTTCCCCTCCCTCCTACCCCTCTTGGGGCGTGGTATTATCTTTGGAGGGAATTGTGGTACACTCGCTTTCAGAAAAGAGGACAATATGCCGCTTGGCATCATTGGTACTGGGTATGGGCCCTAGAGGGCGCTGTGGTATACATAAAATCTAGCGAACTAAGCCTTTGGCATAGGGGAAATATGCAAATGTAGGAATTAGCAGATAAGTATCGGCCCCTCGTGGACTACCAAATCACGCCAGATTTGGGGTACTTCTCAAGCCATGTATATTTCATGGAAATAAGACTCCAAATCTAAAATGAAGTCAAGTGTCTGCTTTTTTATTGACAAAAATTGGTTGGGTCGCAGATTCGTTGACAAAGTTATAAAGCCAAATCTACGTCCAGTCTGCAGAAAGTGCACATATTCATCAACCTAGAAAGATGTTTACGTTGCCTTCCAATCCTTGGTTGGAGCCTGACAATATATCACATAGATTGACAACCTATTAAAAGGTTCCTGCAGTGCTTTTTTCAGTCAGGGTATTTTATTGCCTTCATACAGAGAATATACTGACAAATAAAGAATGGCAAGTCTTATTTTGGTTTCAAACCAGCATTTGGTTTTCCTCTGAATGGCTTTGTAAAATGGGGGATTTTCACGCATACTCATGTAGGGAACCAACGGCAAAAATGTGATGAAAAAACATTAAAAATAAAGAGGCAAACTTGACCTACAGAAATGGTTTGGTAAAAAATTACACCACCAGTTGAGTGAAAGGAACATATTTGGCAAAATAAAACCCATTGAGGAGGAAAAGGTCTGTCAGAAAACCTATAAAACAACCGCAACTTTTTGTGCACAAATAAATTGGGTTACTGCTCTCAGTTCCCCAGATGACATCACAGTTTTGCTCATGAATATGGAAATGCTAATTAGCATACAAACCAAACCTGTTTTTAACCTGAATCAGTGTGAGGAAGTGGGTAAAATCACTGTCCCCATGTACAGTTTTTTTATTGCCACATGTTCAAGCCATAATATTCCCATTGCGGGACCCTTTTAATGGGACCAGCGATTTGCCTGACCACGTGCGAACTTCCCAGTGGCAAGTTCAGCTATCACAAAATGCAGTGACCACCAATAACATTAATCATGATAGTCAGCCGAGCATCTTCATTGGACGAAGCTTTATGAAAGGGTCACCAACCCTTTTCTCAGAAATAAATTCACGATCTTCCCCTACACACCCTATTATGTCTGCAATTCACACCGTGTTTACACTTGATTGCGCAACGGAGGATCAGATCCTGCGGTCGCGATCAAGCTAGAGGGATCTGATCCATGCCGCATTTATACTCGATCCTGATTGCGCAGTGATCGTGCATTGGACAACGGAAGCAAGTGTTCAAAGGTTATTCATTTCGCTCGAAAACAAACTGATCATATTTTTCTGTGGTCTTACATTTCTCTGTGACGCGCTTCACATATCCCATTTTTTCCAAGCTCTGTGAGATTGTGTTAACCATCGCTATGTTTCGAGAGGTGCCATCCAGTTTGTCCAGTCGACTCTCGTATGTCCATATAGCCGACCGCGTATTGCTCAATTCGCCATCTTGCAATGTGACTGCCATGTTCTCTAAAATAATTTCAATGTTTTCTACACAAATGTCCTCGCGGAAAAAATACTGGCCTATAAAGCTAATACATGTACATCTAATAAAATGGCTAAAGCATGCTAGAGAGTATACCCTTAAAGAAATAATCACAATGTACATGAACGGGTTTTAAGCTTTGGAACGGCGAGCAAAATATTCACGAAGACAGGAAAATGAGAACGAAAGTTGCAAGTTCCAGTTATCACTTTAATAGGCACAGGTGCGTGCAGCTCACATACTGGGTACCAGCATAACGCTGTTTGTATCTTGGACCATGCTGTCTGAGCAGTGTGCAATAAACAATACTCGCAGTCGCGCTTGACCATTCTTGCACCGGATGCCCGTCACTGTAAATTGCAGGATCCGATCCCGCGTTGCGTTTACACTCAAATGTTGATCCCGCACGCAAGATCGGAACCGGATCCGATCCTTCCTGAGAGGTGGATCAGATCCCGCTTCATCCCGGGATCGGATCCTGATCGCGTGAGTGTTTACACTTATTGTTGATCGCCCTTTGATCGCGCACTGATCGCCCTCCCCGGGATCTGATCGCCCTCGCTGTATCAAGTGTAAACACGATGTCATGAACTGTCTCCAGCTGTATCTACACATTGTCTACACATAATTGGCAGGTCTTTTCTTAAGCTGTGTTCAGATTTCTGGGTCAAGAAACCAGAAACCAGAAACTTTCCATTGTTGGTAAATCGGCTCAAACACAAATGGATCTCTATCACCGTGTTTACACTTGATCGCGCAACGGAGGATCAGATCCTGCGGTCGCGATCAAGCTCGAGGGATCTGATCCATGCCGCGTTTATACTCGATCCTGATCGCGCAGTGATCGTGCGTTGGACAACGGAAGCAAGCGTTCAAAGGTTATTCATTTCGCGCGAAAACAAACCGATCGTATATTTTTCTGTGGTCTTACATTTCTCAGACGGTCTTCACAAATCCCATTTTCTCCAAGCTCTGTGAGATTGTGTTGAACATCGCTATGTTTCGAGTGGTGCCATCCAGTTTGCCCAGTCAACTCTCGTGTATCCACAGCCGACCGCGAATATCCCTCCAATCGCCATCTTGTAACGTGACTGCCATGTTGTCTAAAAAAAGTCGATGTTTTCCACACGAATTTCCTCGGGACAAAAAACACTGGCCTATAAAACTACTACATAAAAATGGCTAGTCTACTGCATTCAACCTACCCCAGACGGTTACTACTATATGCAAATTCCCCTGCGCCAATTTGCTGCTTCGCTGAAAAGACTTGATCAACCGTGGTGCACCCTGACCTCCCACAATGCATATCGACATAGCCGCCATGATCGTCCTTCTTTTCTCAGCGTCGCTATGAAACGGACGTGCCCTTCGTGGGCTCTTTCGATGTTCGAGTTTCCGTTTCCCGCTGCTCTTCCAAACTGTATAGACTTGATATTTTTCCTTTTTACTTATCTGATTAACCTTTACCAATAAACAGTGTTCTCTTGTGCGTTTGTTTTTGGTATTTTTCTCTCTCTTTTTCTTTGTGCATCCTACAGGTACCGCGGTCCTACGTCGTCGCGGTCTATACATGTACACCTCTACGTGATGCCGGGGTAACGCACAGCCGGCTCTGTGCTTACGACCCGATGAAAGGCCTATATGCGGGGGGGATGGATGAGAGTTTAACCTCATTCCCTCCGCGGTGCAGCAAGTTGGAATGGCCGAGTTTGGGTTCGTCCCCTCATTCCGGGCTACTGCTGCTACCACTGCCAGTCCGAAGGAATTCCGGGCGGTTAGATACTAGGCATGCCTTGAAGGCTACGTGTCTAATCGTCCCGAAGAGGCCTACGGCCGGGGGTAGCTCGATACCACGGTCGCTACCAGAGCGGAGGGAGAACGCTCGCTACCGGAGGCGACGAAGGATGCCGCCACAACGGAATGACTGGCCCGGGCGTAACATGCTCCTTTTGTTTAGGAAACATTGTTACGACCCGCTGAACAGAGGCTCGCCCCGGTTATGATTTCCGGTCTCCCGAGCCGATATACTAGCTGTCTACGGGTAAGAGCCGTGATGACGTGCTTTCGCTCCCCATGTCTGCCGGGCTCGATTGCGGACGTCAGAGAGATGGCCTGTCTGCGTGCAGCCTCCAGTGGTCCTAGCTATTATTCTGCACACTCCACGCCTTTGTCCGATGTACAAAGCCTCAGACGTCAGTGTATATGAGCAGTGCTACTATCGTACCACGGCTACGCCCGAGCGAACACCATTGCGGACCTTAGAGAGATGTGTAGAGGCTCGAGCAGCCAATGAGCACCGTGACCCCACGTCCATTGTCTGGCTCTACCCAGACGGAAAGATGTGGAGAGATCTACATACACAGCTGCACGGCCCATCGTCCATACAAGCCAGGTCAACACCGTCGGCTTTGTCCCGTGATGCATCGGCGGTCACAATCAGTTGGACCCACTACAGTATTACACCGACGTCCAGTGACGATTGCCGCCTGGACGCGCCCACTTATCTGGCCCTCTCCGCCCAGTCCAAGCTCCATGGCGCAGTGTCACTTTTATTACTATAATAATGGACTCTTTTAATGCGCCGGTATCCGCCAAGCATGACGCTCATGGCGCATATCTATTATTATCCTTGGTCATCGGGCCACAATTTACAGCATACATGTAATTTTTAGCTCGAGATGGACTTTATACGAGCCTTTTCCGACCATCGCTCAACGAAAGTGGAGAGCCTCAACGCCTGCACCAACTCAGCCGCGATAGCCCTTTACGCAGCCGGGTCCAGCCGACTGTCACCCTCAGAGTCGGATTGTACCCGCGGTCGGACTGTCTCAAGTCGAGTCGTTCCACTTCCACGGCCGACTTGTCCTGTCCTATCCATACTGGAATCTGCTATATGCTGTACACGCACTTCCTACTGTACATGGATCCCATCCTACTGTCCGGCTCTACTAGAGCGGAAACGATGCCGCCGGCTCGGCCCCAAATGCAGTCGACGCACCTTGGGCCGAGTTGGCCCGCGGACGACTTAAGGCTAAACTCTATGCTTCCACGGATGCATTGATGGATAATACTTTCTTCCTCGCAGAGCGGAAAGCTGCCAGGATTCCCATTTGCAGTTTTTACCGCCCAATGGCCACGCCGGTCCGCACTATGTTTCCGGGCTCGGCCCTCTCCGGCCGCTTGCAGTCGACCTGCTTCATGGCGAGTTGTTCCCAGTCGAGTTGTCCAGTGCCCATGGGCCGATAACGCGTCCTACCTTAGCTCGACGCTACGGAGCGGTAACATGTACCCGAGACACGTACACTGAATCATCGTTCACTATCGCTACCGGAACGAGGGTCTACACGCACTGCACGTAACTGTTCAACGACCACGCATCAATGCCATTCCGGGCGCATTGTACAACCGTCAACATTTACGGCTCACACACTACTACAATGACTACAGCCAAGACCGCTCCGTGGCTCCACATCAGTGACCTCGGCGACCCTGGCAGTCATAAGTGTACTTCATGTATCCTGTTTGGACACTGGATAATGAATAGAGTGATATTAGGTGATTAAAATGCGAGCATGCATTAATTGACTTGAACTTCGGCTAGCTCACTCGCCATCCATGTTGTCCTGAGGTAAAAGGTCATACATGTTATAATACATGTACATGTTTTATACATATGTGATAATACTTGTACATGTACTGCTCACCACAAAGAGGCCCAAAATATATTGGGTACTGGGAGGTGACTAGTCAACCTGATCTTGTTCTACCTCCATGACCTGACGGGGTTACATAGTCTGAGATGAACCATCACTACTTATCACGCTTGCAACCTCTTCGGATCAGCTGACTTCCTCACCTTCTCTCATTCTTATGCTTTGAAAAGTGATAAACACTGTACAAAGTATGGTATGGATTGGAATTTTCCTCCTTCCTTTCTGTCAAATTCTAGTTATATGGCGGCACTTATACAGTGCCGAGTCACTACATGCCAAGGCAGGCAAGAACCCGGCATGCGTCAACACAGCCTACCTCCACCGTCAACTCCACAAGCCCACCGCTCGTTGCGGAATAGCTCCCGTTGACGATTGGCAACAACATTGCAGAACTCCGAAGCACCCCTCTCGGACCTGCGGGAATGATTTTTCGACGTCCTTGAGGCCTTAAAATGCCCATCGGCGGAAAATACAAGGCAATTTTTCTTCTCCATCGGCTCTACCCAGGACATTGAAGAATTACCATGAATAGCTGTGGCCACAGTCCCTTCCACGAAGGTCAACATTTCCAGCTAATCGTAACCACCAGGATGGCCGGCTCATGCCAGCCCTCAACACACTGGCCCTATACCCAATGGGTATTGACCCCGTCGACACGTACCCCGCACCAAACAACCTCTGCGAGCAGGACCGAAGTCGACTCGGGCCAGCCCAACAGTCCCCAGTTCCCTTCTGCAGATCGCAAACTTGGGGAACACACAGGGTATTCCGACGCCTTACGTCTGGCTGTCATTCCACATCATCGGATGAGTAGGTCATCTCTGCCAATGACCTTACACCTGCTGCCACACACAACAAGACACAGTCCAGAGTTTTCGACTCCCGGTTCCTACAAACCCCTGGAAGATGTCAAAAACACCCCGCTCAGGATACCCTCAGCATCCTGAGCCTCGTGGCCTACAGGTCTTTGTAGAGAATGGCAGTGACCTGATCCAACCAGGTCACATTCTCCTGGTATACGTTAACTCGCCCACAACACCTGGCTTCTCGGCCCAGATCTCGGCGAAGGACCGAACTACGTGTTTAAATGGTCCACTCGGAGCAACCATTGGACATCACCCACATGACGAACGCTGGACGTCAGTCACATACCTAGCATAGGCGTGAAGTTCCGACTCCAAGAACTCCAACCCCAATACAAGGATCAACTTGGAATAGTTCCTGGTGAGGTTTGAACCCGTGTCGTCTGGACTGGCGCAACGAGTAGGCCGCCACTCCGTACCAGCATCAGAACCACAACCACTGTGAGATTCTTAGTAGCCCTGCAACACATATGCCAGCACTCTCACTTATACCGAGAGCAAGCAAGAACATCTACACACCTACTCCTGACCTGTCACCCAGAGCGGATGGGTTGTGCCCCTCTGATCTGCGTCCCCGCCCTGGATCATCCAGGGGACGCCGGCAAGGACAACACCTCACTCCACCTTCCACTTCTCGACCGCAAATAACGACCCCACAGGTGGCCGCTGCGACCGAGACACTCGTCTGCCCTCCTACATAGCATGTATCATGTACAAGCCATCTTAGGCGCCCCATGTCGCCTCTAAGGACAGTACTGGCAGTGACTTACACCAAGCACTGGACACACGCCTCCAATAGTCGTGCGTACGGGCAGGAAACTTCTCACCACCGTCGAGAGACAAACTAAGGGGCTCGGCCCGGACCAGTCGCGCAACGACCAGTCAATACTACCTGGGCCCGACACCCTCCACTACACTTGGCTTGGGGCCTACAGCCCCAAAACCAACACCCAACATGCTGGACATCATACAAGGACCCTCACAGCGGGGCCTCACAACGACGCCTCTGTCATGGCTACCCGGTGACTGTTTATCCCCGATGTGGTGCTACGAAGATGTTCCCTCTCCTTCTCCTACTATTACACCACCAACGGCTATGGCGGACCTCTGCCTACGCACCAGCTCCACACCAGGCTCCAAGTTTCTTCTACCCGCAGCTACAGGTCTGCTTGGACTACATGCGATGTTTTCGAGGATGGCCCTCCCCTCTCAACCTATGTGGCCAATGCACACACCTCCTATGGGCCACGTTCTACCGAATGGCCCCTAGCACACTACCGTGCATCTACTAACCTTCCTCCTGTCAGTGGTTACGCCTACGAGGACCAGTAAAATCAGGGCCCTATCGATAGCTGAATGCCACATACGCCGGATGCCACACAGCACTCGACTCCTTCCAACCATAGGCTTCCTCACCAAAAACTGATGCCCTGTCTTCGAGCCACCAGACACCTCTGTATCGTCTCAGACATCGCGCTCCGGTGACCCGTCAGGCAAGCTAGGGTGCCACGTCAGGGGTCTGATGTGGTACCTAGCCCAATCTAAGGACTTTAGAAGGAACCCCTCTCAGCCCTTCGCCACTACCACGAAGCCCAGCGTCGAAAGTCACGTTTATCCGCTGGATCGCCTCGACCGTCAAGTTTGCATGCCCAGTCTGCCCATCTAAACCGGGCCAGCAAACCCACTGATACATCAAGACCCAAGATGCGAGAACAGTATTCACATCCTGGTCCTATTTCTGAGTTCTGTCATCAGAACTTGGACGAGGCAGCATGATGGAAATGCCCCTCCATTTTCTCCTCTTGCTACCTGAGGGACGTCCTGTGGAGCGACTTAACTCATGTACGACAGGAAAATCCTGGCTTCACCGACCTGGAAACCAGGATTCCTTCAGGCCTGCTGACAGATGGGCAAGACCTCCACGGAAGCTCTGCCCATGTTGAACTCACGATGGGCATTGTGCCCATTATGCTAACCTGATTCAAATCCACCAAACTTTCCTGGCTCTCCATGTAGCCAGCCCACCACCGTAACTCGGTGCCACTCTGCATATAGTAGTAACCGTCTGGGGTAGGTTGAATGCAGTAGACTCCCCCCCCCCACCTGTTGTGGGTTGAGTCTACTAGTTCATACCTACCCCAGACGGTTGCGTCCCGCCCGTCCTCCCCACTTCTGGCCTCGAGCCTCCTGGCTTCGAAAAGAAGGACGATCATGGCGGCTATGTCGGTATGCATTGTGGGAGGTCAGGGTGCACCACGGTTGATCAAGTCTTTTCAGCGAAGCAGCAAATTGGCGCAGAGGAATTTGCATATAGTAGTAACCGCCTGGGGTAGGTATGAACTAGTAGACTCAACCCACAACAGGTGGGGGGGGAATTTATTTTGAAAATAACTAAAGATCGGAACCAAACTATCATGCGCGCATGACCCGCAATGCGCGAATGAGTATTAAATCTTGCACGTAGTCGCCATTCCACAGTGTTGTAGTACTCGTACTCGTACTCGTACTCGAGTACAACTCGAGTCCACCAAAGTACTTGGCCCGTACTCGATTAAAAGTACTCGAAAACAAAATGTACTTGGCCCGTACTCGATCCGATGTACTTGGATTTTGGACGTACTCGACGTTAAGTACTCGGTACTCGATCCCAGTACTCGACAATTTCTGAAAAGAAAAAAATCGTTGATGACATTGCTCAACCTCGAACATATCGTAAGCTTGGTAGCACGATATCCATTTAATTATAACGTGTAGAAGCCTAGAGGCTTTCCTTGCCCTGGGTACAGTGTGAGTGCATGCACGTGCAAAGAGCGCAGAGATACATGAAGTGGAGTTAGTGGTTAGCGCGGCCCGTTAGCGCGGGATGTCAGGCTCAATGCCCAATTATGGTTGGGTCAAAATGATGCACTATATGTACATGTACAGTCCATGGTACATTCTCAATCGGTACATATTAAAATTGTGATTTATGGGCAAAAATATCAAGGAAGATACAGCAAATATCCAGTCCCTTACAGTGCCTACTTTTTATTAAAGAAAACATCTGCAGTTTTGATCTGGTTCTGTGCATGTACTCGTCCCGGGACTCGAACTTTGGTACTCGGACTCGGCCCTGTTCACGGCCTCGAATGTACTCGGACTCGATACTTAAGACTTGGACTCCGCAGCAATGTACTCGGACTCAGCCCAGTACTCGGACCCTGAAGTACTCGGAGTACTCTGTACTCGGATCTGAGGAATGTCAGTCATACAGGGTAATTGGGGTATGAAATATGAAGGCCGGTGTTTTGTGGAGCTGTCAATGACTGGAAATATGTTTATGTATTGACCTTTGACACAAGTAAATGACCAATAGCGCGTGATCTCATGGCTCGCTCGATGCGATGCGCACAACGAATGCATGCACATAACAGCACATGATTGTTTACATGTAGGCCCACTGTACGTTGTTTCGTGCACGTGGGATTTATGCTGCTGACTCATTTGCGCTGTCACTTTTCGTTCGTATCAAACCAACAGGCCTACAAATTTACACAATGTAACATCTAATGTTGAGTTTGTTAATCCCGAACAATGGTTTTACATTGAGTCTAAGGCGAATCCAGCAGATCTGGTTACTAGGAAAAAGACGTGTTCCAATTTGGAAGTGGACATGTGGTTGCATGGGCCTAACAAATTACATCTGTATAAATCTGAATGGGGTAATGAAGAAGTTAAGTCTGTCAAGCTATCTGATGATGACCCTGAGGTCAAAAAGACCTCGTCTGTCACTACGTGTGAAGCCATTGTTGGGAATATATCTAAGACAGATCAAACTTTCTTGTGTAGAATTATGGATCATTACTCTTCATGGTATAAGATGAAAAGAGCCGTAGCTTGGTGGATGCGATTTGTTGAGTTTGTTAAAGGGAATAACCCTTCGGGTATACTTACCGTACAAGAAGTACGCAATGCTGAAACAATTCTGATTCGTGAAAGCCAGTCAATGACATTCAGTTCAGAATTAGACAGACTACGGAAAGGCAAACCTGTAAAAATGTGCAGTTCACTCAGAAAACTAAATCCATTTCTAGATGAACAAGGTGTGCTCTGTGTAAGTGGCCGGTTGAAAGAATGTGACACTTGTAAACATCCGTACATCATATCAGGGAGTTGAATGGGTCCTAACACCGTGTTTACACTTGATACCGCGAGGGCGATCAGATCCCGCGAGGGCGATCAACGCACGATATAAGGGCGATCAACGATGAGTGTAAACGCTCGCGCGATCAGGATCCGATCCCGGGATGAAGAGGGATCTGATCCACCTCTCAGGAAGGATCGGATCCGGTTCCGATCTCGCGTGCGGGATCAAGGTTTGAGTGTAAACGCAACGCGGGATCGGATCCTGCAATTTACAGTGATGGCATCCGGTGTAAGCATGGCCAAGCGCGCGAAAACAAGTCCGTATTTTACCAGCCACTGCAAGTATTGTTTATTGCACGATGCACAGACAGCATGGTCCAAGATACAAACAACATTACGCTGGTAACCAATATTGTGAGCTGCACGCACGTGTGCCTAATAAGCGATAACTGGTACTTGCAACTTTCGTTCTCCTTTTCCTGTCTTCATGATTATTTCGATCGCCGTTCCAAAGCTTAAATCCCGTCACATTAGTAACATCAGAAGGAATTTCTCGATTGTTAAAGGGAGACTGTTGATTAAAAGGGTAATTAGAGCCTGTATCACTTGTAAACGTCTCTTCTCTAAACCATGTGTTCAGCAGATGGCTGATTTGCCTAAGGAACGTGAAGAATCTAACAAGCCACCATTTTCTTATGTGGGTGTAGATATTTTCAGCCCATTTCATGTTAAATATAGTAGATCTGAAGTTAAACGTTATACCTTTTTACTTGTTTAAGCCTTCGAGCCGTACACATTGAAAAGTTAGACTCGTTAGACACTAACTCCTTCCTTAATGGATTCAGGCGGTTTGTGGCCCGTAGAGGCCCACCTGAAGTTGTATATTCTGATAATGGGACTAATCTAGTGGGAGGTGAATTGGAGTTGAGAAATAGCATCAAAGGTCTTTCTCAACAGACTATCAGTGCCTATGCCATTAAGGAGAATATGGTTTGGAATTTTATTCCCCCACACGCATCTCACATGGGAGGTGTCTGGGAATGTATGATTGGTACTGTCAAAAGAGTCATGGTTCCTGTTCTTCCAAGAACTGTTAGACTTACTGATGAAATTCTGGAAACTGTATTTTGTGAAGCAGAAAGTATTGTTAACGGTCCACCACTGAACAAACTTAGTGATGACCCCTGTGATCACTCACCTCTCACACCCAATCATCTACTACTCTTGAGATATGGTCCTCGTATTCCACCTGGCAACTTCGATCATACTGATGTATTTCGTAGACGGAGGAGACATGTACAGCACCTAGCTAATTAGTTCTGGCATAAATGGCTGAAGTTATATTTACCAGAATTGCAGAAAAGATCTAAGTGGTTAGAAATAACGAAAAATCTGTCTGTGGGAGATTTGGTACTTATCTAGATGAAATGAGTACCCGCAATCTGTGGCCATTAGGACAAGACGAGCTGGTTAAGGTCCCCTGGTGCTTGCTGGGAAATTACTTTTCCAGGAAGCCACAGCCAGTAAACTGTCATGGGATGAAGCCATCCCCTCAGATTTAGAGAGAGAATGGAATATTTGGGTTGAATCTTTGTGTATCTCTGTTGGTCACTTGAGGTTTCCCTGATGCATTAAGCCACATAATTTTGACGATGCTGCATTAGAACTTCATCATTTTTCAGACGCCAGTTCGCAAGGTTATGGTTGTGAGGTGTGTTAATAAGTTTGGTGAAATCCATGTAGAATTGGTCATAAGTAAGAATAAGGTAGCTCCTCTAAAATTGTGTACTATACCATGTTTAGAGTTGCGGGCCGCTATTTTGGCTATCAAGTCCGACACGTTGAAACGAGAATTGGATCTAGGTTTTGTTGCACATATTTCTGGACAGATTCTGAAATTGTCTTAAAGTACATCAGAAATGACAGTAGGAGATTTCATGTATTTGTAGGCAACAGAGTAAGCCTTATTAGGTAATTTAGTGATCCCGAACAATGGTTTTACATTGAGTCTAAGGCGAATCCAGCAGATCTGGTTACTAGGAAAAAGACGTGTTCCAATTTGGACCTGGACATGTGGTTGCATGTGCCAAACAAATTACATCTGTATAAATCTGAATGGGGTAATGAAGAAGTTAAGTCTGTCAAGCTATCTGATGATGACCCTGAGGTCAGAAAGACCTCGTCTGTCACTACGTGTGAAGCCATCGTTGGGAATATATCTAAGACAGATCAAACTTTCTTGTGTAGAATTATGGATCATTACTCTTCATGGTATAAGATGAAAAGAGCCGTAGCTTGGTGGATGCGATTTGTTGAGTTTGTTAAAGGGAATACTGACCCTTCGGGTAGACTTACCGTACAAGAAGTACGCAATGCTGAAACAATTCTGATTCGTGAAAGCCAGTCAATGACATTCAGTTCAGAATTAGACAGACTACGTAAAGGCAAACCTGTAAAAATTTGTGTCTACTTCACTCGTCTTACCTGTAGAGCCACTACTTATGCATATTTCCCTAGACCGTCAGGTATTCACGCTAAGATTACGATACAACAGCGCCCCCTATCGACCTACCCACAGTGCCCCGCGGCATGTATGCCACGTAAGCGTCCTCTTTTCTCTTAGCGTCAGGGCGGTAGGACGTGTTTTCGTGTTTCATAATAAAGGTATTTTGTAGTTATAACGTGTGTAGAGTTTAGTAGTTATTTCGTGTGTATTATAACTATCGTTGTGGTGCGGTATGAAGCGAGTAGTAGACAGAGCAGGTTCCGCAAATCCTGGGGACAAAAGCCACCCCCTAGGGCGGATATCCGTGCTCCCATGTACGGACTCTGCCGGGTACACCCCGTTACCCAAGCAGCAGTCCCCTGCCAGACAATCCAGCCTGAGCGGGCCGGGGGCGCGGGTAGTTCCGTCGGCCCGGTTCGGGACCTCAGCCGGTCCCCGTCCGCGGCCAGTTCAGACGGAACTAGGAAGGTACACAAAAAGGGTGGCTCTGGCAAGGTTACCATAAAACCAGCCTCCTCTGCCAGAGCCAAACCCAAGAAAGGCGCTCGTCAGGGTAAACACAGTGCGACCGTGTGCCCTGCGCCTTATGCACCTCAGGACCCGGGGCAGTCCCAGCAGATTGACCACCGAGGCTCCGCAGACACGGTGCACCCTCCCGGCACAGTGGTGAGCGCCACACGATTCGGGGATGGGCTTTTGTCCGGTCTCCCCGACAGCGCAACGCACGCTCAGCCCATGGGGCTCGGAGCGCCGTTGGCCGGGCGAGCTATGGACCTTGCGAGTGACCCGGCCTGGGCCTACCCTGGTCCGTTAGCCTCGCTCGTATCGGGTTCTTCGGACCTGATTCGTTGCTCCGGGATCCCCATATCCCAGGTTGCAGCGGAATCTTCCTCGGACACCCCGCGGGGCTGTCCGTCGAAGAAAAAGGGCAAGAAAAAAAAGAAATCGGACCGCAGATCACACGAATCTTCGCCGAGTTCCGGTGATTCTTCTTCCCGGTCCCGCCGCAGCAAACGCTGCAAGGGCGAGGACGTGGTTTCACAGGGTGAATTCCTCCAGGCTTTTCAGTCCATCTCGGCCTCTATATCGGCCCTCGCTTCCCGCCAGACGAGCTCCGTTACCCAGCAGCCCGAACCCGTGGCCCACGCTCAAACTCCGTTGGTCATTGGTCACGGTTGGGTAGCCCAAGCACAAAGGGACCTGCCGCACACTGTCAGCCGTGCACCGGCGTCCCCTCCAGCTCTGAGCCTGCACCCATCGATGTCTATTGTGTCTGAAGAGTTCGCCCAGCCACAGGCCCATTCATCTGGTCGGCCTGCACCTGTCGTTGCCCGGGATTTCTCCGGTTCGCTGCCTTCTCATTCTTCAGACAGCTCAGCCGACGACGAGGGCGTGGCCCAGCTGCAACGGCTGTCCATCGCCGAGACAGAGCTTCGACTCCTACAAAGGGACATGATTCTTGTACTGCAGTTCCCACCTGAGCAGGAGCCCCCTCAGCCGGAACACAAGTCATTCAAGCGAAAGACGCGTGTAGCAGTATCTGACAGAGTTTTCCCGGAAATCCCACTGGACCAGGTGTGTGCCGAGAAGATTTCGGGGCTCATGTCCCCCACTGATAAATGGCGGGCGTACCCCAATCGGGCGCGGGATTATTATCACTTTCCCAAGCCAGATTTGGATAAGTTCTTCGCTACCCCAACTCTCTCCGATGCTACGAAGGACAAGTTGGTAGCAGATGAGGGACGCCCGGCAGCCAAGCGGCCCTTCATGGACAAGACCCGCTGTACACTGGAGGATACATTGAGGAAATTGGATGCCGCTTCCCGCCATGGTATGGCCGCGTCCTCCTTCTTACTCCTCCTCACGGAATATTTGGTTTCCGGTTGCGAGGAGGATACGACAATCCCTCCGGACATGCTTACAGCTGCTTTTCACTGCCTCGATAATGGCCTCCAGTCGGTGCTCAGCCAATTCGCCCATGTGTCCGCCCTTGCAACTTCAGTTCGTCGTGGCAATGTGCTGGATGCCCTTTTCCTCCCGTCTCCAGGCGCTCGCAAGAGGCTCGAAGCCCTTCCCCTTCTGGGTAACGATCTCTTTGCGGGAAAATTCGAGGAGTTCATACAAGCTGAGGCCAAGAGGTTGAAGACGACTGAGAAAATTAATCTGAAGAGACCTCCAACCTCGAAGCCGAAGTCGACGCGGGGCCGGGGCAAGCCATCGTACGTGATCCACCGACATAGCCCGCTCGGTGCGCCTGCTCGTGGTAGTTTTCGTGGCCGGACGACCACTTCGCCATCGGCCCGCCCCACGCAGTCGCAGCCTGCCTCCTCATGGCAGCCTGCCACCACTTGGCGTCAACAGCCAAAACCAGGACGTGGTTTTCTCACGCCCGGCCCCCGATTTACCGGGGCCAGGCGTAAGTGACTTGTCCGTCTCCTGCAGGCCTCCCTCCATGGGACCCGTAGGAGGCCGGCTCCAGGCATTTGCAGGGTCCTGGGTTCAGGTTACGTCCGACCGGTGGGTGCTCGACACAATCGCCCGAGGCTATGCGCTCGAGTTCACGAACACCCCCCCCGTCGGACATGCTCGTTCGGCCTACGCCTGTGCCGACCGATGCCTCAAAGCGCCGCTCTCTCGAGGCGGAAATAACATCCCTCCTCGAGAAGCGGGCGATACGCATGCTCCCCCAGGGGGAGCACCAGTCGGGGTTTATGTCAACCTTCTTCCTGGTCCCCAAGAAGGAGGTTGGGGTATGGTGTCCGATCCTAAACCTGAAACCCCTCAACAAATTCATCCGGCCTCGTCGCTTCCGTATGGATACGCTGAAGATCATCCTCGAATCCATCCGGACGCCAGCATGGGGAGCAAGCATAGACCTGAAGGACGCATACCTCCACGTTCCTATCAGGTCTTATCACTGGAAGTTCCTACATTTTCAGTACCAGAACATCATGTACGAATTCATGGCTCTCCCATTCGGCCTCTCCACCTCGCCCAGAGTCTTTACCAGAGTTGTAAAGGCTCTCGGGGCCTCGCTGCGGAGACAGGGCGTGATGCTGTTCATGAACCTCGACGACTGGCTCATCGTGGGACAATCCCGCGAGGCCACAGTGGCGGCACTCAACCTTACCTGGAACCTCGCGGAGGACCTCGGGTTTATCGTCAACGTGGAGAAATCCCGTCCGTGCCCCTCCCAGTCCCCAGACTTCCTGGGAGCGTCACTCGACCTCCGGTCTGGGCTGGCCCGGCCCACGTGGGATCGCATGTCGAACCTTGCCAATGCGTATCCCTTTTTCTCCCGATCTCAGTGGCCCCAGCGGGCGCTTGGCTCAGACTGCTGGGTCTTATGGCCAGCCTGGTGGACGTAGTGGATTTCTGCAGGTTGCGGATGCGCCCCATCCAGCTACACCTGCTCTCCTTCTACCGGCCAAAATTTCACCACTTGAATCTTCCCGTGCCAGTGACGCCTTGGCTGCTGCCGCACCTTTGTTGGTGGCTGGACGTGTCAAACATCATGCCGGGCCGTGCCTTTTGCAGGCCCCACCAATCACTGACCATCACCACAGACGCGTCACTTTCTGGCTGGGGGGCCACCCTCCACCTGCGCCAAGTGGCGGGCCGGTGGGGTCCCGATCATCGCTCAAGTCACATCAATGTGCTCGAGATGCTGGCAGTATCCAACGCTCTCCAACATTTTCAGGCCTCCGTGACAGGTCGATCTGTTCTAGTCCGTTGCGACAATACGACCGTGGTGGCCTACATCAACCACCAGGGAGGCACGCGATCCGCCCAGCTGTGCGCGATCACGTGGTCCATCTTCCAGTGGTGCATACGTCACAGTGTGATTCTTTCGGCGGTTCACCTCCCGGGGGAGGAGAACTCCGCTGCCGACGCCCTCTCGAGGGGATGGATCCGTCCAACAGAGTGGTCTCTGCGTCCACAGGTTGCTCAGACTCTCTTCCAACTGATAGATTGTCCTCATGTCGATCTGTTTGCGTCACAGGACAACCACCAACTGCCGGTCTACTGCACGAGGGCCCCCGATCCTCGAACCTGGCAGACGGACGCTCTGGCGATACGGTGGGACGGGCTGCTGGCTTACGCCTTCCCCCCGTTCTCTCTCATCCCTCGCGTCGTGACCAAGCTAGAACAGGAGGACTGCAAAATGCTCCTCATAGCTCCATTCTGGCCCCGTCAGCCGTGGTTTCCGAGGCTAGCCAAACTTCTAGTTCATCAGCCAGTTATTCTTCCGCAGAGAGCGGACATTCTGTTCCAGCCAAGCTCGGGTTTTCTTCACCCGGCTCCGCAGGATCTCCACTTGACGTGTTGGGTGCTGTCAAGCAATCCCTCCGCGCAGCAGGCCTTTCTCAGCGGGCTGCGGCTATTGCAGCCTGCAGCCGCAGGGCCTCCACCAGGAGAATCTACGACAGCAGATTACGTCATTTTTCCAAATGGTGCCGAATCCGATCTCTGCATCCCCCAAATACTTCTGTAGGGGAGGTTGCAGATTTCCTGGTGTACCTCTTTGAGAGCGACCTCGCGTCCTCCACGATTAAGAATTATTGGTCGGCCATAGCGGCTGTCCACAGAGGCTTCCCGGATGGGTCCTCGGTGTCGGACAACCAGGCCCTTCAGCAGTTGCTCGCAGGTATGTTCGTTTCAAGACCCACGACTCGCAGGCTTGTCCCCACGTGGGACCTATTCGGCGTGTTGGCCGCGCTTTCTAGGCCACCATTCGAACCCTTGGGTGGTTCCACCATGCTACACCTGTCTATGAATGTAACCTTCTTATTGGCTGTAGCTACATCTAGACGGCGTAGTGAACTTCACTCCCTCTCGATAGAGGCGGGTCACATCCGATGGGAGCCAGGAGGTGTCCGCCTAATCCCGAGGGTCGGGTTTTTGACCAAGAATCAGTCAGAGTCGTTCTCTCCTCCTGATATCTTTGTCCCGGACATCAAGTCTTTCTCGTCTGTCCCAGACGACAAGTTTTGGTGCCCGGTCAGGGCCCTTAAGTGGTACGTCAACCGGACCAAACCGCTCAGGGCGGCTTGTTCCCAACTTTTTATCTCAACGACCCCGCCATATGGCCCAGCTTCTCGTGACACGATCGCTCGTTGGCTGGTTTCTGCTATTAACGCATCCGTGCATGCGCCGCCCGCGGGAGCCACTGGCTCGGCCCGAGCGCATGATATCAGGGCGGCATCCACCTCGTGGGCCTTTTTTAAGGGTATCTCTGTAGGTGATATCATCCAGGCTGCTTGCTGGAAGACCCCGAACACCTTCACGGAGTGCTACTTGAAGGATGTTCTCCAGACAGAGGGCAAGACAGGGAGAGCGGTGCTGGAGTCAGCTGCCAGGTCTGCATCCCGTGACTCTCTCCCCCCAAGGACCTCACAAGAATAGGTGAGTTCCTCCTTGGTTTTTTACTTTTCGTATGTACATTTAGCTTGTTATTTTGCAATGTAATTACTCAGGTTATTCATTAACCTTGTTCTCTCCCCTGCCGTGCAAGTCGGCGCGGCGAGCGTTGTCTTTTCCCAACGCAGGTTTCCTTGTCGGGCCCGCGTTTGGCCGCTAGTTCTTTACTGAGGCTGCGGCTTCATGGGTTTTGAAGCTTTGGGGCCTCTCTTCGGCTTGCCTGCCCAACCCTCCCTTGGGTGCGCAGGCTTCGCCAGGGCTTGCGCTGGTAACAGTGCCCCTTCCCGTATACAATAGCATCTCGCATACCCACCGCCTTTTTGCCGGTGCCAGTCTATGCATAAGTAGTGGCTCTACAGGTAAGACAAGTGAAGTAGACTCCCCCCCCCCACAGAAGTGTGGAAGAGGTCTACGAATGAGTACTTACCTGTAGAGCGTCCCCCCTCCTCCCCACTATTCTCGATGTTTGGGCATTTCGCTTTGAGTTCAACCGAGAAAAGAGGACGCTTACGTGGCATACATGCCGCGGGGCACTGTGGGTAGGTCGATAGGGGGCGCTGTTGTATCGTAATCTAAGCGTGAATACCTGACGGTCTAGGGAAATATGCATAGGTAGTGGCTCTACAGGTAAGTACTCGTTCGTAGACCCCTACCACACTTCTGTGGGGGGGAATTTCACTCAGAAAACTAAATACATTTCTAGATGAACAAGGTGTGTTCTGTGTTAGTGGCCGGTTGAAAAGAATGTGACACTTGTAAACATCCGTACATCATATCAGGGAGTCAGTCTATTGCTTAAGGCCATCGTGAGAGATACTCATAATGTTGCTCACGTTGGCGTTGAATGGGTCCTAAGTATCATCAGAAGGAATTTCTGGATTGTTAAAGGGAGACCGTTGATTAAAAGGGTAATTAGAGCCTGTATCACGTGTAAACGTCTCTTCTCTAAACCATGTGTTCAGCAGATGGCTGATTTGCCTAAGGAACGTGTAGAATCTAACAAGCCACCATTTTCTTATGTGGGTGTACATGTATTCGACCCATTTCATGTTAAATATGGTAGATCTGAAGTTAAACGTTATGGCTGCCTTTTTACTTGTTTAAGCCTTCGAGCCGTACACATTGAAAAGTTAGACTCGTTAGACACTAACTCCTTCCTTAATGGATTCAGGCGGTTTGTGGCCCGTAGAGACCCACCTGAAGTTGTATATTCTGATAATGGGACTAATCTAGTGGGAGGTGAATCGGAGTTGCGAAATAGCATCAAAAGTCTTTCTCAACAGACTATCAGTGCCTATGCCATTAAGGAGAACATGGTTTGGAATTTTATCCCCCCCCCCACACGTATCTCACATGGGAGGTGTCTGGGAACGTATGATTAGTACTGTCAGAAGAGTCATGGTTGCTGTTCTTCCAAGAACTGTTAGACTTACTGATGAAATTCTGGAAACTGTATTTTGTCGACCACTGACCAAACTCAGTGATGACCCCGGTGATCACTCACCTCTCACACCCAATCATCTACTACTCTTGAGGTATGGTCCTTGCATTCCACCTGGCAACTTCGATCATACTGATGTATTTCGTAGACGGTGGAGACATGTACAGCACCAAGCTAATCAGTTCTGGCATAAATGGCTGAAGTTATATTTACCAGAATTGCAGAAAAGATCTAAGTGGTTAGAAATAATGAAAAATCTGTCTGTGGGAGATTTGGTACTAGATGAAATGACTCCCCGCAATATGTGGCCATTAGGACGAGTTGCTGTAAATTTCAGCAGGGACGGACTGATCATTTCTGTGAGAGTTAAAACCAAGACAACAGAATTTTTGCGTCCAATAACTAAGATAGTTCTGTTGGAATCGGCTGAACAAGTATAATTCAGCTAGAAATCAGTTTGTACTGTCATGTGTTGTGGTGACAAGATCATTTTTGGCAACTTGTGTATGAAGTATGATTCTATGTGTGTTATAATGGATTATTTCTTCCTTTGCTGGTGTATTTATACCGAACTGGCACTTACGTGAATTATTTGTGTATAGATTCGTGAATTCAAACGAATATGTAAATATTCCAGTATTGGTTGTTATTACATTTTTTGGTGGCTTAATATTTAAAGTAATTGAACTAATTGTATTGAATATGCGTGTAACCAATTCAATGGGAGTGTTATCGCCGTGGATAAGTCATCCATCTTTTCGGGAAAGTTTTGTCAACATCGTTAATATATTCATTATTCAGACCCTGTTACTTATTTGCATATCCCCAATAGTTACATTCTTGTGTGTATTCAGCCTTATAATATGTGGTATGCTTCGATGCACCCGGGTAGGGCACGGCAGGCAGCCCTTAGCGCACGGGTGTAGAAACTTCATTTTAGTTCCTGTCCGTGTTGCGTGTGTTTTATTTTATTCGTAGTCAGCCTAACCCAGAAAACCGCCGTTAACCAGAATTCTACACCATGTGTGCATTGTGGCACTTTTTCCTGTAAACGATTTGAAAGTAATATAGTTCAGTTTTCTTACCTTTGGCTGTGACTTATTACTCATATACATTGTAGCCAATTATTCTCGGCTGAGACGAGCGCCTACTCTTCACAGGGTTGCTCCACAACTTAACTTATTACTCGTATACATTGCAGCCAGTTATTCTCGGCTGAGATGAGCGCCTACTCTTCACAGGGTTGCTCCACAACTTACCTTATTACTCGTATACATTGCAGCCAGTTATTCTCGGCTGAGATGAGCGCCTACTCTTCACAGGGTTGCTCCACAACTTAACTTATTACTTGTATACATTGTAGCCAATTATTCTCGGCTGAGACGAGCACCTACTCTTCACAGGGTTGCTCCACAACTTAACTTATTACTCGTATACATTGCAGCCAGTTATTCTCGGCTGAGATGAGCGCCTACTCTTCACAGGGTTGCTCCACAACTTAATAACTTATTACTCGTATACATTGTAGGCAATTATTCTTGGCTGAGATGAGCGCCGACTCTTCACAGGGTTGCTCCACAATTTAACTTTATTACTCGTATACATTGTAGGCACTTATTCTTGGCTGAGATGAGCGCCGACTCTTCACAGGGTTGCTCCACAATTTATGGAGCAGGCCGGTGAAGAGTCGGCGCTCGTCTGAACTGAGAATAACTACATGTGCGGCACAGTATACACTGAATAGTACATTGTACATACAGTATACGGAAATATATATCGAAAGGCGCGCGTAATGTCAGTGGCGCGGATTCAGAGTCGAGTGGTACGGATACGGATACGGAGCAGTGATGTAGTACCTGATGCATATTAATGCTTGGCAGAGGGTTGCACCAACATACATTACCCTTTCTACAGAGGCTGCCGCCATGTCTGCAGGAGGGCGACGCGCCTCAACCCGGCAATAGCAGGTTGCTGCATTTTAAGTCGTGGTGCAGAGAGTGATCTCTGGATCCAACCTCAGCCTGTAGCAACCAATCAATCAGTGGGAGCATGTGCCACAGCAGCATGTTGCTGCATCTACCTTCGGGCGGTACTCCTTCGGTCTTCTGATGGCCATCCCCCAGGCAGCCACGCGACCCATCCCCATCTCAGCAAAATAACGATCTATCTGACGCAACCACGTGTTATGTGGACGCCCTACCGTGCGAGTCCTACTGGGTTCTCTCATAGAGAGAATCCGCCTGTCAGGATCACTTGCAGGGAATCTAGCCACATGACCGTACAGTTGCATCTGTCACTCACGTATCATGCAAGTATTAATAGGTCTCATCTGACTCTCCCTGAGTAACATCTCATTAGGCACACGGTCCCACCAGAGTTACCCAAGGATCCTCCTCAGAGACCCAGTACCGAGTACATTGAGTCGTCTCCCCAGGCCCCCAGTCAAGGTCCATGTCTTACAACCGTAGAGTAAGACAGGCAAGACCAGGGCCCTGAAGATCCAAATCTTTGTCATCTTGCATTGTAGCAAACTCCATACAGAACAATCCAGTGATGTTATTTGGGTAAGATGAATGCAGTAGACTCCTCCCCCATATACGTATGGGTCAAGTTTACTGGTGAATACTTACCCAAATAATACTCCCGCACACCTCCTCCCATTACGGCTCTTGCAGGAGAGCACTTTTGAAAAAGAAGGGAGATTACTGGCACGGCACTGCTTGGCATTGTGGAAATAGAGGGCGCACTCCGGTTGCTCAAACTTAGACTCGACCCCCACTACTGTGGGGGAGGATTTGCAAGATTAATATGATGTGAGAGGCTTTGCATGGTTGGAGATTTGAATGATAAAGGTACAGAACATGATTGGTATTAAACATACCCAAACAGAAATGTTCACAGATTTACGTATAACTTTCAGGGTATGAAGATGGCGCTGGTAGAATTACACCGTTCAGATATTTCCGCCTTAAATGGTGTATTTGTCCAGAAATGAGTAAATCAAAGACCGAAAACAGTTTTGATCTCGGGGTAAAGATCAAAACCATTCTTTATATGTTTTATAAGGAAAATTTAGTCGGTTTTTCGCTATTTTCTTGTGACTCAGCAGTACGATTGAGCTCAGATTTTCACAGGTATGTTATTTTATGTACATGTTGGATAAGACAAAGTGTTGTTCTGTGACCTTTGCCATGTATTATACCTCTAAGTGTTCCGCGCGAATGACGTTTGGGAATTCGACGATTTTGAAAGATCTGGAGGAAATTACTTTTGGCTATTGTGATGTGACTGTCACCTGAAGATGGTTAGAGTATCAGCCACTAGGTCAAGTTATAAATACATCTGGTCAGAAAAGTGCATGGTGCAATACCATAACAATATATATGAAGTGATGTAAAGCATGAGAACTGTTTTTCATGATGTCATGGTCACTTCCCAAAGATTAAACTCAACCCGCAAGGACAGTAAATTTCAAGAGGATTTTAACTCAGCGAGAGAACCAAAAACAAAGGCGGAAACAAATGAGGCACACCAAACAAGCTTTCACTCTTGTAGAATCAATAGATTCAATATAATGAATAACAAAAAATGACTCAATTCCTTTTTTACAATCGATACTACTTATAATTACCTAAGAAATTTCTGTTGGGCGGGGCGAGCAGCTGACTTAAATATGAACCAAAAGAATAATGTTCAGAGTTCTCTGCGAGCCTGGGAGATGGTACTGAAGGGTCCATTGGGTTCCTCTAGTAGGGTGCTCCAGACAAATCTCTGTCACCTGAAAGTCCACTGTCCGTAACGGGTCCTCTCGTTATGGCGAAGCCCATGCACGTCAGACGAAAAAAGGTGGCCTTAGGATCAAGTGACTCGGTTCCTAACCCCAAATGTTCAAAGTCGCCAACCAGACCAGGCATCACTGCTACGGTGCACAAACAAAACTCCTCGCTGTCTTCCAGCGATGGATCCCTGGTCTTGGTCTCCAGGCGTGTGCCCAAGGGGGTCAACTCCCCTTAGCTGCCTGCAGTGGGCACAATCGTAGTGGATGAAATGAAGGATGAAATGCACGCCTTAAAACTGGTCCCTCGCTAGGGCGGAAATTCCAGGCTCGGTCTCCACACACCGAAGATTCTTTCAGTTCAGTCAATTTGGAGTAAAAGTGTCGATCTGACAAAAAGAAACAATTTGCAAAATGACTGCTCGCCCCTATTGGGTTAGACTGCTGACACATTTTGTTGTTTGTTTGGAAATTACTTAAAGGGCATGTACAACATTGGTATTAAAGATGTTGATTTGTCATGGAGTAAAACCAAACTTGTGAATTTTATTTTGAAATTGATCACTGGAAATAGTAGAAAACAATGAAAAGCCGTTGCAGTTGTTACGCCAAATTGTGTGGGAATAGCTCTCTTATTTTTTAATCTTTCCAAGCTAAAAATCTTGTGGTGTTTGGTTTTACACTTTTCTGAGTAAATACAGCATATTTCATGCAGAGACATTTTTACAGTATATTTCTTCCATTACTATCTTATACCCTGACAACCCTGTATTGTTATACGTAAATCTGTGAACATTTCTGTTTTGGTTTGTTACCAATGTTGTATATGCCTTTTAAACTATTCTACTCACTTTACTTACAATAAAATAAGCACTAATAATTATACTTTTACATCTTACCAATTTTTGCATGAGAATTCTGGACTGAGGAAGATGTACCAAACTGCCTAGACTGAATGATGCTTCAACTGTTACATCCAGGTCCTGATGTTTATCTTGAGGTATGTATCCTGCCAAATGGATTCATTGTTTTTTGTACAAAGTAGCCTTTTACCCTTTTCACACTACAAAATCTTCGGGTTATCTCGGGGTTCAAGGCAAATCTTAACCCTGAGATTAAAGTGGTTGCTATGGCGCATTCACATTACACTTTTTCAGCCCCCAGTTAAGGAAAAATAAATGGCTGTTACCCCGAGGTTCGTTAACCCTGCTCACGACCAGGGTTAAGGATGGGAATCTCAGGGTTAACGGCCTAAACCCGGGGTTAGTATTGTAGTGTAAAACTGAGCAGGGTTAGGGGCAGTAAGGCAGACAACATGTTGTGTAGTGCTAGTGACGTGTCCCTTTTTGATCTTGCTCACATTCATCATGCTACATGACTGTGCTAAATGCTTGCGTAACACACAGCACAGGATCGCAGTCGTTGCTGCTTGTAAAAATCAAAACAGACAGACCTCTGCCTTCTTGCCCGATGAAGACGTTTCTGGTCACAACATCATCACCAGAACTGCGACCGATAACGCTTCCATATCGCCCGACACCATTTTCAGCTACAGCTTGCTTGTACTGGCCGATAATTATGTAAAAGCATTGCCAGACCAGCCAGCACACTCCGAAAGTCCACCTAGCCTGTGCAAAACCCTGCTTGTAGTGTGAATATGCATGGCGTTACCCGGGGGCAGTGTTGCCCCGGGTTTATAACAACTCCGGGTTAACGAAACAAATGGGAACGCATCTCAGGGTTTATGAACCCCGGGGTAAGAAAACTTTAACCCGAAATCTCGGGGTTAAGCAATTTGTAGTGTGAAAAGGGTACTAGATGACTTCTCTGCGAGCATCGATAAAATGACCCTTGGGCTATGGGGGTGTGTGAGTGGTTTCATGGCTTCTGACTGCCACATGAACAAAGATAATTGACTATTTGGGTCACCACCAACATAGGGCTGGAAAGCTCAATTGGTAGAGTGCCTGTATGGTATTCAGGAGGTCGTTGGTTCGAATCACGCTCCAGTCAATTTTTCTTTGTTCACATTCCAATGCCAAATTCAGTCAGTTTCCCTTGTGGTTATTTGATGATTATTCTTTAAAAAGTGGTAGTTCTGGAAGAAGTACAGGCATTGCAGTCGGCTCTTGTTAATATGAAAACAGGTTGAATGAAATTCCAACTATAACGAGACATCTCTTTGGTCCCAACAAAACAGTGAACATTTCTTTAGGGAGAAATATGCTGAAGATGAAACTGGACATTACAAACATTTGCTTACAATTTGCCTACAAGGTTAATTTAATAACCCATTGCCTCAAAGGGCATTTTTAGCAACCTAATAATCCAATGATAGCCAACTGTAACTCACTGAATACCCACTATTATTATAATTGTTCTGGCCAACTTGAACCCCCTGGCCATCTCCTTAAAGGGTCTATCATACTTTGGTTGCATACTGAAACAGAAATCTTCACAGATTTACGTATAACTTACAGTGTATAAAAATGGTGATGGTAGAAACATCGTTGAAAATATCTGCCTGATATGCTGTGATTATCCATAAAAGAGTAAAACCAATAAACCAAAACAATTTTGACCATAATTTTGATCTTTTAATTATAAGAAATAATGAGGAAAAGATTGTTTAAGAACTGTGGCCGTTTTTCAATTTTTTCTCAAAAAGTGGGCATCGTATGGGACTGAAATTTTCACAGATGACTGTTACTGTATCTTCCTTGATATGTTTGCTCATCAATCTGCATTTCTTTGACAAAAACCAAAGTATGAAATAACCTTTAAAATGAGTCCCCACCAGACATGTGGCATTACAATTTGTTGTAAATTCTTACAAGTTAAAAGGTTGAATTTGAGTCAATACTTAACATATTTTTGGCACTTTTTCCTTGTCTACAGGTCTTTACTGTGTGGACAAGTTCAGACATATTGGTATGTTACAACTCCTACCTGCATGGATGTACTAGACCCCAGCTTCTGTGAGGGAATGTTGCCCCAGCTTACATCAACGTGGATAAACATTTGGAAATTAGTTTCGTTGAGACACCTTTCTGGGTTGACTTGCTCACCTACTTTCCCTTTGGACATAAGTATTTATCCTGATAATCATAATAATATCAGTGTGTATTCGTAGTGTGAGTTTGTCTATTAACTTTGGTTTTTACCAGCGTGCTCATTTACTATGTCAAGGCTTATATTTATTGTGCAATCTTTTTACATATGTGTATAAATGTATTTTTTTTTTTTATGTTACCATAATAATCATTCAACCTTTGGGTTCAACCAAGTGGATGAAGAAACTGGTCAGAATAATTATAATAAAAATAATATAATAAAAATAATAATTAAAGGTACACTTACTATCCCACTTTGGTAGAATACCAAAATGTCCACAGGTTTACCTAAAACTTACAGGGTTTAAAGATTGCTATGGTAAAAAATACTGTTATTACAAATGTTTCCACCTGAAATGCTGTATTCATCCAGAAATAAGTGAAACAAAAGACCGAAAAACAGTTTTGATATCTGAGATCAAAATCTCACAATTACAATTATATTTACAATTTTTCATAACGATTATTGAAATGGTTTTCACTGTTTTCTACTGTTTCCAATGATCAATTGAGCTGAAGTTCACAGGCGCTTCATGACAAATCAAGTTATGAACAGACTGCAGCTGTTCTGTCCATTATCAAAGTATATTGATAGTACCGTTAAGGCATTTATTTAGCATTCTTACACAAGTGGTATCAATGCTATTTTTATCCCTGATCATCGGACCCATTTACATTCCTGAAACAATCTCAGCTCCCTGGGGAGTATACAGCCTGCAGCTGCCTGCAAAGCGCGCAGGGCTAATCAAACACACAAAGCCATCTCTACCCTCACAGGTACCCATTTACAACTGGGTAAAGAGGTGCAATATGTGATCAAGCATCTTGCCCCAGGCCAGGATGCTAGCACCACTAGCCCATGGTTGGATTCGAACCCACAATCTGTAGATTGACCTCAAGGTCTTGAGTACGACACGCCCAGTAGTGTAGACACGTCCCCAGACCTGGGGGTATGATCCTGTAGCTGGATCGTATGTTGTGTGTGTTTTACACGGTCATGCAGCCGGTACCAGCCTCCATGGTACCAGGCAGGCTAAATGTAAGTCATGTAACTAGTCGAGTGGCACCGTGCTTTTAGTGCACATGCATAGTCAACAGCCAGTTGTACATGGGTCTGGATCTGAGCATAGCGGTGTATATGGACCCTGTTTACGGGTCTAGGTCTATAGGCTTATATCATGTAAGATGTGCGTTGAAATCTGGATGATGATGCAACATTGCATGTGCACTAAACAACAAGCCTTGACCTCAGACAACATGGCCTTGGCCTCAGCCTTGAATGCTCGTGAGTAACTCGGCCTTTGCCTCTGTCTTGAATGCTCGTGAGTAACTCAGCCACACTCTTCTTGCTGTCGGTCGCGGAGCGACAAAGACGGCCTTCATGAAACTACTTGACAGCAGCTCTCCACTCATTTTTCTGCTGTGCCAGGGGGGCTAACCACTTTGGCTCTAGGTTCCGTTGTTTCATGTTCCTTTTAATAATGTCTTTGAAGCGCAGGCGTGGGCGTCCTCTCGTCCTTGTGCCTTCGCATAGCTGAGAGTAGAGGTATCCATTTACACCTGGGTGAAGAGGAGCAGTATGTGACAAAGTATCTTGCCCAAGGATGCAAGCACCACTTAACCCATGGCTGGATTCTCACCCACAATCTGTAGATTGACCACAAGATCTTGAGTACGACACGCCCAGTAGTGTAGACACGTCCCCAGACCTGGATGCGCGTGGTGACCAAGCTAGAACAGGAGTATTGCAAAGTCCTCCTCATAGCTCCATTCTGGCCCCGTCAGCCTTGCTTTCAGAGGCTGACGAAATTTCTAGTTCATCGGCCAGTAAATTCTTCCACAGAGAGCGGACATTCTGCTCCAGCCGAGCTCGGGTTTTCTTCACCCGGCTCTGCAGGATCTCCACTTGACGTGTTGGGTGCAAGCAATCCCTCCGCGCAGCTGGCTTTTCTCAGCAAGCTGCGGCTATTGCAGCCTGCAGCCGCAGGGCTTCCACCAGGAAAATCTACGACAGCAGATTACGTCATTTTTCCGATCGGTGCCGAATCCGATCTCTGCATCCCCCCAATACTTCTGTAGGGGAGGTTGCAGATTTTCTGGTGTACCGGTACCTCTTTCAGAGTGACCTCGCGTCCTCCACGATTAAGATTTATCGGTCAGCCATAGCGGCTGCCCACAGAAGCACCCGGATGGGTCCTCTGTGTCGGACAACCAGGCCCCTCACCAGTTGCTCAGGGGTATGTTTGTTTCACGACCCCCAACACGCAGGCTTGTCCCTGCTTGGGACCTATTCGGCGTGTTGGCCGCACTTTCTAGCCCCCCGTTCGAACCCTTGGGTGATTCCACCATGTTGCACTTGTCAATGAAGGTTGCCTTTCTATTGGCCGTGGCTACATCCACACGACGTAGCGAACTTCAATCCCTCAGGATAGAGCCGGGCCACATCCGATGGGAGCCAGGAGGTGTCCGCCTAATCCCGAGGGTCAAGTTTTTGACCAAGAATCAGTCAGAGTTGTTCTCTCCTCCTGATATCTTTGTCCCGGACATCAAGTCTTTCTCGTCTGTCCCAGACGACAAGTTGTGGTGCCCTGTCGGGGCCCTTAAATGGTACATCAACCGGACCAGGCCACTCAGGGCGGCTTGTTCCTAACTATTTATCTCAACGACCCTGCCGTATGGACCAGCTTTTCGCGACACGATCGCTCGCTGGCTAGTTTTGGCCATTAATGCATCCCCGCATTGTGAGTCTTTGTCCTAGTGATAATGAGCTGTCTCAACCTGACAAACAAACTCGACAGGTTCAACGACGTAAGAGCAGTATCCATATCCTGGTCTTAACCTCCAAAAGTCCCAATCACAGACATATGCAAGTCAGTGTGTTACAAGGGCCCCTCAACACTCACCTCAGACTGCTACCTGAGGAACATCCTCCTGCAGAGCAACTCCGCACATGGCAGGGTCTCCTTCACTCATCTTACCTGTAGAGCCACTACTAATGCATATTTCCCTAGACCGTCAGGTATCCACGCTAAGAATTTGATACAACAGTGCCCCCTATCCGACCTACCTACAGTGCCCCGTGCCACCCTCCACCCACACCAAGTGACGGGCCGGTGGGTCCCCGATCATTGCTCATGTCACTTCAATGTGCTCGAGATGCTGGCAGTCTCCAACGCTCTCCAGCATTTTCAGCCATCCGTGACAGGTCGATCTGTCCTAATCCGTTGTGACAAAACGACCGTGGTGGCCTACATCAGCCGCCAGGGAGGCAGGCGATCCCCCCAGCTGTGTGCAATCACGTGGACCATTTTCCAGTGGTGCATATGTCACAGTGTGATTCTCTCGGCGGTTCACCTCCCGGGGAGGAGAACTCCGTTGCCAACACCCTCTTGAGGGGATGGATCCGACCAACAGAGTGGTCTCTGCATCCACAGGTTGCTCAGACTCTTTTCCGACTGATAGACCGTCCTCATGTCGGTCTACTGCACGAGGGCCCCCGATCCCCGGGCATGGCAGACGGACGCTCTGGTGATGCGCGTGGTGACAAAATTTCTAGTTCATCGGCCAGTAATTCTTCCGCAGAGAGCGGACATTCTGCTCCAGCCGAGCTCGGGTTTTCTTCACCCAGCTCTGCTGGATCTCCACTTGACGTGTTGGGTGCAAGCAATCCCTCCGCACAGCTTGCTTTTCTCAGCATCCCCCCAATACTTCTGTAGGGGAGGTTGCAGATTTTCTGGTGTACCTCTTCCAGAGCGACCTCGCGTCCTCCACGATTAAGATCTATAGGTCAGCCATAGCGGCTGCCCACAGAAGCACCCGGATGGGTCCTCTGTGTCGGACAACCAGGCCCTTCACCAGTTGCTCAGGGGTATGTTTGTTTCACGACCCCCAACACGCAGGCTTGTCCCTGCTTGGGACCTATTCGGCGTGTTGGCCGCACTTTCTAGCCCCCCGTTCGAACCCTTGGGTGGTTCCACCATGTTGCACTTGTCAATGAAGGTTGCCTTCCTATTGGCCGTGGCTACATCCACACGACGTAGCGAACTTCAATCCCTCAGAATAGAGCTGGGCCACATCCGATGGGAGCCAGGAGGTGTCCGCCTAATCCCGAGGGTCAAGTTTTTGACCAAGAATCAGTCAGAGTTGTTCTCTCCTCCTGATATCTCTGTCCCAGACGACAAGTTGTGGTGCCCTGTCGGGGCCCTTAAATGGTACATCAACCGGACCAGGCCACTCAGGGCGGCTTGTTCCCAACTATTTATCTCAACGACCCTGCCGTATGGACCAGCTTTTCGCGACACGATCGCTCGCTGGCTAGTTTTGGCTATTAACGCATCCACGCATGGTGAGTCTTTGTCCTAGTGATAAAGAGCTGTCTCAACCTGACAAACAAACTCGACAGGTTCAAGGACGTAAGAGCAGTATCCATATCCTGGTCTTAACCTCCAAAAGTCCCAATCACAGACATATGCAAGTCAGTGTGTTACAAGGGCCCCTCAAAACTCACCTCAGACTGCTACCCGAGGAACATCCTCCTGCAGAGCGACTCCGCACATGGCAGGGTCTACTTCACTCATCTTACCTGTAGAGCCACTACTTATGCATATTTCCCTAGACCGTCAGGTATCCACGCTAAGAATTTGATACAACAGTGCCCCCTATCCGACCTACCTACAGTGCCCCGTGCCACCCTCCACCCACACCAAGTGGCGGGCCGGTGGGGCCCCGATCATTGCTCATGTCACATCAATGTGCTCGAGATGCTGGCAGTCTCCAACGCTCTCCAGCATTTTCAGCCATCCGTGACAGGTCGATCTGTCCTAATCCGTTGTGACAATACGACCGTGGTGGCCTACATCAGCCGCCAGGGAGGCAGGCGATCCCCCCAGCTGTGTGCAATCACGTGGACCATTTTCCAGTGGTGCATATGTCACAGTGTGATTCTCTCGGCGGTTCACCTCCCGGGGAGGAGAACTCCGTTGCCAACACCCTCTTGAGGGGATGGATCCGACCAACAGAGTGGTCTCTGCATCCACAGGTTGCTCAGACTCTTTTCCGACTGATAGACCGTCCTCATGTCGGTCTACTGCACGAGGGCCCCCGATCCCCGGGCATGGCAGACGGACGCTCTGGTGATGCGCGTGGTGACGAAATTTCTAGTTCATCGGCCAGTAATTCTTCCGCGGAGAGCGGACATTCTGCTCCAGCTCGGGTTTTCTTCACCCGGCTCTGCTGGATCTCCACTTGACGTGTTGGGTGCAAGCAATCCCTCCGCGCAGCTGGCTTTTCTCAGCATCTCCCCAATACGTCTGTAGGGGAGGTTGCAAATTTTCTGGTGTACCTCTTCCAGAGCGACCTCGCGTCCTCCACGATTAAGATCTATAGGTCAGCCATAGCGGCTGCCCACAGAAGCAGCCGGATGGGTCCTCTGTGTCGGACAACCAGGCCCTTCACCAGTTGCTCAGGGGTATGTTTGTTTCACGACCCCCAACACGCAGTCTTGTCCCTGCTTGGGACCTATTTGGCGTGTTGGCCGAACTTTCTAGCCCCCCGTTCGAGCCCTTGGGTGGTTCCACCATGTTGCACTTGTCAATGAAGGTTGCCTTCCTATTGGCCGTGGCTACATCCACACGACGTATCGAACTTCAATCCCTCACGATAGAGCCGGGCCACATCCGATGGGAGCCAGGAGGTGTCCGCCTAATCCCGAGGGTTAAGTTCTTGACCAAGAATCAGTCAGAATTGTTCTCTCCTCCTGATATCCTTGTCCCGGACATCAAGTCTTTCTCGTCTATCTCAGACGACAAGTTGTGGTGCCCTGTCGGGGCCCTTAAATGGTACATCAACCGGACCAGGCCACTCAGGGCGGCTTGTTCCCAACTATTTATCTCAACGACCCTGCCGTACGGACCAGCTTTTCGCGACACAATCGCTTGCTGGCTAGTTTTGGCTATTAACGCATCCACGCATGCGCCGCCCGCGTGAGCCACCGGCACAGCCTGGTTATAGCTCTGGGGGGAATTTATAGCCATGAGAGCATCAGATAAACTGACTGGCTGGCGGGACCTCTTCAAGTCCCACCCACGACAAATCAAGACATGCCTTAACTCAATACATCCCACTAATGCTAGCCCAATTCCGTGACCCGAGGAACATCCTCCTGCAGAGCGACTCCGCACATGGCAGGGTCTACTTCACTCATCTTACCTGTAGAGCCACTACTTATGCATATTTCCCTAGACCGTCAGGTATCCACGCTAAGAATTTGATACAACAGTGCCCCCTATCCGACCTACCTACAGTGCCCCGTGCCACCCTCCACCCACACCAAGTGGCGGGCCGGTGGGGCCCCGATCATTGCTCATGTCACATCAATGTGCTCGAGATGCTGGCAGTCTCCAACGCTCTCCAGCATTTTCAGCCATCCGTGACAGGTCGATCTGTCCTAATCCGTTGTGACAATACGACCGTGGTGGCCTACATCAGCCGCCAGGGAGGCAGGCGATCCCCCCAGCTGTGTGCAATCACGTGGACCATTTTCCAGTGGTGCATATGTCACAGTGTGATTCTCTCGGCGGTTCACCTCCCGGGGAGGAGAACTCCGTTGCCAACACCCTCTTGAGGGGATGGATCCGACCAACCGAGTGGTCTCTGCATCCACAGGTTGCTCAGACTCTTTTCCGACTGATAGACCGTCCTCATGTCGGTCTACTGCACGAGGGCCCCCGATCCCCGGGCATGGCAGACGGACGCTCTGGTGATGCGCGTGGTGACGAAATTTCTAGTTCATCGGCCAGTAATTCTTCCGCGGAGAGCGGACATTCTGCTCCAGCTCGGGTTTTCTTCACCCGGCTCTGCTGGATCTCCACTTGACGTGTTGGGTGCAAGCAATCCCTCTGCGCAGCTGGCTTTTCTCAGCATCTCCCCAATACGTCTGTAGGGGAGGTTGCAAATTTTCTGGTGTACCTCTTCCAGAGCGACCTCGCGTCCTCCACGATTAAGATCTATAGGTCAGCCATAGCGGCTGCCCACAGAAGCACCCGGATGGGTCCTCTGTGTCGGACAACCAGGCCCTTCACCAGTTGCTCAGGGGTATGTTTGTTTCACGACCCCCAACACGCAGGCTTGTCCCTGCTTGGGACCTATTCGGCGTGTTGGCCGCACTTTCTAGCCCCCCGTTTGAACCCTTGGGTGGTTCCACCATGTTGCACTTGTCAATGAAGGTTGCCTTCCTATTGGCCGTGGCTACATCCACACGACGTAGCGAACTTCAATCCCTCAGGATAGAGCTGGGCCACATCCGATGGGAGCCAGGAGGTGTCCGCCTAATCCCGAGGGTCAAGTTTTTGACCAGCTTTTCGCGACACGATCGCTTGCTGGCTAGTTTTGGCTATTAACGCATCCACGCATGCGCCGCCCGCGTGAGCCACCGGCACGGCCTGGTTATAGCTCTGGGGGGAATTTATAGCCATGAGAGCATCAGATAAACTGACTGGCTGGCGGGACCTCTTCAAGTCCCACCCACGACAAATCAAGACATGCCTTAACTCAATACATCCCACTAATGCTAGCCCAATTCCGTGGTAACTTTCATATATCTCCCAACGCATAAATCATTTATTTTCATGTTTTATTGCCGTACCCGCCGCGAGATTGGATTCGATTCATCCCGCTGACCCCAGCTAGCTCAGTGGCTTAGCGGTATGGCTGCATTAGTAAGCAGGAGGTCGTTGGTTCGAATCCCACCTCAGCTCGTGCATGATTGTTTTCATGTCCACTTAACAAACACTGATTATTAAAAAGCTGCATAATTGGATAAATTGCACCTGTTGTATCTAGTTCTTAATAGTGTTATGAAACTTATGAAAGTATGCTTATGTGAAGAAATTACTATTTTGATTTAACATTTCCTTATAAGTAATTTCATAGTTTGGTTTTTGTCAGAGAAATGCGAATTCATGGGCAAAGGAAGATAGAGTAACAGTCAACTGTGAAACTCCCAGTCCCATACAGTGCCCACTTTTTGAGAAAACAGGGAAAAACACCCATGGTATTTTTAGGAATGTTCTTGTACTCTTGTCATGTGCATTGTGTAGCCTTTGAGAAAGATCCTGCTAGGATTAAAATGCCTCAGGCCCTCTTAACTCCAATCATTTTATACATTTCAGGAAAGAGTGCCAAAAATATGTTAAGTATTGACTCAAATTCAACCTTTTAACTTGTAAGAATTTACAACAAATTGTAATGCCACATGTCTGGTGGGGACTAATTTTAAAGGTTACTTCATACTTTGGTTTTTGTCAAAGAAATGCAGATTCATGAGCAAATATATCAAGGAAGATACAGTAACAGTAATCTTTGAAATTTTCAGTCCCATACAGTGCCCACTTTTTTGAGAAAACAGTGAAAACCGGGCACAGTATTTTTAAAATCTTTTCCGCAATATTTCTTATATTTAAAGTTAGTATCATACTTTGGTTTTTATCAAAGAAATACAGATTCATGGGCGAAAATATCAAGACAGATACAGTAACAGTCATCTATGAAAATTTCAGTCCCATACGGTGCCCACTTTTTGAAAGATCTTTTAATAGATCAAAAAGATTTTTGGTCGTTGTTTTACTCATTTCTGGACAAGTACACCATTTCAGGCAGAAACATTTTAACGGTATGTTTCTACCACCACCATCTTCATACCCTGTAATAAGTTATAGGTAAATCTGTGAACATGTCTGTTTTGGTTTCTTACCAAAGTATGATACTACCTTTAAAAGATCAATATTGTTTTAAAATTGTTTTTGCTCATTGGTTTTACTCTTATGGATAATCACAGCATATCAGGCAGATATTTTCAACGATGTTTCTACCATCACCATCTTTATACCCTGTAAGTTCTAGGTAAATCTGTGAAGATTTCTGTTTCAGTATGCAACCAAAGTGTGATAGACCCTTTAAGGAGATGGCCAGGGGGTTGGCCATCAACAATTATAATAATAGTGGGTATTCAGTAAGTTACAGTTGGCTATCATTGGATTATTAGGTTGCTAAAAATGCCCTTTGAGGCAATGGGTTATTAAATTAACCTTGTAGGCAAATTGTAAGCAAATGTTTGTACTGTCCGGTTTCATCTTCAGCATATTTCTCCCTTAAGAAATGTTCACTAGTTTGTTGGGACCAAAGAGATGTCTTGTTATAGCTGGAATTTCATTCAACCTGTTTTCATATTAACAAGAGCCGACTGCAATGCCTGTACTTCTTCAAGAACTACCTCTTTTTAAAGAGTAATCATCAAATAACCACAAGGGAAACTGACTGAATTTGGCATTGGAATGTGAACAAAGAAAAATTGACTGGAGCGTGATTCGAACCAGCGACCTCCTGAATACCATACAGGCGCTCTATCAATTGAGCTTTCCAGCCCTATGTTGGTGGTGACCCAAATAGTCAATTATCCTTGTTCATGTGGCAGTCAGAAGCCATGAAACCACTCACACACCACCATTACCCAAGGATCATTTTATCGATGCTCGCAGAGAAGTCATCTAGTACCCTTTTCACACTACAAATTGCTTAACCCCGAGATTTGCTGCCCCGGGTTAAAGTTTTCTTACCCCGGGGTTCATAAACCCTGAGTTGCGTTCCCACTTGTTTCATTAACGCAGAGTTGTTATAAACCCGGGGCAACACTGCCCCCGGGTAACACCATGCATATTCATACTACAAGCAGGGTTTTGCACAGGCTAGGTGGACTTTCGGAGTGCGCTGGCTGGTCTGGCAATGCTTTTACATAATTATCGGCCAGTATAAGCAAGCTGTAGCTGAAAATGATGTCGGGCGATATGGAAGCGTTATCGGTCACAGTTCTGGTGATGATGTTGTGACCAGAAACGTCTTCATCGGGCAAGAAGGCAGAGGTCTGTCTGTTTTGATTTTTACAAGCAGCAACAACTGCGATCCTGTGCTGTGGGTTACGCAAGCATTTAGCACAGTCATGTAGCATGATGAATGTGAGCAAGATCAAAAAGGGACACGTCACTAGCACTACGCAACATGTTGTCTGCCTTACTGCCCCTAACCCTGCTCAGTTTCACACTACAATACTAACCCCGGGTTCAGGCTGTTAACACCAAGATTGCCATCCTTAACCCTGGTCGTGAGTAGAGTTAACAAACCCCGGGGTAACAGCCATTTATTTTTCCTTAACCCGGGGCTGAAAAAGTGTAATGTGAATGTGCCATAGCAACCACTTTAATCTCAGGGTTAAGATTTGCCTTGAACCAGAGATAACCCGAAGATTTTGTAGTGTGAAAAGGGTAATAGGCTACTTTGTACAAAAAACAATGAATCCATTGGGCAGGATACATACCTCAAGATAAACATCAGGACCTGGATGTAACAGTTGAAGCATCCTTCAGTCTAGGCAGTTTGGTACATCTTCCTCAGTCCAGAATTCTCATGCAAAAATTTGTAAGATGTAAAAGTATAATTATTAGTGTTTATTTTATTGTAAGTAAAGTGAGTAGAATAGTTTAAAGGGCGTATACAACATTGGTAACAAACCAAAACAGAAATGTTCACAGATTTACGTATAACAATACAGGGTATAAGGTAGTAATGGTAGAAATATACTGTAAAAATGTCTCTGCATGAAATATGCTGTTTTTACTCAGAAAAGTGTAAAACCAAACACCACAAGATTTTTAGCTTGGAAAGATTAAAAAATAAGAGAGCTATTCCCACATAATTAAGCGTAACAACTGCAACAGCTTTTCATTGTTTTCTACTATTTCCAGTGATCAATTTCAAAAAAAAATTCACAAGTTTGGTTTTACTCCATGACAAATCAACATCTTTAATACCAATGTTGTACATGCCCTTTAAGTAATTTCCAAACAAACAACAAAATGTGTGAGCAGTCTAACCCAATAGGGGCGAGCAGTCATTTTGCAAATTGTTTCTTTTTGTCAGATTGACACTTTTACTCCAAATTGACTGAACTGAAAGAATCTTCGGTGTGTGGAGACCGAGCCTGGAATTTCCGCCCTAGCGAGGGACCAGTTTTAAGGTGTGCATTTCATCCTTCATTTCATCCACTACGATTGTGCCCACTGCAAGCAGCTAAGGGAGTCGACCCCCTTGGGCACGCGCCTGGAGACCAAGACCAGGGATCCATCGCTAAAACAGCGAGGAGTTTTGTTTGTGCACCGTAGAAGTGATGCCAGGTCTGGTTGGCGACTTTGAACATTTGGGGTTAGGAACCGAGTCACTGGATCCTCAGGCCACCTTTTTTCGTCTGACGTGCATGGGCTTTGCCGTAACGAGAGGACCCGTTACGGACAGTGGACTTTCAGGTGACAGAGATTTGTCTGGAGCACCCTACTAGGGGAACCCAATGGACCCTTCAGTACCATCTCCCAGGCTCGCAGAGAACTCTGAACATTATTCTTTTGGTTCATATTTAAGTCGGCTGCTCGCCCCGCCCAACAGAAATTTCTTAGGTAATTATAAGTAGTATCGATTGTAAACCATATTTGGCCATTTTTGTTATTCATTATATTGAATCTATTGATTCTAACAAGAGTGAAAGCTTGTTTGGTGTGCCTCATTTGTGTCCGTCTTTGTTTTTGGTTCTCTCACCGAGTTAAAATCCTCTTGAAATTTACCTGTCCTTGCGGGTTGAGTTTAATCTTTGGGAAGTGACCATGACATCATGAAAAACAGTTCTCATGCTTTACATCACTTCATATATATTGTTATGGTATTGCACCATGCACTTTTCTGACCAGATGTATTTATAACTTGACCTAGTAACTGATACTCTAACCATCTTCAAGTGACAGTCACATCACAATAGCCAAAAGTAATTTCCTCCAGATCTTTCCAAATCGTCCAATTCCCAAACGTCATCCGCGCGGTACACTTAAAGGTATAATACATGGCAAAGGTCACAGAACAGCACTTTGTCTTTTCCAACATGTACATGAAATAATAAACCTGTGAAAATTTGAGCTCAATCGTACAGCCGAGTCACAAGAAAATAGCGAAAAACCGACTCAATTTTTCTTATAAAACATAAGGAATAGTTTTGATCTTACCCTGAGATCAAAACTGTTTTCGGTCTATGTTTTACTAATTTCTGAATAAATATACCATTTCAGGCGGAAATATTTTAACGGAATGATTCTACCAGCACCACTTCATACCCTGAAAGTTATACGTAAATCTGTGGACATTTCTGTTAGGGTTTAATATCACTTAATTGTATCTCCAACCATGCAAAGCCTCTCACATCATATTAATCTGGAAAATCCTCCCCCACAGTAGTGGGGGTCGAGTCTAAGTTTGAGCAACCGGAGTGCGCCCTCTATTTCAACAATGCCTAGCAGTGCCGCGCCAGTAATCTCCCTGCAAGAGCCGTAATGTAAGGAGGTGGGCGGGAGTATTATTTGGGTAAGTATTCACTAGTAGACTTGACCCATACTACTATGGGGGAGGAGTCTACTACGTTCATCTTACCCAAATAACATCACTGGACCGGTCTGTATGGAATTTGCTATATCTGTGCAAGAGGACAAAGATTTGGATCTTCAGGTCCCTAGTCTTGCCTGTCTTACTCTACGGTTGTGAGACATGGACCTTGACGAGGCGCCTGGGGAGGCTCAATGTACTCGGTACTGGGTCTCTGAGGAGGATTCTTGGGTACCTCTGGTGGGACCGTATGTAGAGGTTACTCAGGGAGAGTCAGATGAGACCTATTACCTGCCTGATACGCAAGCTACAGATGCGACCGTATAGTCATGTGGCTATATTCCCTGTGAGTGATCCTGCCTGACGAATGCTCTCTATGAGAGACTGGTAGGACTCGCCTGGTAGGGCGACCGCATGACACGTGGTTGTGTCAGATAGATCGTTATTTTGCTGAGATGGGGATGGGTCGCGTGGCTGCCTGGGGGATGGCTATCAGAAGACCGAAGGAGTACCCCCAAAGGTAGATGCAGCAATGTGCTGTCACGGCACACGCTCCCACTGATTGATTGGTTGTTACAGACTGAGGTTGGATCCAGAGATTGCTCTCTGCACCAAGACTTAAAATGCAGTAACCTGCTATTGCCGGGTTGAGGCGCGTCGCCCTCATGCAGATATGGCGGCAGCCTCTGTAGAAAGGGTAAATTATGTTGGTGCAACCCTCTGCCAAGCATTAATATGCATCAAGTACTACGTTACTGCTCCGTATCCGTATCCGTACCACTCTACTCCAAATCCGCATCACTGACGTTACGCGCGCCTTTCGATATAATTTCCGTATACTGTATGTACAATGTACTATTCAGTGTACTGTGCCGCACATGTAGTTCACGACTCTTCACAGGGTTGCTCAATGAGTGTGGAGCAACCCTGTGAAGAGTCAGAGCTCATCTCAGCCAAGAATAATTGGCTACAATGTATACGAGTAATAAGTTAAGTTATGGAGCAACCCTGTGAAGAGTAGGCGCTCGTCCCAGCCGAGAATAACTGGCTGCAATGCATACGAGTAATAAGTTAAGTTGTGGGGCAACCCTGTGAAGAGTCGGAGCTCATCTCAGCCAAGAATAATTGGCTACAATGTATACGAGTAATAAGTTAAGTTATGGAGCAACCCTGTGAAGAGTAGGCACTCGTCCCAGCCGAGAATAACTGGCTGCAATGCATACGAGTAATAAGTTAAGTTGTGGAGCAACCCTGTGAGGAGTAGGCGCTCGTCTCAGCCGAGAATAACTGGCTACAATGTATACGAGTAATAAGTTAAGTTGTGGAGCAACCCTGTGAAGAGTAGGCGCTCGTCTCAGCCGAGAATAATTGACTACAATGTATACGAGTAATAAGTTAAGTTGTGGAGCAACCCTGTGAGGAGTAGGCGCTCATCTCAGCCGAGAATAATTGACTACAATGTATACGAGTAATAAGTTAAGTTGTGGAGCAACCCTGTGAGGAGTAGGCACTCATCTCAGCCGAGAATAATTGACTACAATGTATACGAGTAATAAGTTAAGTTGTGGAGCAACCCTGTGAAGAGTAGGCGCTCGTCTCAGCCGAGAATAATTGACTACAATGTATACGAGTAATAAGTTAAGTTGTGGAGCAACCCTGTGAGGAGTAGGCGCTCATCTCAGCCGAGAATAATTGACTACAATGTATACGAGTAATAAGTCACAGCCAAAGGTATAAAGAAAACTGAACTATATATTATTTACAAATCGTTTACAGGAAAAAGTGCCACAATGCACACACGGTGTAAAATTCATATTATAAGGCTGAATGGACACAAGAATGTAACTATTGGGGACATGCAAATTAAGAACAGGGTCTGAATAATGAATATATTAACGATGTTGCCAAAACTTTCCCGGAAAGATGGATGACTTATCCACGGCGATAACACTCCCCCCATTGAATTGGTTACACGCATATTCAATACAATTAGTTCAATTACTTATATTAAGCCACCAAAAAATGTAATAACATGCAATACTGGAATATTTACATATTCGTTTGAATTCACGAATCTATACGCAAATAATTCACGTAAGTGCCAGTTCGGTATAAATGCACCAGCAAAGGAGGAAATAATCCATTATAACACACATAGAATATGACTTCATACACAAGATGCCAAAAATGATCTTGTGGCCACAACACATGACAGTACAAACTGATTTCTAGCTGAATTATACTTGTTCAGCCGATTCCAACAGAACTATCTTAGTTATTGGACGCACAAATTCTGCTGTCTTGGTTTTAACTCTCACAGACCTCATCAGTCCGTCCCTGCTGTAATTTACAGCAACGACTCGTCCTAATGGCCACAGATTGCGGGGAGTCATTTCATCTAAGATAAGTACCTAATCTCCCACAGACAGATTTTTCGTTATTTCTATCCACTTAGATCTTTTCTGCAATTCTTGTAAATATAACTTCAGCCATTTATGCCAGAACTGATTAGCTAGGTGCTGTACATGTCTCCACCGTCTACGAAATACATCAGTATGATCGAAGTTGCCAGGTGGAATACGAGGACCATATCTCAAGAGTAGTAGATGATTGGGTGTGAGAGGTGAGTGATCACCGGAGTCATCACTAAGTTTGGTCAGTGGTCGACCGTTAACAATACTTTCTGCTTCACAAAATACAGTTTCCAGAATTTCATCAGTAAGTCTAACAGTTCTTGGAAGAACAGCAACCATGACTCTTTTGACAGTACCAATCATACGTTCCCAGACGCCTCCCATGTGAGATGCGTGTGGGGGGATAAAATTCCAAACCATGTTCTCCTTAATGGCATAGGCACTGATAGTCTGTTGAGAAAGACCTTTGATGCTATTCCTCAACTCCGATTCACCTCCCACTAGATTAGTCCCATTATCAGAATATACAACTTCAGGTGGGCCTCTACGGGCCACAAACCGCCTGAATCCATTAAGGAAGGAGTTAGTGTCTAACGAGTCTAACTTTTCAATGTGTACGGCTCGAAGGCTTAAACAAGTAAAAAGGCAGCCATAACGTTTAACTTCAGAATACATCTACACCCACATAAGAAAATGGTGGCTTGTTAGATTCTACACGTTCCTTAGGCAAATCAGCCATCTGCTGAACACATGGTTTAGAGAAGAGACGTTTACAAGTGATACAGGCTCTAATTACCCTTTTAATCAACGGTCTCCCTTTAACAATCCAGAAATTCCATCTGATGATACTTAGGACCCATTCTGCTAACATGGGCAACATTATCACCGTGTTTACACTTGATACCGCGAGGGCGATCAGATCCCGCGAGGGCGATCAACGCGCGATCAAAGAGTGTAAACGCTCGCGCGAAAAGGATCCGATCCCGGGATGAAGAGGGATGTGATCCACCTCTCGGGAAGGATCGGATCCGGTTCCGATCTCGCATGCGGGATCAATGTTTGAGTGTAAACGCAACGCGGGATCGGATCCTGCAATTTACAGTGACGACATCCGGTGCAAGTATGGCCAAGCGCGCGAAAACAAGTCCGTATTTTACCAGCCACTGCAAGTTTTGTTTATTGCACGATGCACAGACAGCATGGTCCAAGATACAAACAACATTATGCTGGTAACCAATTTTGAGCTGCACGCACGTGTGCCTAATGAGCGATAACTGGTACTTGCAACTTTCGTTCTGCTTTTCCTGTTTTCATGATTATTTTGATCGCCGTTCCAAAGCTTAAATCCCGTCACATTGTGATTTTTTCTTTGAGGGTATACTCTCTAGCATGCTTTAGCCATTTTAATAGACGTAGTAGTTTTATAGGCCAGTGTTTTTTCCGCGAGGAAATTTGTGTGGAAAACATCAACAATTTGTTTTTAGAGAACACGCCACGGCATGCAGTCACGTTGCAAGATGGCGAATGGAGCAATACTCGGTCGGCTGTGGACACACAAGAGTTGACTGGACAAACTGGATGGCACCACTCGAAACATAGCGATGTTTAACACAATCTCACAGAGCTTGGAGAAAATGGGATTTGTGAAATGTAAGACCACAGAAAAATACGATCGGTTTATTTTCGCCGCGAAATGAATAACCTTTGAACACTTGCTTCCGTTGTCCAACGCACGATCACTGCGCAATCAGGATCGAGTATAAACGCGACATGGATCAGATCCCTCTAGCTTGATCGCGACCGCAGGATCTGATCCTCCGTTGCGCGATCAAGTGTAAACACGGTGCAATAGTATCTCTCACGATGGCCTTTAGCAATAGACTGACTCCCTGATATGATGTACGGATGTTTAGAAGTGTCACATTCTTTCAACCGGCCACCAACACAGAGCACACCTTGTTCATCTAGAAATGGATTTAGTTTTCTGAGTGAACTACACATTTTTACAGGTTTGCCTTTCCGTAGTCTGTCTAATTCTGAACTGAATGTCATTGACTGGCTTTCACGAATCAGAATTGTTTCAGCATTGCGTACTTCTTGTACGGTAAGTCTACCCGAAGGGTCAGTATTCCCTTTAACAAACTCAACAAATCGCATCCACCAAGCTACGGCTCTTTTCATCTTATAACCCAACAATGGCTTCACACGTAGTGACAGACGATGTCTTTCTGACCTCAGGGTCATCATCTGATAGCTTGACAAACTTAACTTCTTCATTACCCCATTCAGATTTATACAGATGTAATTTGTTAGGCCCATGCAACCACATGTCCACGTCCAAATTGGAACACGTCTTTTTCCTAGTAACCAGATCTGCTGGATTCGCCTTAGACTCAATGTAAAACCATTGTTCGGGATTACTAAACTCCCTAATAAGGCTGACTCTGTTGCCCGGTACAAATACATGAAATCTCCTACTGTTATTTCTGATGTACTTTAAGACAATTTCAGAATCTGTGCAAAATCTAGATCCAATTCTCGTTTCAACAACGTGTCAGACTTGATAGCCAAAATAGCGGCCTGCAACTCTAAACGTTGTATAGTACACAATTTTAGAGGAGCTACCTTATTCTTACTCATGACCAATTCTACATGGATTTCACCAAACCTATTAACACACCGCACAACCATAACCTTGCAAACTGACGTCTGAAAAATGATGAAGTGGCTTAATGCATCGGGGAAACCTCAAGTGACCAACAGAGATACACACAAATTCAACCCAAATATTCCATTCTCTCTCTAAATCTGAGGGGATGGCTTCATCCCATGACAGTTTATGGGCTGTGGTTTCCTGGAAAAGTAATTTCCCAGCAAGCACCAGGGGACCTAATAAACCAAGAGGGTCAAAAATGGACGATACTATACTAAGCATCTTCCTTCTACTTAGCATGCCACGTAAGTCTTGTTCTGCTATGAAAAAGAATTCATCTGATGAAACTTTCCATTTAATTCCTAAGGCCTTACTTTCAGATTGAGAACCCAACTCACAAAACTCCTTGGCTCTACATTCCTCAGGTATTCTTCTAAGCAACTTATCATTATTAACAACAAACTTGGTTAGATTAAAACCGCCATTTGACAGGGTTTGGGGAGTTTCACGGATTATGGTTTCAGCTTCAGATTCTGTGGCAACCGAGCAGAGTAAAACATCTACATAAAATGATCTATTCACAGCATTCTTGACCAGAGAGTGAGCAGTAGGAATGTCAGAAACAGTTTTCTGCAAGGCATATGCAGAGCTTGATGCACACCACACTCCCCCAATTAAGTGAAATGTCATTCTATAATAATTCAATTCATCATCAGCATACCAAAGGAATCTTAATACATCACGATCCCTAGTTGGAATTCTAACTTGATTGTACATCGCTTCTATGTCTGCCTGAATAGCTATACTGTGTTGCCGAAACCGCAGGAGGACTGGCAAAAGTTTATTAATCATATCAGGATCCTGTAAGCAGCGTTCGTTCAAGGACTTTCCCTTAAACTTGCAAGCACAATCAAAGACTACTCTCAATTTGCCTGGTTTCTTTTCTGTAATTACAGCATGATGAGGAAGATACCAAATTCTATCTACATTGACTTACTCGCTTTTAGGAACCTCTTCTGCATATCCTTTGTCTTCAAGTTGAACTATCTCGGTGTTGTATCTATCATACAGGTCATTTCTCTTGAGCGTTTTATGCAAGGAGTCTAACCTAGATTTGGCTACCATGAAATTATTAGGGAGAGGTTCTGATCTATCTCTCCATGGAATAGGGAGCTTGTAATGACTACCAGTCTTCCTATGTTCTTGATCCCACAAAGCTATCACTGATTTATCATGTTGTGACCAGGATGCATGCTAAATTCCCTCATTTTCTAGCTTCCATAAACGAGAAACGTCATCATGGATTGATGTGGCCAAAATAAAATTAGATACAACTCTACAACTAGGCAGATTCATAGGGGACCGTCCATTAAGGCACCACCCTAATAAGGTACGCACAGCAAAGGGCTGCCCTGAGCTTCCTCGTCTAACTTCTAACGGTATGAGTGCCTCGGCGTTATCTTGACCTATGAGCAAATCAACTACTACATCGTGGCGTTCATAAGCTGGCATAGGGCCTATCCCACCGAGGTAGGCATGAGCTGCTAAGTCCATGGGTGCGTTCTTAGCTGGTATTTCATCAACTACATACACTGCTGCTAACTTCAATGTTTCACCTGATTCAGAAGAAATCATTAAATTGACAATCTCGGAAATCTGTGTGCCTGACTTATTCAAAGTACTGAGTTTACATTCATGCAATTGACCCGTAATTCCCAATCGTCTAATAAGGGCTCTAGAACAGAAAACGAATTACTCGATCCACTATCAAGCATGGTAAACGCCTTACATCCACCATTAACCGTTACCTGAACTATAGGCATGTGTGTAGCTCTATCATCGAAATAACTAGCATTAGACACTTTAATATCTGGTGATGTATCCTCATTACAGTGAATGTACATTGTATGTTTTTGACCACAACCCTGAACACTACATACAGAACGTTTACCACAATTTTCAGTGACGTGAGATGCTACATGTAGAAGGCAATAATGTTCCGCACGAATGACATCACAAAATTCCTGTATGTCAGACAAACACTGTCTCATACACGTAGTGTACATGGACGCGCCCACGCACACACGTGTGCATGGTTGCAATGTTTGTCTGAGATCCAGTACTATTTTTAGTGCAAGTGCGGTGCGCTATTATGGCACAATTTATGATGAATAACAACATTCAGTCTTTCCTTAGGGCTCATACGTTTAAACTGTTCACAATGCCATAAACGATGTATCTGACTACAAAGTACACATGGAGGTTCAGGCTTAGTGTATGACTTATATTTCAAAGACATTGTTTCCTTATTAGACGGTTGCTTACAATTCTCAGGTTTGGATTGAAGATAATGATACAGAAAGGCTTGCAGAGGATCCCCTTTGTTCACCCTTAAACTTATCTGAGCGTTTAGGAAACACAGTGCCGTAAACAGGATCGATCACTTCACTGGCAACTAGTGCTACAAATTCAACCAATTTCCTAAATTTTGGGTACTGACCATCATCATCCTTAGACTTGAGAGCAAGTTTTCTCCACCTTAACTGAACATAGTTAGGAAATCTACTAATTATTTGAAGTATCAGTGCTTGTGGGTAAACTTCATCTAATGTGGTCAACTTAGAGAGAACAAGCAGCGCATTCTGCATATCATCGGCCAATTGTCTAATATCTTGAGGAGATCTTATTTGTTTACTTGACTTTAACTCTCCTATGAGGCGTTCACTCACTAAATGTGGATCACCAAAGCGTTTATCTAGGATGGAACGTGCGTTAGCATAACCACTACTACCTCCAATCAACAGACAACCTCTAATAGCTTCTTTAGCGCTACCTGCCGTATACTGCATCAATAAGTTAAGTTGTGGAGCAACCCTGTGAAGAGTAAGCGCTCGTCTCAGCCGAGAATAATTGACTACAATGCATACGAGTAATAAGTTAAGGTGTGGGACAACCCTGTGAGGAGTAGGCGCTCGTCTTACACGAGAATAATTGGCTACAATGTATACGAGTAATAAGTTAAGGTGTGGGACAACCCTGTGAAGAGTAGGCGCTCGTCTCAGCCGAGAATAATTGACTACAATGCATACGAGTAATAAGTTAAGTTGTGGAGCAACCCTGTGAAGAGTAGGCGCTCGTCTTACACGAGAATAATTGGCTACAATGTATACGAGTAATAAGTTAAGTTGTGGAGCAACCCTGTGAAGAGTCGGCGCTCATCTCAGCCGAGAATAATTGACTACAATGTATACGAGTAATAAGTTAAGTTGTGGAGCAACCCTGTGAAGAGTAGGCGCTCATCTCAGCTGAGAATAAATGGCTACAATGTATACGAGTAATAAGTTAAGTTGTGGAGCAACCCTGTGAAGAGTAGGCACTCGTTTGAGCCGAGAATAATTGACTACAATGTATACGAGTAATAAGTTAAGTTGTGGAGCAACCCTGTGAAGAGTAGGCGCTCATCTCAGCTGAGAATAAATGGCTACAATGTATACGAGTAATAAGTTAAGTTGTGGAGCAACCCTGTGAAGAGTAGGCGCTCGTCTTACACGAGAATAATTGGCTACAATGTATACGAGTAATAAGTTAAGTTGTGGAGCAACCCTGTGAAGAGTCGGCGCTCATCTCAGCCGAGAATAATTGACTACAATGTATACGAGTAATAAGTTAAGTTGTGGAGCAACCCTGTGAAGAGTAGGCGCTCATCTCAGCTGAGAATAAATGGCTACAATGTATACGAGTAATAAGTTAAGTTGTGGAGCAACCCTGTGAAGAGTAGGCACTCGTCTGAGCCGAGAATAACTACATGTGCGGCACAGAATACACTGAATAGTACATTGTACATACAGTTTACATCGAAAGGCGCGCGTAATGTCAGTGATGCGGATTCGGAGTGAGATGATGTCCGGCCTGCGGGGCAGGATCAGTGGAGTCTACACTAGTAGTCTGATCAGCCTGGGAAACCATGATTGGTGAGGCCAGAATGAGAGGAACATGGCACCGTTCCTGCTCTATCTTGGCTATTACCCTGGGGAGTAGCGATATGGGGGGATGCATAGGAGAACATGCCGTCCCATTTCACAAGTTATCATCAAATAACCACATTCGAACAGCAATCTCCAGAATACCGTACTGGCGCTCGACCAACTGAGCCATATCCAGCTCATGTTGGTGGTGTCCCTAGTATACTAGTAATACTAGTAAACAATCTTTGTTTGTTCGGCAGCCAGAAACCATGAAACCACGAACATACTGCTATATCCCAAGGATTATTTTATCGATACTAGCAGCAATGCTGCAACCTGAGAAACAGTACATGGGGGATCACTCAAAGACGGTGCGGCTTTTTAATCAATATAATCATCAAATAATCGCAAGGGAAACTGAGTAGCGCATCTGTTGCCAACGTCTGTGGGTGCGGAAATCTGGTGCAGAACACCAATACTTTGGCATTCTCGGCTGACGCGAACAAGTCAATGTGGGATCTGTCCATAAGCATAAAGATCATCTGTACCACCTCATGATGGAGGGTCCACTCCGTAGGGATGACTGTCCCCCTTGAGAGGGCATCTGCCAGGACGTTCTCGTTGCCCTGGATGTGGACTGCGCGTAAGACTACGCAGTTTGATATTGTTCACTGATAAACCTGCCAGGTCAGTAAGCACAGCTTGGCCGACCGGGTGCAGCCCTGACAGTTTATGTTTGACACCACAGTCATGTAGGACCTGATCAGTACTGCCTTGCCCTTGACTGATGTCTGGAAATGACGCAAGCATTAAATACAGCCTGAAGGTCATGTCCCACCCTAGTCTATGTGATAGACGCACTCGCCGTACAGTGAGCAAGCGTCTATCACATGCGTGCAGATTTCCTGATTAATTATGCAAGCCAACCCAGCACCGACCGCTCTACGTTTTGACCAATCAAGGGGCATCTACTATCGTACCGTTTGGCGAGTGCGTCTATCACGTAGATAGCTGCTGCCGCACGGATGCCCGAAATTGACCAATCAACATCCATCACAATCCTGGCAGAAATGTTCTCAAAACAGATCTGATTGGCCGATGTGATGCATTGCATAAAATTTGCATGCACACATGTATCAGACGTTCGTACGTTGTGGCACGGAGTAGAATGGGTGATACTCAGACTAGTCCCACCCCTTCCGTCTCAGCAAATTGAGATCATGATGGATTGGGAAAGGTATAGTTAAGGGGGATGAGTGGTGCAGGTCCGTCGTCAGTCCATCCAGTCTTTGCACCAAGACTGACAATGTGTTGCTGATGTTTTGGAACACCAGCACGAAGTCTGCGTTGGTCACACTTTGACCTACATCCTTGCGATAGGAGCAGTGAGTTTTCACTGAAGTGCCTATTTAACTATTCCTCAATGTTTTAACTGATTTTAAATAAGGTCCCAAAATGTGCATGAAATTACGTGTCTAAGAACAAAATCTATCACTACGCCTAGTTCATTTATGCGCTAGTCCCTCCAAACAATTACCCACCCACATACGAACAAAGTGGAACATTCCACCGCCCAATGAAAAAACAATGGGCACATTCCATGAAAATATCTGTAAAAAAGGCTCATTGAATCAACCGAGTGCCGATGAGATAAAAACAGTTCTGTGATGAGGGTGGGAACAGGATGGTTGAGAAATACAATCAACCTGAACTTGAATACAGGTATGATCAGAATTTCCGATTGGGTGCAGATTTTGGGAGTACAATTATTGGGATCTAGGCAGAGAAACAAATCAAGAAGGTATTTGTTATCACCAGCACGGTCAGGAATAAGAGTAGGAGTAGGTACAATCTGAGTAAGGTCTAAGGTTGGGCGGTTTTTGGTATTACTGAATATAGTAGCGGTTTAAAACAAAAAGAACAAACGAAACCAAAGCTTTTTTGAAATACCGACAGGTCAGCAAAGTCGGTTTTGAAAAAAGAAAGGTGGTATTGTAAAATTTGAAGAGCCCCACTTTTGTTGGCATCAGCCAGAGTGTAAACTAAATGGAGATAAGATCTTTGAGATCCATTTGTGTTTCAGCCGATTTACCAACAACAGAAAGTTTGTGGTATCTGGTTTCTTGACCCAGAAATCTGAACCCAGCTTAAGAAAAGACCTGTCAATTATGTGTAGACAATATGTAGATACAGCTGGAGACAGTTTATGACATCGTGTTTACACTTGATACCACGAGGGCGATCAGATCCCGGCGAGGGTGATCAATGCGCGATCAAAGGGCGATCAACAATGAGTGTAAACGGTCGCGCGATCAGGATCCGATCCCGGGATGAAGAGGGATCTGATTCACCTCTCTGGAAGGATCGGATCCGGTTCTGATCTCGTGTGCGGGATCAACATTTGAGTGTAAACGCAACGCGGGATCTGATCCTGCAATTTACATTGACGGCATCCGGTGCAAGAATGGTCAAGCGCGCGAAAACATGTCCGTATTTTACCAGCGACTACGAGTATTGTTTATTGCACACTTCCCAGACAGCATGGTCCAAGATACAAACAGCGTTATGCTGGTACCCAATATGTGAGCTGCACGCACCTGTGCCTATTAAAGTGATAACTGGTACTTGCAACTTTCGTTCTCATTTTCCTGTCTTCATGATTATTTTGCTCGCCGTTCCAAAGCTTAAAACCCGTTCATGTACATTGTGATTATTTCTTTAAGGGTAAACTCTCTAGCATGCTTTAGCCATTTTATTAGATGTACATGTATTAGCTTTATAGGCCAGTAATTTTTTCCGTGTGGAAAACATCAAAATTATTTTAGAAAACATGGCAGTCAAGTTGCAAGATGGCGAATTGAGCAATACGCGGTCGGCTATATTGACACATGAGAGTCGACTGGACAAACTGGATGGCACCTCTCGAAACATAGCGACGTTTAACACAATCTCACAGAGCTCAGAGAAAATGGGATATGTGAAGAGCGTCATAGAGAAATGTAAGACCACAGAAAAATATGATCAGTTTGTTTTCGCGCAAAATGAATAACCTTTGAACGCTTGCTTCCGTTGTCCAATGCACGATTATTGTGCAATCAGGATCGAGTATAAACGCGGCATGGATCAGATCCCTCTAGCTTGATCGCGACTGCAGGATCTAATCCTCCGTTGCGCAATCAAGTGTAAACACGGTGTGAATTGCAGACATAATAGGGTGTGTAGGGGAAGATCGTGAATTTATTTCTGAGAAAAGGGTTGGTGACCCTTTCATAAAGCTTTGTCCAATAATGATAAAAAAACAGGTTTTTTGGTTTGTATGCTAATTAGCATTTCCATATTCATGAGCAAAACTGTGATGTCATCTGGGGAACTGAGAGCAGTAACCCAATTTATTTGTGCACAAAAAGTTTGGGTTGTTTTATAGGTTTTCTGACAGACCTTTTCCTCCTCAATGGGTTTTATTTTGCCAAATATGTTCCTTTCACTCAACTGTTGGTGTAATTTTTTTACCAAACCATTTCTGTAGGTCAAGTTTGCCTCTTCATTTTTTATGTTTTTTTTTCATCATATTTTTGCTGTTGGTTCCCTACATGAGTATGCGTGAAAATCCCCCGTTTTACAAAGCCATTCAGAGGAAAACCAAATGCTGGTTTGAAACCAAAATAAGACTTGCCATTCATTATCTGTCAGTATATTCTCTGTCTGAAGGCAATAAAATAACCTGACTGAAAAAAGCACTGCATGAACCTTTTAATAGGTTGCCAATCTGTGGTATATTGTCAGGCACCAACCAAGGCCAGGAAGGCAACGTAAACATCTTTCAAGGTTGATGAATATGTGCACTTTCTGCAGACTGGACGTAGATTTGGCTTAACATTGTCAACGAATCTGCGACCCAACCAATTTTTGTTGATAAAAAAGCAGACACTTGACTTCATTTTAGATTTGGAGTCTTATTTCAATGGAATATACATGGCTTGAGAAGTACCCCAAATCTGGCGATACTTTATACCTGCTAATTCCTACATTTGCATATTTCCCCTAGGTCGAAGGCTTAGTTTGCTAGATTTTACGTATACCACAGCGCCCTCTAGGGCCCATACCCAGTACCAATGATGCCAAGCGGCATATTGTCCTCTTTTCTGAAAGCGAGTGTACCACAATTCCCTCCAAAGATAATACCAAGACCCAAGAAGGGTAGGAGGAAGGGAAAATTAGCAGGTAAGTATCAGCCCCTCATGGACAACCAAATCACGGCAGATTTGGGGTAGTCCACTTCGGGCCCTCACTTACCTGCTAATTCCTACATTTGCATAGATTAGCACTGAGAGGAGGTGGGTATAGGCGAGGATTTCAACAAGAACCCAAATAGGAATGACGGGCTAAACAATCAGCCCCTCGTGAACACCAGCTATGACAAGTACATGGACAACTACTGTAGTACTGTAGAAGCCAAGGTAACATATCAGAAAAGGGAGTAACAGCCCAGTAGGAATGGTCGCATCACTCCGACGTCTACCATGGGTGGAACGGTTCACTCCGTCATCATGGGTTTGCTCTTGAGATGAAGACACCGACGCTGAGATGACCGCACGTCCCATCCGACCCTCCGTCTGCAAGACATCCTTGAGGTAGCATGAGACAAACGTGGAGGCTGTTTTCCATGCTGCCGTCTGCAGGATTTTATGCATGGGGACCCCTTTGAGGAAGGCTCAAGATGTTGCCATCGCCCTAGTCTCATGGGCATGGTTTAGTAGGCCAGTCCAAGGAAGAGTTCTGAATCGCCCTAACCACCCAGCGAGAGATGGTATTACGAGTGGCTGGTCTATGAGGGGATGTCGAAGTTATGAATAGCTGGGAGATGGTGCCTCTGAGAGTTTTAGTGCGGGCAAGGTACCATTTAAGGCCCCGAACAGGGTACCAAAGCTTGTCCTCGGCAACTGTTTTAGGTGAAAAGGAGGTTGATTGGTTTTTGGCCAGGAAACCCTGGTGCGGGATCAAACGAACGCCGTGTGGCTCCCATCTAATGTGGCCGTCAGCGAGCGTGAGCGCATGAAGCTCACTACGTCTCCTGGCTATTGCCACAGCCAAAAGGAAGGCCGTCTTAAAGGACAAATCCACAAGGGATGCACCAGCCAGGGGTTCAAAGGGCTCCCGAGTATTTGCCTCCAGAACCTTACCCAGATCCCAAGAAGGCACTAGGCGGCGTTGCAGGGGTCGCTCGACAAACATGCCCTTAAGCAATTGGGACAGAGCATTATTGGATGAAACAGTCGATCCATCCGGAAATCCTTTATGGATTGCAGCAATAGCCGAGCAATAACCTCTAACAGTCGCCACGGACAGATTCTGGGAGAAGAGACACATCAAGAAGTCCCCAATCGAAGCTAGAGATGCTGAGCAGGGATCAACAGCTTCCCTTTCGCACCATCTATGACAGTGCTGAATTCTGCAATTGTATGTTCGGCGAGAAGACTTCCTTCGACCCTTAGCTGCCAGGGTTGCAGCGTTTGCCGAAAGGCCTGCTGTTCGAAGGGAAGATTCGACAAAGGCCAGCAGGTTAGGTGGAGTTTCCCTGGGTCTGGGTGGTGAAACCCCGACTGGGGCTGGCTCAGAAGGTCTGCCCGCAACGGCAGAATGATCAGGCGGTGGACCAGAAGTTGGATCAATCTCTGAAACCACGGCGGTCTTGGCCAGAAGGGAGCAATTGGAAGTAGCTTGCATGGTTCCGTCTCCATTTTCGCCAACACACGAGGAAGGAGGGAGATTGGGGGAAACGGGTAAGCGTACATGTTCTCCCATCCCAGTGACAGTGCATCTGTTGCCCAAGCCTGCGGGTCGGGAGCTCGGCTGCAGTACACTGGGAGTTGGTTGTTCAAGGCCGAGGTGAACAGGTCTATGTGGAGCCTGTCGAGTGCCAAGAAGATGCCTTGCACCACTACAGGATGGAGAGTCCACTCTGTGGGGAGAACTTTGCCTCTGGACAGGGCATCGGCCATGACGTTCAGCTTGCCAGCCAAATGAACAGCCATTAGTGTTGTGTTGTTGGATATGCCCTGCTGGAGAAGTCTCACAGTGTGCATGCATCACTGGCTAGACTTGGGGCCAAGTCTTTCTAAGTCGCGGTTGTTGTTTTTTCACGCAACTCTCTCGAAACCGCGCGAGACTCATGGCTACGGCGAGAGTTAAGTTCTCGGCCCGGGATCACTCAAAAAAAAAAGACTTGGGAAACCTGTTTTCAGTTTATACACGGCCTATGGGCTCTTTAGCCGAATTCCTATGGATGCGTCTGATTGGTCAATCTTTATTAAAGATATGAATATTCAATATGTAGGCCTGCGCTACATCCTCCACGTGTACACAGGGCTGATTCAAGTTGAATACACAACCACAGCCGTCGCACGTATCTAGGAATATAGCTGCAGTATGACTTCGTTGTTGCTTCCTGCGGCCCATAGGGCGCCCCCGCGCGGCGGATATGGGAGAACTCTGTCAGACATTCGGATCGTCACGAAGGTCACTTTTTCTTTACTTTTCTTCGAATCTCCCTTGGATTTCCAAGGGAGCCAATCAGCGAGCGAGTTTCAGCTCACATCATGAATTATTCATGTCAGACAAACATTGTTGACTGTATGTGTATTTACGTACGTTCGATGGCCTATGTCACGCTGCATATCATAATAATGCAGTATATTTTGTAATTTTTTCCCGGAAAGATTTTGAGGACGATGTACTGTATGTACTACGCAATCGAACTGGCGTTTAATGGCAGTGCATATTCTATGCCGTCTGGCTCGACGACGAGCTAGCGACCGTTAGTCGCGCTGTCGGCACGAATTGATGGCCTCAACACGGTTATGCGTTATTTGTGGAAAGCATTTAATTTCTTGCAAAAACTACATTTCACTTAGATCTAAATACCAGGAAAAAATACCATAAGTCCAAGAGTCTTCAATGATCACAATTTACAACCCCAAGAGGTAGAAATGATATATTTTGGCAACACCTGCCGCCCACAAGTGAAACATGGTGGAAGGAAAACAAAAAAATACAAAACGTGTTTTAAATTAAATGATTTTGTATCGTTGAAATGATAACGTCATATGTTCTTTTTTTTTAAACGCTTTAATTTTCGCGATTTAATTTCGCATTTGCAAAATCATTTCGTATCGTTGAAACGCACAGTGGTTTAAAACCCTATATGACCCAGACATCAGAATACTTCAGTACAAATAACGCTCAAAACAAGTTATAACATCCAGAAAATCACCGAGTTTGTTGTAATACCTCTCCAGGACGAGAGAAACATATTTTAACGTCAACAAAAGTACATATTTCCGATATTGTTGTCCCAAATACCTCCTTGTCAAAAGAGGGCGCAATTTACTTTAAAAAATGTAGTGTGCCCTCTTGTGTCTTTGAATTATATTCTGTGAACACGTGCATCCGTTTTACTAACGTCGATGATGCGACCGCTGAAGACGACGACTTTAGAAAACAGCAATAATACAATGAAGCATTATTTAGTTCCAGAATTTGTGGTTTTATAGGTTATTTTGTTACTTAACTGATTATTTATTTAGGTTTTGCTAAGAACAGTAAGCCCTGTCCGTTTATTTTCGTTGTTTGAATTCTTCTTTTGGTAATTTTTAACTAGTAAATTGAAAAAGTTTTCTAATCAAGATTGAAAAAAATTTATCTCTGACAGTCCTGATTCTTCTTAAAATTTTGTCTTCTGTAATTTTACCCTGTAGATTAACGTTCCTTATGATTTCTCTAGCGACAGCAATTTGACTGGGCCTTTTGAGTGGTCCACGAATCTTCCCTTTATATATTTATTTACAATTTCCCGATTTGATGGTGTCTGCTGATTTCGCTCCATGTCTGAAAATTGCCTGAAACAAATTAAACAAATTCAAATACTCAAACTAAAAAAATATAATGGTTTATTGAAAACGGTATTGATATAATTCCACCCAACCTAAAAGTTGTTCTCACAATGATCAAGAAGATTATACGACAGGATTGTGCCTTAAGAAATATACTACATGCTTCCGACCACAATGATCCGCAAGTCTTTGGTACCTAGTCAAAACAAAAATATGTTTCGTCTGTGAGTTGCAAAACACACTATAGCGATTTTTATGGCCACCCCCATAAGGGGCCGTCCATAAAGTATGTACGCACGAAATGCCAACTTTTTTGACCCCTCCTCCCCCTCTGTACGCATAAAGTACGCAATGGTCCCAACCCCCCCTCCCCCCCTGTACGCATACGCATTCCACATTAGGTTTTTCACTTCTCGTGGTCCCTTGCTTTAGCATCATTATAATGTCACCGTAATCCGGGCCGGTACCGTTATTGGGACGTCACTTTCAAATTCTGAAATGAATGACTAAAGTTTAACAGGTTTTTATACATTTACAGATGGATTTTACTATTTTTGTTCATGTTGAATGAGGAAAAAAAGGAAAAAACAAAACAATCCCGGTGCTTTTTTCACGTTTTTTACCTCTCTTTTTGCGCGATAATGCTATGCAAAATTTTCGTTTGCGTACGGTATGCTTTGGCCTTAACCCCCCTCCCCCCCTGTACGCATGGCGTACGCATCGGTAACAAACCCCCCTTCCCCCTTCGTGCGTACGTACTTTATGGACGGCCCCTAAACACAAATTTCCCCATGTCAGATCAGACCATTACGTGTTTAGGTGTATGTCTAAATATTTCTATTACCTTGATTCATATTGCCAACAAATTCTACAAAATGTAAGTATTATTTTCCAACTAATGCTGCACTAAATAAAAAGGAATTATCCCTTTAATGTACTGACGCGGTTACTATCGTATTTCTTGCAAAAAGAATGTGTCACTGCAAGTGCATCGCGTAAAATAACTAATAATTGTACTCAACAGAGGGCGCTATTTATTTAATTTAAAACCATAGATTTCTTGAAAACACCGTCATCAAAATGTTTCTTTTCCGAAACACATAGACATCGCGCCTAATTTGTGAATGATTTATTGAATAAATTGAATATAATTTAAGACTTTTCATCCAAGCCTATAATGGCAGATTTTTAAAAAGTGGAAGCTTTGATATTTGAATATTAGCATTTTGGGAGTCATTTTGACGCACATATTCAATGTGCCATTGCATCACTCAATTATTTTTTTTCTAGATCTTTTTGATATAATTCGAAGAAGAACATTACAGGCAACATTTTGATCAAAATATTTTTTACATATCTTGTTAAAATTTTCCGAACCTGCTGTTTTATTTCCTGATATGGTTTGCTTATTTTTTTTAATGTCATCTCATAATTGTTTACATTTATGATTAATAAACAAGAAAACAAAAAGCAAAACCATCTCAACATGTCATTTTATTTTAAAAACTGGATATTTACGGTTCACTGAAATGTATTTTGTATTCATCTTGAAAACAAAAATCGGACCTGATGTCTGGTCTTAAACCACTGTGCAACGTTAAAAAACTATGTACAGGTTGTTGGTTGGCGTACGAGTTGGTTGGCAAACAAGTTGGTCGACGTATGAGTTGGTCGGCATACGAGTCGGCCGGTGTACCAGTTAACCTCCAACATCATCATGTTATCGCCTATGGCAATGCCTTCAAGGGAATGAATATTGACTAAGACGGCCACATACTGTACATGCACGCCATGGCTTTGTTGTATTGTACCATATACATGTACAGCTAAGATTGTGTCATTAATTCCTGTAGCTGGCATTTTGCATATTCAATCAGCATACGTCATACGCGCTGTGCCTTATTACCATAATCTGGCCCCGCCCTCAAATACAAAATATCCAAGACCTTCGTGACGGTCCAAAAGTCTGCCAGAGTTATCCCATACCTGCCGCGCGGGGGCGCCCTATGGGCCGCGGGAATGCAACAACGAAGGTCTTGGAACCAAGACTACAGTATGACCTTGATAATGATACTTTTAACACAAGTGGGTCATGATTCGTGAAATTAAATATGTGGTTTGTTTTTATCTCCTTCGTGCATATACATGTAGGAATAAGTTATAAGTCCGTCTCACTAACTGTAGTTATAGTGTAGACCTACAATGTTAACTTATCCACTTGCTTTGGTATTATTCATTTTTATGAAGTAATGCACACAATGTTAAACGGATAGATTATACTTTTGTTCCAGCTTTATACAAAATTATTTATCAAATCAATCAACTTATGACATAATTGAACAAAAAACTAAATTTTAAAATGCTGTCCAATCATGGAGCCATAAAACAGAGTACACTACTGCTGCTTTATTTGAAATGGTATACACCCTCAAATAAAATTGACTCGTCTTAACGGCCGTCTCTACGGCAACCGCAATGCAAAACACGCCCATACGTGAATAAATGAATGTGTCTAAAACGGGTTTCCCAAGTCTTTCTTTTTGAGTGTATGGGCCCGGGCCAAAGCTGAACTCTCGCCGTAGCCATGAGTCTCGCACGGTTTCGCGAGAGTTGCGTGAAAAATTGACAACCGTGACTTAGAAAGACTTGGCCTTAAGTCTAAAAACTGGCTGGACAGAGTGCCCCCCTGCCGGTTGATGTAGGAGACTACTGTCGAGTTGTCTGACCGAACTTGAACAATCTTCCCTGCGGTTTCCTTGTAGAAGTGGGTCAGCGCCAGTGACAGTGACATTGTCACTTGCGCCAGGAGCCTCCCCCGAAGCCCCTCCCAAGGCGAGGGGCAAAGGATGATCTCCCACCTCTGCCTCTACGTCTAGAGGAAAGTGGCCGGTAGAAGGCCGCTGAGGCTGCCTGTATAGAGGCAGTTGAGGGCTGAACCGTGGCAGATGAGCCAGCAACAGGCTGGTTCGTCCGAAAACGAAAGGGCCTTAGCGGATTGCGTGGAAGGCGTTTGGAAGAGGTCTTGTTCCCACGCTTGGCCGTCCGAGATGCTTTAGGCTCCGGAGGCCTCATGAGATTTATCTTCTCAGTGGCTTTGATCCGCTTTGCCACTTCCTCCATCAATTCCTGGAATTTGTTGTTGAACAAGTCCGGACCCAGAAGTGGAAGAGCATCTAGGCGAGAACGTGCCCCATCCGAGGGGACAAAAATGGTGTCAAGGACATTCGATCTTCGTACCATCGTAGCAAAGGTTGAAATTTGTGTAAACTGCTCCATGCACAGATGCAAACACTCATCCATACATCTGAATGCCATTTCTGAAGATTCCGGGTAAACTTCAGAGTTAGCTTCATAAGCACACACCAAGAATTCAGAAAGCAATGGAGAAAAGCAGCTGACTTTCAAGCCAAAACGTGAGGCACTGTCCACCTTCGTCATTGTGTCTTCTAACTTGCCCCGTACACAATCCTGAAAGGGGGATTTCCCCGACGCACGGTTGCCTCCATCAGCTACCATTTTATCCTTGGCAGCGTCCGGGATAGCCGGCACCGACAACAAATTGTCGTGATCCTTCAGCAGCGCCTTGAAGGTCGGAGCCTTAATATTATCTTTGGGTCGCCACTTCTTATACACCGCCAGAGTTCCGATCCGATCTGCACATGCCGGGAATAACTGTCCCCGGGCCTGAGACTCGGGCGGGGCGGTTCAGCGTTTAAAGGATTGTCTTTCATCCTTATCCACCTGGGGCTCATCCTCAGTGGGAATCTTGAGCACCCGAACCATATCCGCCATGACGGCCCGAAAGCGGAGGTCAGAGGCAGAGAGGGGGTTCATGGTCGAAGGCTCGTCGCCAGAGAAATTATCCTCCCCGGATAACGGGTCGACGACTGCCTCGGGCGCCGGTGGTGGGACTGGGCCACCCCAAGCACCGGCCTTGTCCCCGTCGGCCGGCTTGCTGTGAGCGGGCGCTCGTGACGGATGAAAGGAACAGCCCGCATCTCGACTAGAATCAGAATCAGAGAAATCCTCTGATGAACACAGCGCACACGCTCCATGGTTGATCCCCAAGGGGGCGGAACTGTTTGATAGGCTCGGGTTAAAGTTGCGGGTGAGCGCTGGGGGACCAGTGACATCAGCGTGACCACACACAACGGCGGCTGGAACCGGGCTGACTGGGCCTATCGCCTCGGACCAAGCCGAACATCCAGGCACGTCGGCCGGGTCCGGCAACTGTATCGGCCGGTTTCCCCGGCTTTGATTTTTTACTTACGTGAGTCTTAGTAGTAGCTGGAGGCCTACCAGGCACAGCCCTACCTCTACTATTGCCGGCGGTGCTAGTAGTGCTGAGCATTAAAAACGGATTTCCCGGCTCCCGCTTAAAATCTAGCCATCCGGTTTCAAAATTTCAAAAACGGTATTTTAAAAAGTAGACTGACGTTTGCCCAATGAATAAACAACCCCAAAAGTGTAGACTGTATAATACATACTTGAATTTCAGTCGTTTTTTGGTCCATTTTGCCAAGCAGAAACAAACTTTTCGCAAACTTGATTAAAAAATATTGCGAACAGCCTTCCGAAAGCGACGATCACTCGAAAGAAGACGTAAACATATTGCGTATGACAGTACACAGTCGCCAATTCGCAATCGGGCCGGAAGTGCAAGCCTACGAAATATACATGTCGTACGTACAACGTGTGTATTTGGTGCATGTAGTCATGTCACGCTCGGTACCGTGGATTTCGGCCGGCTTCAATGCAGATTTTTAAAGAAATGTGACATGTCATGCTGAGCAAGTTATAAACAATTCTGACTGAACATTCTGTAAGGTAGCCGGCACCAAATCATCGCAAGATTCCCAAACACGCAAGTAGATCGAAACCAGAAACTGAATGTATCCGTCGCCGCAACGATCGTTGTAGCATGTTTTACACACTCCTACATACTGCGCTATGCATCCATTGATCATGCACATTATCAACACGTGCGCAATATATAGAGCTATCATTCAATTTTATACATTGCAGCTCGGGCAACTGCTAATTTTTTCAAAGCGTTTTCCGGTTTTCAAATCTCCGAAAATGCACAGCACTAGGTGCTAGACAGCGGCCTATCAGGCATGTCAGTAGAGCCTAGTAGGAAAGACTTTCGTCGGCTGGATGATTCAGAAGAGCCGCTCCGTACGGAGTCACCACTGGGGGAACGGCTGCGCAGGCAAGCTGCGACCCCATTCCAATCGTCCGAAGCCCACCTCTCGCAAATCTTGCACGGGTGGGTCCGGGAACAAACCCTACACTTCAGGCATAGATCATGCGCGTCCTGCTTGGAACGCGGCTTAATAATCCTACACTTTGTACAAGTAACAAAATTAGGTGGCCGTCTTATGCTACTCGCGTCGGCCATCTTGGAAAGAAAAAAAAGAACAACGAAGTCCCGTGTGCAACTCGCACTTGGAGACTCAAAATAACACAAAAAAGAAGGACTGAGGAACGCTGAAAACGAACGAATACAATTCTTTTATTCAAAAGGTAACAAAATATGGTTTGACTGAGGAGAACACGCTACTAGAACTAGCAAAAATCGTATATAGCAAGAGCTACAATAATATACGACTACACCTGATCAGCGCTAGAAGAAAAGAGGACGATATGCCGCTTGGCATCATGGGTACTGGTATACGTAAAATCTAGCGAACTAAGCCTTCGGCCTAGGGGAAATATGCAAATGTAGGAATTAGCAGGTAAGTGAGGGCCCGAAGTGGACTAAATAAATGCAAAGGGAAGGTAAGAAAATTTTCACCGTGGCTCAGAAACTGTAGGCCTACTTCGATTACGATACAAGAAGGATAAACACAATCCTCAGGGTGTGGCGTCGGGTGATAAAAAAGTTATTCGTGGTTGAACGATGTTGTTTCAAAGCAAATGAATTAAATTCTTCCAATAAAAAAACACATTTTGTAAGACTTCTTAATCTTAAGATTGCCAAGGAAATGCGGCTGAACCACTCATGATGTATGACACACTATTCTTTAATATTCCTGTGGGTGTCCGATCACAAGATAAGATGACGTAATTTGTGCCTTTACAAGTTGCTGGTAATACCAAGTACCCAGATTGTTTGGGTGCCGGTATACCGGCTGGTCAAAATTGGAAACCGCCCAACACTAGTAAGGTCATGAGACACAGCATTGGTTGTGTTGTGAGAGTAAACCAGCCATTCCTTATGGTGGACATTCAAATCGCCATTACCTCAGCAGAGGGATGAAGAGAGATAGATCGATGCTGTTTGATATTACGTCAAAAACAGCACCACTGTTTGATGATGGTGAACGGTACAAAAAGTACAGGTGAATGGTGGAGTGCAGAAGCGCAAGGCACAAGTGCATATATTCATGTGTTACATCCTCAAGTGAGGTTTCTAGAACAAGAGGAAAGGATGCCTTTGCAAATACACAGACATCATGACAAGGGGCAACCAGCCTGTGAATAACATAGCCAGGCACTGACAATGAGCAAGGAGGTCAGGGGAGTTTATCTGGAGAAATGACTGGATTGAAGCAAGATTCCCTATGACTCCTCTACCGTTGCAAAGCTTAAGTTTTAGGGTTTTAACAGCCCTACTAGGCAGGGATTTGGAAGCAGGTTGAGAATGGGATTTGGACTGGCATGATAAAAAGAGTGGAGAAAAAAGCACCAGAATTTGGTGACTCCAAAGACCTGGACAATGGCCCAAGATAGACAACAGAAGATCCAGCGAACCCTCTGCCGAAACAACAGAGGCACTCAGATGGCCTCGAAAAAGCAACCAGAAGTAGATGCATGGACCGCTATCCATGCATGTCCATGGCAGTACAACTGCCCCAGCATTTAACAACCACTGATAGATCAGCCTCTTGATACCAAGTTCCTGTACTATCAGGCGGCCATGACCTGCAGCATGTTTTTGATCTGTACCCTTCAAAGTGGCAGACTCAAAATTGTCAGCAAAAGAGGCACACAGAACAAGAAAGAAAGAGAGTCAACTTATAATTATGTCCTATGAAACGGTAAAGAAGCCCCTTACAATGGAACAAGATAGAGCAAGATAGATGCACGGGTCTCTTCACATTTCAAACAAGACTGGAAGTTGTAAGAAAACCGTGCAAAGACAGAATTAATTGTCTCTGCCCCTAACGATGACAGACTGCAAACCAAGGCTATCGAGTTCTATCTACCCAGGTTTGGGATCAGAGCAGTCCTTCTCCTAGGCAGACTGCTGGCCAAAGCTAATGGTATCCACCTACACGGTTTTGAGATCAGAGTTTTTCTGTCTCCTACCCAGAGCACATGGTTTAGGCGCCAGGGACACGCCTACACACTCTGCCATTCAACAAAATAAGGGTCAGCACGAGAAGCCAGACAGTAGGATTTGGTTAGGAGAGAGGTCATGCTATGGAATGGAGATTAGGATTTGTTGAGCCTGGAGCAATTGAATGAGTTCACAATCAAGATCATTGACCAAGTTATCAATGAAGGAGTCACTATCTGTGTCCAAGTGGGTTTTAGTCTTGGGAATCACTTGAGCGAGCACAGGAAAAGGGAGATGGTGCTGGTGAAGTAGCTTCTGACATTGTGTCTTAAAGAGTCCCAGGATGTTTGTACTTTTCATATGCATGGGATTTTACTAAGCTTGTTCGAGATCCAATTGTGGGCATATCATGAAGAAAATATCGCGATATTCGATATTATCGTGGTGACGTCATTTTTGTCTTTTCGTTACTTTCTTATTATGTAAGCATGCACGGTTGATCACTCACTAAATTTGATCACTCATCATGGTTGAAGAGAATGATGAATATCATACCTTAGTGAAGTCTTGGAATCCTGGTGTCTCCAGTAACTGCATAGCAAACAGCCAACATCCAGTCCAATCTGCTGGATGCATCTCACTGATATGAATCCAGCCATCCTGTGAAATGATAGATTAAATGGCACGTTCATTACTACTTGGAATAAACGTTTTTACTTGCTATGAGTACACTCCTTTGATTTGTTTGCCCTTTAATTAATAGCATACTTTATGCAAGAATATCTTCTGTCATAATGTGAAGGGAGTAGATTTGTAGAACTTTTCCTCAAGTTGTGTCGGTAATTTATTCACTTTGTTATACAATTTTGAATGTTATAAATTCTTCCAAGAAGAAACATTTGACATCAGGATGCTTTAGATTGCATGCTACACTGCCATAAGACTTAACCCTTTCAGTACCGTATTGTTTATTTCCGCGCCCGGGCCAGTGCCCACGAGCCCTGGCCCTATTGCGCGGTCAGCATTGGGAGCTGCCACGCTGCTTGGACTATGGGCCATCATTGACCTCGTTGACATCGGAACATGAAGAATCTTCTCCAGATTCGTCAGAATTTGTTTTAGATTCTTCACTAAAATTTACAGAATCCATATCGTAGTCAATTTTAGTAAATAAATCAGCTAGGATGTCTACATCACAGGAAGCCGTAATGGCAAAATTTGGTCTCAAATTCCGAGTTTCTTTGGTCTATCTTTTCTCAATGAATGGTAACACCCCATGCATTATACACCATACAAAAGCTGTGTAAACAAACAATTCGACTAGATAAGAATCAACTCAAGAGGGCGGCGAATGAAAATAATACGGAGAGTCAAAGATGCTACATGTAATTTTGTTAAGTAAACTTGACATTGGTAGAGAAGCGGTATGTGCGGCACGTTTTACTCGACATTGGTACTGAAAGGGTTAAGACTTCAGACATTGTAAAAAAGTGAAACAACATGTAAAAAGAAGTTTGACTTACATTTCAGATCACTTGAATCCAAAGGATGCACTCTCCTTTCAGACATACTCCAAGAATCAAAGTGACATATTGTAGTTCCATTGTGACATAGATAGCAGTTCCACCAAGACATAAATTGAGGTCTGCTGTGACATAGGTTGCAGTCCTATTGTTGCAGTCCATACACATTTGCTTTAAAGGCCGAGACTATCAGTAAGATTTGCAGATCATGAGTCATCATTTGCAGACAAATGAGGCTTGATGGCTGAAACAGAAAGCTGTGAAAAAAATCCCATCACCTTCCCGCACAATCACAACACTTAGAAATATACAAACATAACTTGAGGATCAAGGGGCCATTTTATGATGATTCATATTTTGTTGATAATTTTGTTATAATGAGGTTGTTCATGATTCTTAACCATGAATAATCATGGCGTTTTGCATCCATTATATTGACTCTTCATATCAAAAATATATCATTCTACAAATACAACTTTTAATATTTGATTGTCCTTTTGACTGAATTTAGAAACTGCAGTCATATAACAATATGAATTCCCCCCCCCACAGAAGTCTGGTAGGGTCTACGAACAAATACTTACATGTAGAGCCACTACTTATGCATATTTCCCTTGACCGTCAGGTATTCATGCTAAGAATTGATACAACAGCGCCCCCTATTGACCCACCCACAGTTCCTCGCAGCATGTTAACCACATAAGCATCATCTTTTCTCGGTTGAACTCAGGGCGGAATGCCCAAACATCGAGAATAGTGGGGAGGAGGGGGGGACGCTCTACAGGTAAGTACTCGTTCGTAGACCCCTACCACACTTCTGTGGGGGGGAGTCTACTTCACTCGTCTTACCTGTAGAGCCACTACTTATGCATAGACTGGCACCAACATTAGGCGGTGGGTATGCGAGATGCTATTGTATACAGAAAGGGGCACTGTAACTAAGGCAATACCTCGCATAACTTGTGTGCCCACATGAGGGCAGGGCAAGGAGGCCAGGCAAGACATCTAAGTTTCAAAAACAAACTTATGAAGCAACAGCCTTAGCAAGGAGCAACCAGTCGCGAACCTGCCTGGGGCATTTACATGAGGTTGCATCAGCACCCATTGCGCTAACATGCGCGGAAGGGGATAATACCGACAGTAAAATCCCGTGTAACGACATATTGAATGGTATGTGTACATCGGGGGTCAAAGAAAATGCTAGAACAATCGGAGGACTCGCCTATTTCTGCAAGGCCCCGAGAAAAGCGGGTCTCGGGATGCGGCTCTGAGGCCATCTCCAGCACTGCTCTCCTGATCCTGACCTCTGTCCAGAGAGCGTCTTTCAGGAAGCACTCCGCAAAGGTGTTTGGGGTTCTCCAGCATGCTGTCTGGATGATACCACCTACAGAAGCACCCCTAAGGAAGACCCACCCATGGAGGTAGGGCATGGTTCACCATGAGTGGAGGCCGCTCCGACCTCATGCATCTGGGCTGAACCGGCTCACAGTGGGCCAGGTCAAGGTCAAACTGCGCCAAAATTGTGTTGCGTATTTTTTCCGCTAATATGAAGGTAGAGGGGGTTTTGTGACCCGAGAACGGCAATAAACATAATTTCAAAAAGCTATGACGTCATTTAAGTGCTGAATTTTGATTGGCTGAAGTATTCATGTGTTTTGCATGGTGTTTTGACGAGAATTTCGAAATGACTTAAGTTAAGTTAAGGTTAAGTTTTAGACATTATAAAGTGAAACTAATTCATTTATTTCAATAGCTTATTAGCTCAATGGAAGCAATGCTTATTTTATAACCACTATAATTGTGATATTTCCAGCTTTTTTTATCATCGTCCCAATGTTATCTAGGTTTTAAAACTAAATAATCAGAACAGAAAAACAATATTTATTGAACAAATCTACAGAATATTTTGGTCATGGTATGGAAACCATAACAAAATTCTAATTAATTGAATGAATTGACAATCATTCATTTTGGGGCATAGCTATTGTTGGCTATATGTGACCTGCCACGACAAAATGAACGTAAAGTCGCACTCTGCAGTTTTCTGCTACGACGGTTCAAAGTAAAAAAATTAAGGGATGGTCGACTTTTTGATTTTTTGTTTGTTTGGAAAGAGTATATATTTTTCTATATAATTCCAAATTCATAGCGCATTCCGAAGCCTAGAAATGTAATTTAGAGACCAATTTCAAGCATGGCACTGTTCTTGTCCTGTCAGAATTGCAAAAACAACATCGAAAATAAAGGCCCAAAGCCGCCGAATTTTGTTACATTGTCACCCTCTTATCTCGAGTTTCTTTGTACACCCCTACATAATTTTGGTATTGTTCTAAAGCTCGTGATGTGGCCTTTTTATTTTCAGTTATGTAACCCTTGACCCTCCATTCATAAAAAAATACAAGGCATTTACTTAGGTTGTCATCGATGTAAACAGACATGCTTGTTGCTAACGCTTGTGGATTTAAGCACCGTGATTGGTTCCAGGCTATCACATGATTTTCTACGCATGCGCACGAGTTGTTATCCCTTGCACACTGCAGTACTTCCGTATGCCCAGAAATGGCTGTGGTTCTGTGAGAATTCCTTCATTTGATTTTATTAATTTGATTCTAAAATGGCCGACAAAGATCGAATCAAGATTGTACCCAACGATGCTTGCATTTTGAGCCTCAATGCACCGACAGTGATGCTCGGGGGAGCGTTTTACGGAGTTTTTTCCCAGCGACAGTCACAGCCACGGTGGTGCTTCGGACACCAACATTGGAAACGTGTCACCCACAGATTCTGATGCCGGCAACTACGAACTCATGGATGTTGATGATAACATGATTCATAACCAAACTTTGTTGAACATGTTGCCCTGAGTAAAAGCGTACTGAGTATTTTGCCAGTGAAAAAAATCTCAAGGCCCGATGATTGCAGTTGATAATCGCATAAAGTGAGTGTTGGAGCTATTTGGTATTCCATGCCAGGGAACCATCTTAAGTTCGTGCTTGTTTTAATAGGCCCTATCTTACCGGTATTTTAATTATTTCATGGTTTTTTTTTTAAACCCAGGAGTCTTTAACGAATTTGATCAAATTGATTTTATAAGCTTTCAAAATATGCATTTTGATGAGTAAGGAAAGCATTGTTAACATAGTCAAAATCAAAGCTGACCACTTTGTTTTCAAGCTAATTAGTACTGCTCATTTAAGATAATTTAATCAATTAATAAATTGAACAGTGGGTCTTTCCTCAACATTCTGATTTTTCTATGCATGCATTTGACTTGCCTCTTCATTTGACTTATTAAAACAGACTTAATTTCCATTCACTATAAAAGTTGTGCATTAAAGTGAAGAAACCTGACTTCTTTATTAGTATCAAATTATAAATCTCAAATATGCAAATTAGCAATTAATACTTGCTCCAATTCACCCTTTTTATTATTTACATTGCCAATGTTGTAAATAATGACGTGTAAAACTTTTGTGAAAAAAGAATGACGAGAACACATCCGTTGCTGTACAAGACCATACCACCTCCTGTTGTCTTCAGTTATTTCTAACTTGGTTTTTCATGCAAAACTTTACAAGTAATATTCTCATATTTTTGTTTTCAAGATTTGTGTGAACTCCATCACTTAACCTGGTCCTACGGCGTCGTGGGAATACTATTACCCTAAGTGTTATATTATACCATTGGAAAGCTCTTTTTCTGCTGAATTCATATATACCAATATTTTGATTTTCAAAAAATCTGACTTTATGCTTTATGTCGTGACAGGTCTCATATGTCCAATAGTCTGCTCCCTCATCAGACCTAGGGACCTATATCACTTTTATAACCAGTTATCAACTTCCTGTGGACACATTATCTCTGCTTGTAACCACTCTCCATTAGTTGCGACTGCAAGCTACCCATTTCCCCTTCAGTCTATACACAAAACTGTAAATGGTTGATCTGATATTCTCTTGAATTTTCTCTGGAATCTCCAACTGTTGGATACCGTGATGTTCAGAGAAAAAAACACATACGTCTTTCAAATGAGACTTCAGTATTACATAGACCTGATAGTGTCAACCAACAGCTTTCTAGGTATGGATTGGAAGCCATACTGAACTTATGAAAACATGCAATGAAATTGATTTGGACTAGCTCTGATACTCAACTACAGACTAATTACAATAAACTTTAAGTCCTTCAGGAGGTTTGCAACAATACAGCATGCTTCACTATACGAAGCCAGTACAAGTTATTATTTTGTGTCTCAATATGTCAATGATAAGTGGCAGTTTGTAGCAGGAGTGTATGATTTTAAATCAAAGGTATTGAAATGTATACAAAACCTCCTTCTAATCGTTTTTGTTGAAATCGAATTGGTTTTCTATCTCCCTCATAAGGACTATGGATGGAAGACAGTCGTGTCTACAGAGTGTGTTGTTTTATGCTGTAATGGTATAAAAGCCTTGTGGGAATACAACCCGTCACACGCACACGTCGTTGCATGTGGTTGAGCCTAAACAGGTGCATCCAAGCACCTCGCGTAACACTTTAAAATCACATAGGCCTATCTCCAAAAGTCGCAAAAAGTCGTGGCCAATTCTTGCTTTAAATTGAACCTGAAGGTCCAGGCTTTAAGTAAATATAAGAGATAAGGCGGGAATCGGCGGGAATATATATTGTTTTGCCGTTGAAAAACAAATTCCCAAATTTTTACGATTTTTACCTAAATTTTGAGCTTCAAAAGACTTTAGTCCTCAAATAAACGGGTTATGAATCTTATTTTCATAAAATATAGTTTGTAAACAGCATCAAAGGCAATTTTCACAATGTTATCTTCTCTATTGCGACCGTATCAGTCAATTAAACTTAACCTCAAGTTTTATTACCTACATTAGAATTGATAGGATTGTTAGTACATAGATCGAGATTTCACCTCCTATAATGGTTTATGGCTGTTAATTTGTGTATGTAAAGTACACCTGGACCATGAGAAACTAAAAAAAAATATTGGTATTGATTTTTGGAAAAGTCACATTTTGCCTATTTTGGCGCGGTTTGACCTTTAACTGGTCCACTGCAGCGGCTCATGCCAACAGTACAAGCGCAGATGAGAGTATGGCCGAGACTAGCCTGTGAGCAAACGTGTTGCAAAAAGCCAGTCCATACAGTGGGGTTGATGAGATAAATAGCCAGGAACAGGCAGCTCCTAGCGGCCTGGTTCAGTCAATACACCACATAAGAGCCCTGACCGGGCAACACAAGCCGTAGTCCGGCAAGGGCGAGAAGGAATTGGTGACTGGGTCAAAGATATCCGGAGGTCAAATATCCCTGGTTAAGGAACCCCAACCTCGGGGTAAGGCAGAAACCTCCTGGTTCCCATTGGATGTGGCATGCCTCCGTCGTAACGGGGTGAAGGGCTCGAACAGGAGGCTTGAATGTGTGGCCAGCACGCTGAAAGGGTCCCATGCATCAATAAGCCTGAGCGACAGGGTACGAGATAGACGTCCCCCTGAACAACAAGTGAAGAGCCCGATTATCCAACACGAACTGAGGACCTGAGGGCCTCTGAAAACACCTGCTATGGTCAAACGATGACTCCTAATCGTGGAGGCCGCATGGTTGCTTTCGACCAGGTAGGCTATACCAGAAAATCTGCAACCTCCCCTACAGAAACATTTAGGGGATGCAAAGATTAGACTGGCAGGCAAGTTGTTGTGATCTCTTCTTTCATGCAACACTTGTGAAACCGCTCTACTTTCTAGCGAGACTCATGGCTACGGCGAGAGTTCGTCTCTCGGCGCGGGACGACTCGAAAATGACGACTGGCCAAAGACGATTTCAGATTGTACACGGCCTATGGGGTCTTTAGCCGATATCATACAGACGCGTCTGATTGGCCAATTTTTATTAAACAAATGAATATTCAATAGGCCTATGTACACCAACGCTACATCCTGCATGCACAGGGCCGATTCACGTTGAATAGACAATATGCTTCGTACTTATCTAGCTATATAGCTGCAGTTTGACTTTTCGTGGAATTTACATAATGTGCATGTTTGTTTTTATCTTCTCAGTCAGGGCTCGAAATAGTACTAGTCCTATGGAAAATGTCTAGCGGAAACCGCTCCGGGCTAGCTAGACTCGCTTCCTTGGTTGCCCGGTGGGCTAGTAAAAAATGAACAACCTGCTTTCGGGTTTTTGATAAATGTACAAGTAAGATGAAAGTAAACTGAGTGTGTACAAAATGTGTCGTGATTTATATTATTTATGATACGTTCGAGCATACGTACGTCCCGAATAGCGAAGCGCTTTTTTCCATTTGAGCTCTTAACACCGTACGCATAGCGTAACACTTCAACCAACAGGTTACACAACGCCCGTGACATGATCGATTGCACGATGCCTACACAACGACCACGCTGCGTGCCATGTGCTCAATGTGTTGGCTTGTTGCTCGGAATTATTGAACTTGTCTCAGTCATTTTACCATTCTGAATACATTACGATGATTCTTGATTGGTTTAATAGTTCAATATACATGTAATGGAAATAAGCAATCGCGTCGATTCAATTTTGTGCTTACGGTCCGCTATGACCACGTGACAGCTTTTTGCAGAAGTCGCGTCGCGGTTCCTGCAAAATAGACTGATGCATGTCTACTAATCTGGTATTCGACTACTAGTTTACTTTTGTCATGTATAATGTACTGGTCGTGAAGCCGTAACCAGCCTTCCGTTGCGCACATGCATTGCATTTTGAGAGATCAGCGGTGGATGCGGAAGTCAAAGCGAGTGTTTCTGAACGAACGTAATGAATGGTCGGCCGCAGCGGAATACTTTTCGTCTTTTCGACATTTATTGTTGTCACAAGTTAGCTAGGAAAGGAAATCTTCCATGATCCACAGTGGATGCTCATTTACTTGCGCCAAAAACCTGCTACGGGCAGAGTCATTATGATGGTGAATTAAACCACAATAGACTCTCAGACAGGAGAACCAAAAAAGTTCTGAACAAGTTATCACTGGGTTATCGTAAGCAATTTGTTAACCTTCATTTTCTCAGTAACTTTTGAACACGTCGGACTGATCGAACATGTGAATTCATTACTCGGTATTGAATTCAATTTGTGATCACTAAAGGCTAATATTCTACACTTGGATATGTTTTTGTTTAAAATCATTTTTTTTTTTACCAATTTCTAAAATCATTTATCATAAAAAAATATTCTTTTTTTATTTCTTTTTTTAAACAAGGATCAGTGTTAAAACTAAAAAAAAGAAAGCAAAACATACATGTCATGTTAATATGTAAGGTATAATACTATAACTGCATGCCCCACTCCATGCACACGTACACCTACCACCACCAGCAACCTAGGGGAAAACACTTTTTGCTTTCATATTGTTAAAATGGTCTTCCTGTAGTGATCATAACTTCCACTCTTATGGTAGTGTCTGAAACAGAGTCCCCTGTAATGTACGGGCTAGTAAAGTCTTTTAAAACGGGCTAGCCGGGTGGGCTAACCAGGAAAAAAAGTTAGCGCAAGGCCTGTCTGTGCATAAATAAAGGAATAAATTATAAGTCCGTCTACTATCTGCAGTTATAGTGCCGAAAATGAACACAGCCGAAAATGAATTCAAAAGTGCAATAAAAACACATCTCTTTAATAAATGTTATGAGTAATTAAGTACCAATTTTATTAGATTAATTTTAATCTATTTTATTTTAAAATTCTTAGAAAATTGTATTGATTATGAATTGTGTAATTTTTTTTCATGTTAATTGTAAAATGTTATGAATGTTTTGTTTTTTTATTCATATTTGTAAGCACTTTGGGGTTGATCATTGTGAAGCGCTTTTGAATATTGATTTTTTATATATAGAAATAGCGCTATAGAAATGAAATAAATGTTAAATGTTAAATAGTGTAGACCTACATGTACAATTTTAACATACCCACTTGCTATAGAAAAATCATTGACAATTACCGTGTGAATTATTCATTTTTATGTATAAGTATAATGCACACATAATAAACTGATACATTATACTTTTGTTCTAGTTTATTACAAAAATTATTTATTAAATCATTCAACTTATAAAGTAATTGAACAAAAACCATAATTTGAAAATTGAGTCTAATGTAACTTCATTACTGTTGCCTTATTTGAAATTGTACACTCCCTCAAATAAATGGTTTTGCTTAAACGGCCGTCTCTACGGCAACCGTAATGCAAAGCATGCCGATACGTGAATAAATGAATAATGTGTCAAGGCCTCTTTGGCAAGTCGTTATTTTCGAATGGTCTCGCGCCAAGAGCCGGACTCTCGCCGTAGCCACGAGTCTCACGAGAAAGTAGAGCGGTTTTGCGAGAGTTGCGTAAAAGAAGAGACGATCACTGCGACTTACAATGACTTGCCTGTAAGTCTATGCAGAGATCAGATTCAGCACCATTTGGGAAGGGTGTGGAAACCACTATCGTAAATTTTCCTGGTCGATGCCCTGTGGCTGCAGGCTGCAAGAACCGCAGCTCGCTGTGGAAGGCTAACCGTGTGAAGGGGATCCTTGACAACACCCAGCACGTTAGGTGGAGATCCTGCTGAGCAAGGTGAGGGAAAAAAACAGAGCTCAGCTGGAGCAGAATGTCCGCTCTATGCGGATGGAAGGCTGGCCCATGCATTAGGGGGCTGGGCAGCCTGGAAATCCAGGACTGGCAAGGCCAGAATGGGATGATCGAGCTATGAGGAGGACTTTACAATTTGGCTTGGTCACCACACGAGGTATGAGCCTATGAGGGAAAGGACAAAAAGGCATAGGCCAGCAGCTCAACAAACATCTAAGGTGCGGGAGGGGCCAAGCTGGATGACGCGCATCCTCAGCCCAGCAGCCTGAGCTAAGCTCGCACTGATAGAGGGAAACACATCAGAAAAGGATTAGCCTGCGATCCTGCTCGGGCCGGAAAAGCCTTCTTGGAGACTGGGAGAGCCACTGGTGGTACTTCTCCCTGCTGATGATAAATACAAGGCTCCAAGTAAGGTTGAGAGCTGGCACAGCGGCCACGCAAGACTCTTACTACGAGCCACTAGTAGAAGTTCATGAGAAACATCATGCCCTGCCGACGCAGTGCGACCAAACGACCATACACCTACAATTTGGAGGTGGAGTGCCGTGAACTGTTGAAAACGGCAGTTGAAGTCCTCCAGTGATCCGGTCTGGTAAAGCAAGAAGGAACGCCTCCTTCAAATCTAGGCTTGCTCCCCATGCTGGCGTCCGGATAAGCTCGAGGGTAAATCCAAGTGTACCCAAATGAGAGCGATAAGGCGTGTGTGCAAAATCGAACCCGCAGCTGATCCGTGGAACGGTTTCCCCGAACGGTCATTCATATCGTTTGGGAAGCTTGTAAGGATCGTTTGGGGACGTCCAAAACGATGCCACCCCACTTAGGCTGCGTGGATCTAGGACAAAAGAATGAACATCGCCTATGACATCAGTTAACAATGGGCCATGATAATCCCTTGCTTCAAACACCGAGCCAACATTACCGTAAAGTTCCATGTATACGCCGCACTTTTTTTCACCTCGGCAAAAATCAAAAGTTGGGGGTGCGCCGTATACATGGGTACAGCCCGCTGGCGGTCTCGAGAGTGTGGGTTGTGATCATTGTGCCGCACCTAGTTAAAGCATGTGATGCACCGGCAGCAACGGTAACCAATTAGCACAATGTCTGACTGAAAATTGAGCGAATGATTCATGAAAAATACCATTTAAAAAATCTAATATTTCCGACTCTTGCGTTTGGCCAAGCAAAACTGAAGTACAAAAATCGATTAGGGTTAGGACAAGAGACACCAAAAATAGCGTGCGAAAACACGGTTGGAGCGCCATAAAAAGCGTACATATTTCATTTAAGAATGTCGTGATTGTTCAATAAATTATCAGACCTGTGTCTGGAGTCATTATTTTAATCAGCAATAGTCACGTTTCCATTGGGAAATATCCTTATCGTCATGGGTAAAAACATCAAGTTCGCGACTGCGTTTCGCTGCAACGTGAACCGCCATTTTGATTTGTTTTATTGTAAGATGACAATTTGTAAAGCGTGCGCAGATCGTCTAGCCAATCACAAAATTCGCTCCGTGCTATTGCGGTCGTAGGATGAACAATTTGAGGTGCATTGAGCCAACTCGTACGCCACTAAACCCGTACGCCGACCAACTCGCCGTACGCTAATTACCAACTCGTACGCAAGTAATTAATCAGGGGTTGTTTTTTTTCGAGGGGTTGATCGTTCTTTTTAACCGGGATTTTTTTGCGTGAGATTTTATTTGAGGGATTGGTTATTTTCAGGAAAAAAAAAAAGAATCCCTGAAATTCAGAGAAAAGTCATAAATAGAAATGGTGTATCGTGGGGGGTCCTGTTATCAAGGGGGTCTTGTTTCCGCAGGCTTACCTTCTGCGTTACGCGGCGCAATGTAAACAACTTCGGATGACGTCAAATAAGTTTGTGAGTGATGATAGATGTCTCCTCTCTATGCTGACCCCAAAATATGGAAATTTTAGGCTTTACTAGTAAGTTGTATTTGTAAATATCTAATTTGGAGGTACTTTAGACCTTATTTAACTAGATACAAAAGTGTCCATACTTGCGAGAGTCAAAAATAAACAATGCACTTTCATTCATAGTTTTGGGTTACAATGTTTCAAATTGCCATTCGTTCATATTGATGTCACATGACTTTATTAGCAACCATGCATGCTGGGTAAACTACTACGGAAGTCTGTAAAGGACACATTCCTTATATAATTTTCCCCACTACTTGCAAAATTTACTCTAATATTGAGGGTTATGAAACAATATTGCAAGGGTTTAGTTTCTTTAATACTTTAAAATAATAAAATTTGCATGAAGAATTTTTCTAATGATACTTACAAATTTTTAGGAGAGGTTTTGGGTCTAGATTTGTGCATTTTTTTTAATGAGACACACATGCAACTAATCAATTAACAGGTGCGTTTACACTAACAGGCAGGAGGTACACAGAGAGTGAATCCCCTCAGGCAACAGAAGTTTGTAATGTTGAGAAAGGAAATCGCAGAAGAGGTCACCCGGAACAAATCCCACAATATGAGGCAGGCAAGAAAACCTTTACATAAAAAGAGAAAACACCCAAATCAAAATCCAAAAAGCCTCCCTCAACATCCCAGTCTCCATCTAAGCCTGGTCCAAGCAGTCCTATGCTGCATCCCAACACAACTTCTAGAAACAGTCAAACAAATACTAAGTTTAATATTTTTAGTATTTTAATAATTTATGCCGATGCAAAATAAGAAAAGAATTCTTTTAATATAAAGCATTCAACAAATCACAGAAACAATGAATAATAAAAAAGAGAGGTAAGAATATAACTAGATATTGTGTCTGTTGAAAACAGAACACATGGCTTTTCCTTTTTATGATATTAAAAAATTCTCAAAACATTATACACACAAAACATTTGATTAAGATATTAAGCTTTATACTTTTTAAGAGTGCAACTTAAATCTGAAGTCACTTGACTTGGTCATGTTTGTGTCACAGGGAAAGACCTTGCCTAACATTTACTTTTGCTGAAAGAATCATGATCCTAGCTCATACAACTTTTAAATGAGGAGCTACTTCCTGTTTGACCGGAAGTAGAGGTCACAGAGGTCAAGCGATGTGACACAAATGAAGGAAATTGCCTTACATTCACTTTTGGTGAAATAATCATGATCATAGCTGTAACTACTTTTAAATGAGGAGCTACTTCCTGTTTGACCGGAAGTAGAGGACACAGAGGTCAAGCAATGTGTCACAAAGAAAGACCTTGCCTTACATTGATATTTGGTGAAAGAATCATGATCCTAGCTCTTACCACTTTTAAATGAGGAGCTACTTCCTGTTTGCCCTGTAAGTCAATGGGCTATAGCGTGAAAAATATTCAAAAAATCATAAAAAATACAAAAATGACGCTGTCTTGACGTAACTTCATAATTACAATTCCGAACCTCCAATTCACCAATGTACCAATTTTCAAGGCCATCGGCCGGTCCTACTATGTGTTATAAAAATCGCATTTTTTATGACGTCATGATGACGTCATTGAATTTTTGTCTATGCAGTGTTCATCTATGGTGTATGCTGAAGAATTATCAAAAAGGAATTCAAAGATATCTTGTTTCGTTTACTAGATATCGTTAAAAGAACTTTAATGACCCAAAATTTCAATAAATCATAAAAAATCAGGGAATGACGTCATGATGACGTCATTGCAATTTTTCGATATAACACTTCCCGACTTAGATACATACCAAGTTTCAACTCAATCAGACCTAGGGTTCGTTCATAATTGATGTCTGAAGTTTGCCCCTTTAAGACACTGTCACGTGACACCTGATGACGTCATGATGACGAAAAGTTTCGGCAACCAACTACGCTGTGGGGACTTTGTTTTGACCAAGTTTGATTAAAATCGGCAGTTTAAAAGTGGCAAAAGTGGCACCGAGAATGCACATGTGCTTTGTCTATAGGATTTCCAACGACAAGAAGAAGAAGAAGAAGAAGAAGAAGAAGAAGAAGGAAGAAGAAAAAAAAAAATCAGAACAAAAACAATACCTTTTCCGTTGAACACGGAAAAGCCAAAAAACCTGAATGAATGTGGAATGAATAAAATGAGTGTTTAAAGCATTGAAACGACCACAAGTGTGTTTTTATTTTCATTTTTTTTCAAATTTAAAAACAACTGATAATTTGATATGACCAAATTTTACATTCAGGATAAGGTGAAGAATACTAAAGACACACAAAGTGACAACAAATATTTATTTTTCACATTATATGGCTTTACGGGAGCACCGTACTACCAACGCAATCCTCGGAAACAGGGCACAGTCATCCGCGTAGACGCGTTGTGAGTTGACATCAGAAATCACACCGTTGCACAAAAGTAGTTAACATCGGAAAGAATTTAACGTTGTTAGCATACTTCCTGGTACCTATGGAAGCTAATTAGGACATTAGTTGTCATCTTGCATTTGGGTTTTTTCCTAAATCAAGGAAGAAGCCTTATACCCTCGGAAACCGGTCACTGGAGGATACGGGTACGGTACGGGTTGGCCGGCGTACGTACGAGTTGGTCGGTCAGTGTACGAGTTGGACGACGTACGATCGGGTCGGCGACTCGGCGTACGGTTGGTACGAGTTGCCAGCATTCGTCGGCTCGATGCGTACCACGTGTAAGTATTAAGTGCGAGGGAAATGCTGATAGCTTTGGATTGAGTCGAACGTTATGATCATGATAGTTGGACACGCAGCGCTTGCAACAAATGGAATGTACATGTACTGTCCGTTGAATATGTGGACTGCTGAGGAAGTCTACTATGGTGGAGATCGAATACTGTTTGAACGTGTGCACGACAGGATGTAGGCCGCGCTGCACGCTTAACGATAGCACATCATGTAGGCCTCTGTACTGCTTTCTGCGGCTTGGCGTGGCGTGGCGCAGCGTTGTGTGACACTGACGCACTTCGGGTTGTTGTAAACTCGGGCAAAACTTCCCTGAAAGTTGTGAGTTGGATTGAGTAATTCATTGTTTTTATCTTTCTCGAATTTGAAATTCTCAATTGAAAAAGAAATCACAAATGAGCTGAGAAAAATGAGCGATGCAGTTTTCTAAAATTTTTTGGTTGTTCACGGCTGATTTTTTTTTTTCTGCCGGCTGATGTCAAAAGTTGGGGTGCGCCGTATACATGGAACTTTACGGTAATCCCCTGCAGTATAACCTTTGCCAGCATGGGGATTATTGGTCCTATTGGCCTCCCTTTTCTGTCTGCTTTGGTCAGGGTTTCCTCTGCTTTATGGATTGCTATGTCGATTTGATGTTTCTATATACACATGTACATAATAATGTGTTTTCCGCATCTTTTCTTAAATGTAACAATGTTTTGCTTTCAGGAAAGTCTGAATTCAACATAAAATAAAAAATCAGAAAAGGGAAAGTTAATTCAAATAAAGATTTGGCAAATAATATTTTCAGTGAAACAACTTAAAAAGAGCAGAGTTTACTTTTAAAGAAAGGAACTTGCAGTTGCTTAAAAGCCAGATTACTTGCCACTCTTTTGACTGTCAGCAGAGGGCTGGAGGAGGGCAATTATGAGTGCGATCAGGCGTTAACCGTTTGGTGTGAGCCATTTAATCGGTTTGCAATACAACAGTTTGGCAATCGGTCCACGGTTAAGCAACCGTTTCTATTTTGCACGCACGCCTATTAAGGCAGAATGAATCTGCTGGGGGATTCCAGTTTAGAATCGGGTGCCATGCCTCAACCTCCTTCATGGGCGAGGAAGGAGGTTGACATGAACCCCGATTGTGGGCCCTCTCGGGGGTAACATACGTATTGCCCCTTTCTCGAGGAGGGAGAGTATTACAGCCTCGAGAGAGCGGCACCCTGCTATATCGGTCGGCACAGGTGTGGGCTGAACGAGCATTTTCAATGGGGGTGGTTTTAAACCCGAAAGCGTAGCCTTTGGCGGTTGGGTCCATCACCCAACGGTAAGGCCAACAGATCCCACAGGAGAGTAATTAATGTCCCAGCCTGGGGAACCAGACAGCCTGGCCTCAGCTGATGGGCTGCCAGGTGTAGGCACAAGACGAGGAGATTGTTGGGCCTCCAAAAATACAACAAGTAGAACTGAGTGGGCTATGTCGGGGATCCAAGAATGATGGCCTGTCTCTGCCCCGTGCTGAATCGGGTGCCGGGGCAGGAGGACTCTTGAGGTTTACCCCCTCGGTAGTCCTCAAACTCTTGGCTTTAGCCAGCGTGAAACCTTCAAGCTTCCCTACAAAGGGAACAGTCCCAGCAGGGGAAGGGCTTTGAGACTATCGCGGTCACCCTGAGATGGAGAAACTAGCACATTGTCCAGACGGGCAGAGGTGCGTGTTCAAGGAATCTGTGACTCCTCTTCACAATCGGGAACCCAATATTCCGTGAGAAACAAGGAGGTGATGCCCAAACAATGGATGGAGGGGACTACCTTATCCAGTGTATCCCCAGCGTACTGCGGACCCTGTCCATGAGGGGCCGCCTGGACACCGAGCGCCTCTCATTCTGCTGCCTACTTGTCCTTTGTTGTCATCGAGAAAGAAAACTAAAAATCCACCGCCATTGAGAAACAATAATAATCGTGCTCCAGAAACGGCAAAGCATGCCATTAAACAATGCACATAGACACAGAAAGTCAATCAACACGCCTGGTCCAACGGGATTGCTGGGAAAAATTTGATGCTGGTCAATGCAGGGCCTATTGATCCATTGCGTAATTGACCCGCGATCCCACAGGGAAGGCTCCTCCACGGTGGGGACTGTAACAAGTCATTTTTTTCTGCAGGGCAGTTCCGTAGTTGCCAACGTGCATTTCAGAGAATTTGAGAACACAGAACTTTCAAATTTATTGAGGCTTTTGGATTTTGAGCAGTTGCATTTTAAGTATCTCCAATAGAAGTATAGAACCTGAACATTTTATTCCAATCAGATTCTTGGTTTGCGCAGCACATCACAAAAACATCCCCATTGCGGACGTATTCAAAGAAAGTGTACTTTTTCAGGTGCTTGCATTTTCATCACAATTGCTCTGAAGTTCAGACCTTTGATCGAAACTAATAGAGATTTGTTTGGAAGAGGAACCAAACTAAAGAAACCCAGCGGAGAAATTAACCTCAACCTTTACCTTCAGGTTAGAATTTCTCAATGTTCATTGTTGCGGATGTACGTTGCGGATGTGCACTGTGAAAATATTCAATTTGTACGTCCGCAACGATAAAATGACATCATTTCTGAATACTGAATAGGGGGTGGAAAATAAAGACATACTGTATCAAACAGAGACACTAAGTTACCACCTTTCAAAAAATGTAAACTTTCTTTGTTTGAAATAAAAACAAGACTCTGCAGTCAGTTCGCAGTGGCAGCGATAATGAGGTGGACGCGCTAAATTTATTTGCAGCGCGTATCGCGAAAGTTGGCAGCGAGATTTGCACGTGAATTTCTGAGAGTTGGACGGCTTATTTCCGATCTACACGTTCGAAAATATCGTACATGTGACGACCAAGATGGCGGGGATACTACAGGCAGGCAGGGTGTACGTACATAAAGAGGTGAATTTAGCTTACATGAAACAAGGGAGTTGAAAATCAAAATGTGCCATTTCGATGCAATCAAGTCCTAAACTCAGTCTCAATCGTGAAGAAGGTAGGCCTGAACAAAATATCGAGGAATGTGTAATGGTTTGTATAACATGAATTTGGGCAATGCCTTACTGCTGCCTCCAATTCTTCGTTTACAAAACAGAAAATTGTTTTCAAGATTGTTCTCAAATTATAGGGCATAAAAGATCAATAATGCGTGCAAACATTCAAATCACAGGTGTGAAAAAATGGTTTGAGAAATGCACTGGAATTAGTTACTTGTTGGTTAAAGCATGGATGTGGTTAAACTTCATTTAGTTTTCGTTTTAAACTTCATGGGAAAACAAGAACATGAACTTTTCTTCTTTTTCCCCCTTTTTTTTGGCGGGGGAATTGTTCAAAGATGTGCAAGTAAAAATTATTAAATATTAATTATACAGTATGTGATTTCCTCTGGTGATTTATGCTGTTTTTAAAGTTAATGAATGTGGAAGAATAAAAGTTGTTTGAAACGATAACAATTGTTTCTTTTTTAATTAATTTGGTTGTGAATTTTCACTTTAATGTGGGTCACCCTTTTGTACTGTCAAACCATGGAAAAGGAATCTTATTGTTGCACATAACAACCTTGAATAGAATGACATGTTTGTACTTCATCTCATAGAAAATAAACCTGAAGCTTAACACCACAATTTGATCACAATTCTGTTTAAATGAGAGATATACCCGTACTTAAAAATACAAAATAGAATTGGGATAATTCTTGGTTGGTTTTTAATAACAAACAGATAATGTAACCTTATAAAGGCAGTTTCGTTACACGTTTTGCCCGACTCTCTCGGTTTGTTTACATAAACATCCGGGGATTCTAGAAGTATAAGCATTGACCAATCAGCAAGCAGAAAACTTCTTCTGAACATGGCAGCAGAGTTGTTATACGATGTTTACTGAGATTGGCTGATAAAAACTTGCCCTGACCCAGGTAAATTATGAAGTGAAGGAAAATGGGCAGAATTCGCAAGAATGATAAATGCTCTCTCAGTTTTATGTGAAATCCTGCTGTGGTACCATTGAAAAAAAAGTAGTATTTTGACGGGTTTTGTAATGCATAATTTCGTTGTTTGGAGACGTACATTAATTGCCAAATATCTCTAAATGAGACCTTCACAGTATCAAATAGGTTTCTGTTCACTACAAAACGTCATTATTGTAACATGAATTCTCGTTGAAATAAGAATAATCAGTGAAATTCGTGTCAAAGTCAAACTCATGAATTTTCATTTCTTGCGCGTACTGCAGCACAAACTATGCATACGTAGCAAATAAAACGAGCAGTTTTCACGTGCACTGCGGACTGACTGTCTGAGCAAGGTCATTGAACTTGGCAGATTTGGGAGTGTACATCCGCAACAAAAATCTTCTTTTTTAAGTTCTTTTTGCACAAGAAATGTGTATTTTGACACATATTGAGTCATTACAACCTCAAAAATGAGAAAACATCAATGTTTGATAAAAAACTCATATCATTTTAAGAAACTAGAAGTCCGTGAGAAGATCATGCAAAATCTTGAAAAATGGACAAGGTGAGGGGTCAGTGAATTAAGTTCAATTTAAGCCATTGGATCCCCACCTGGTACCATATCACATAATAGAGTAGCTCCATCTATAATCCCACAGGGACCGAGTACGGGGCATTTGAAAATGTCTGCAAAAAAAAGGGTACTTTTTACAACTTTGAAAGGGTTTTTAAAAGATGTTTTGGGGGTTTCATTACATCCACGTTTGTGCCCTTAGAAAATCACCTTTTATTGTCAATTGTTCGAAAAACATACATCATCTTCACTGTAAGTAATTTACTTAGTATGCCGTAGCTTAATTACAACCGCGTTTGTGCCCTTAGAAATCACCTTTTATTGTCAAGTTATACATCAAATGAAAGAACGTGATCTCCGCTACAGGATGAAATAAAACAAAATCCTGTACAAATATTTACTGCAAACATATAGGCGTTCGAAAAACATACATCATCTTCACTATAAGTAATTTACATAGTAAGCCGTAGCTTAATTAGTGCAGGGCTGACGGTCACCAAATTTGGAAAAAATGTACTTGACGTAGAACTGTACAATGATCAAAAATAACATTTTTGTCAGCTCTTCTCAATTGTTTGCTAGCTGTCAAAATTTATTACAGTATTTATTTTTAAGTCTTGTTTCTACCTAAGTGTGTTCTGAAATTCAAGTAAGATTTATTTGGTCAGGAAAATGCAACTGACGCGTCATGACCGTAAGCCTTACGTTACTTTGGAACATCTTCAACATGGAGGTAGGCTACTAGAAGGACGGTCAGAATATTTTACGGGGATCCCGATCGCGATCGGAAGGCTTTTTACGATGTTTTTTAGATCAAATATATGAACAATGTGTTTCTACTTGGCGGAATGGACAAAATAAACGACTGTTATGTTTTTTTTAGCATGAACCAAACGTGAGCTACGGTGAGTCCATATTTTTTGGTGTTGGTTTCGGGTAATCTTTTTTGAAAATTGGTAAACGGAAACGTTAAATCCGTGTGGGATACTCTATATCCGAATAAAAAGCACAGCACTAGACTATAGTAGACTCTGCCGTTTCTGTGTTTTTCATGGGCGTGTGTATGTTTATGTATACATGTCTTGATGGACATGTGACGACGCTCCTGGTAGTTGTTTAGGACAATTAAGACACCGCTGGTAAACTATTTCTCTGTCCTGGGCCAATTGTGTACATTCAAACATTCATTCATTCATATTGGTTTATTCTTAAAATCCACCCTCAAAGTATAAAAACTGAATTGCAACGGATGTACAAATACAAAAATTGTCTTGGTCATAAAAATACAAAATATTATACATGATTTACATTTTAAAAAATCCAAAAGGCAGAAAAACAAATAATATCAATTTTAAACTTTGAAAACAGCACAAGTAACATAAAAAAAAATAAAAGCTTGATCATAAAAAACAAAAAAAAATATCACACATATACATTAAAAAACCAAAAGGTAAAAAGAATAATAATATATGTAAATAGACATTGAAAACAGCACAACCAGTAACACTAAAATGAGATAATTGGAACAGCTCAACCACACGTCGTTAGGAATTAAATGGATTTTGTATTAATTAACCGAATCAAATATGGGAGGGCACTGTCCTGCGTGCGTTTAGTTTTACAATGAATTTCAGGGATGACTGGTTTGTGTCTTAAGTTCCTTTGGCTAGGTGGAGGGAAAAATTGTCTAAATTGAACAAAGGGTTTTCTTAAAAAAGGAAAGATGTTTGTTTTGTACATTTTCTAAAACATACGCGAAACAGCTCAGTGTTTGTTAACTACAAACACAGGTCTAGTTTTCAATTGCATTTTATTTGGGGGACCTAGACCATTTTTGTTGGGGGGGAGGGGGGCTACATCCCCCTGTAGTTTCTCGTTGAACCGCGCCTGCTAATGAGTAAGGTTTGAGTTGCACATCAGGAAGGAATTGTTATCATCCACTTCATGAAGTGAATGGCACAAAATCTTCCACAGCAGGGGATTTTTTGTATTCCACTCGTTGGTGCCAATATGGAAAAGTATGAAAACCCATACAGAGACTGTATCAAAACAGCTGAAAAGCCAGTTCCAGAGGGAAGACTAGTAGACTGCCTAGCAGTAGCCAGTTGTTTTTCACGCCTACATGTATGCTGTCTTACATAAATCAGGGACATTGCCATCCAAGGACTAGGCTAATATTAAATATAATATTATAGACTTGGTGCAAAAACAGCCTCTCATGGATGCAGTACAGAATCATGCTGCAGTAATATTAAACATGAGGTCAACTTGTGCCATTCCCATAATAAGCATTCATATTTCCGTCATCAGAGGTATTATGTATATAGTGCATATTATTGTGCTGGCTTTTTTTTATCTACGTAAAATTTTAAAGAGTGCAGATTAATGAGGGACACTCTTCGGGTGCGTTCACACAAGCTGCTAACTTCGCTGCTAAGTTAGCAGCGAAAATGTGTGGCCTTGGAACGCAATTTTAGCTAACTTCGCTGTCAACTTTGAAAGTTAACAGCAGAAATTTGTGCAGTTAACTTCGCTTCCTCCGACTTAACAGTGAAATGTGATACTTTTGCAGCGCTGCTAACTGTGATTTTCCGTATGAACGCAACTGACCTGTGCGAGAAAACATGACTTCCGCTCGATGTGTATTGTCGACCTCACGCACGCTGCGCTATGGTATACATGTACGTGCGTGTATAATACTGATGTTCGTGTAGCTGTCATTTCTTCGGTCCTTGCTGACATAAAATTTCAATGATTTTAGGGCACTTTGGCCTCAAGTATGTTATGTGTACATTTTAGGGGCACTGGGGCCAAAAGCATGGGCAACGAGGTAACTTTTTTTAATGACGGAAAGGCACTGAGGCCAAAAACACCGTTGAGGTGTACACGATATACGGCATTGTTATTTGCGAGATCTCCGTAAAAATATTCTGACCGTCCTTCCAAATTATCGTAAATTGCATTTTCCTGATCAAGTAAAACTTACTTGAATTTCAGTCGGTTAGTTTGTCATTTTGGCCAAGTAGCTAAAATTTTCATATACTTGATCTAAAAAATATATCGTGCAAAAGTCTTCTGAAAGCGACGACGATCACACAACCCATCACGCACACCACGTGCAAACTACACAGTGAAGTCAGCACGGCATCTTGAAATTTCCACAGTCAAGTGCAGTCATAGCGCTCGGCACCACGTGGATCGGCAGACAGAGTCAGTACAGTTCAGTCAGTACATGTTTTGTAGTGAGAAATCAAATTAAGTGGGACACCACGGCCGAGAAGAAAGGGGCACACGGCCATTTTTGGCATTACGGCTAAATCAGAGTATGTCATTTTCGCTATCGTATTTGTCGTTTTCGCATAATTTATAGCTATTGTTTTCACTGTTGTTTTCACTGCGTATACCTGTTGTTTTTTTTTCTCAAACAACTACCGGAAGTAGCCGGGATAGATCAGCGATGTTATAACCAATGATGTCATGGTTTCGTGACCTCTGCACACACTGATTGTGCAGTTAGCAGTCGTGAATGTAGCATGTATAATAGGATATGTGGGAAGAAAGCTTCTCGTGGATGCAGCATAGAATCAGTAACAATCTTAAGCCCACAACTTTACTTTTCCCTTTAAAAAAATATAATTATTTCTTTAATTGCTTTGGGGAAGAAGGCTGATGCAACCTTCTCGTGGTCTTTCCTTACGTCGTCTTTTCGAGAACCAATGTTGACTACAAGTCCACAAACAAACCTTCTATTGCACGCTGTGACATATGCAACAAAACGGTTTTTCTTTTTGTACACAACATTAGGTCTACACTCCTATGGCTTTAAAATGATCATGATAATGCTGGATACGCGCCTAACTAACGTTATGTTGCTTTGCAGCGGGTGTGTGTTTTGTTTTTTTTTCAACCGAAATTGCCAAAAACCTTGCACTGATAGGCCTAGAGCCTAAAGGAACAAAAGACCTGCACTAATGATGCTACAGCTACGCAAATTTTAGGGTACCCCTAAGAAAACGTCGTTCCCTTCTTATATTTTTTCATTATTTTGGCATTTGAGTCTAGAGTAGGATACAACCTTGAAACACTGAAAATGTCAATACTCTACTACTTTCCATTGTGACACAGCAAGCGTTTGTGCCCCCAAAATCATAAAAATCATGCATTTTTTACCAAAAAAGTATTTTGTTTGGCCATTTTCTCTAAAAGGAAGGTTGGATTGGCCTAAAAATGTATACAACCTCAAGGCTACCTATAACCCCCCTACCCACCAAATTTCAGCAAAATCCGTTGACCCCCACCTTATCACTTTCTGCATGGTCGTCTCGCGAACACGCTCTTAACAATTTTTAAATTTTGACAATTTGGTTGACATAATTAAGGAACTGCCCTGCAGAAAACGAAGCTCGGACTCTGTAATGGAAAAACCACTGCAGCTGGGCCACACCCTCGTCCTCAGATAAATACTCTGAGGGATGAGACGATTGTGCGAACAGGGATAATCCTGGGCAGAAGTAGGAACAGACTGTCCAGTACACGTACATGTAGTGTGGGCTTATGGCTGAATGGCCTAATCGGAGACAACAGACAACGATGGGTGAAGGCTCAAAGCTTGAGGGGACGCCGGTGCATTGTGTGCCCTTTGTCCCTGAGCCACCCAACCGTGACCAACAATCGTGTGACTGAGCATGGAACGTGGGATCAGGGTGACCCTCCCGATCAACACTGCCTGCCTGACGGGAGGTTGATTGAAAACAAGTCCCTTGCAGCGTTTGTCGTGGCGGGTCCGGCTAGAAAAAATATGTGTAGTTGACTGAACCCGTCGAAGATTTGCGCGATCTTTGTTCCCCATATTTTCGAAGGACAGCCCCACGGGGTGACCGAGGAAGGATCCGCTGCGGCCCGGGGTTGGCGGCCCGGGGTAGGCAAAGGCTGGACCACCCGCACCATCCACAGCCCACCTGGCCAACGGCGCCCCGAGCCCCGTGGGCAGAGCACACGTTATGCGGTCCGGGAGATCGGACAAAAGCCCATCCCCGCAGCGCGTGGCACTCGCCACCATGCCAGGAAGGCCAGGGTGCAGTCCGCTGAGACTGCCCCGGGTCCGGAGGTGCAGAGGGCGTAGGGCACACGGCCGAACCGCGCTTATCCTGGCTGTCGCCCTTTTTGGGTTTGGCTCTGGCAGAGGAAGCTAGTTTTTTTTTTTAGTCTGGGCTGCCGCGGGGCACTGTGGGTTGGTCAATAGGGGGCGCTGTTGTATCAATTCTTAGCGTGAATACCTGATAGTCAAGGGAATTATGCATAAGTAGTGGCTCTACAGGTAAGATGAGTGAAGTAGACATGTTGTTTCATGTTATTGGGAGAATGAATTGAAGATTATAATGTTAGTAACATCCAAAGACTATAGGGCACTATGTCTGGAGAGAACCCAACCACCATAACCCCACATCACTACACAAAGAAATATGACTCACTCTTGGAAATTTCGCTTTTTAATTAGAGATTTCTTCCATTTTTTTTTAGAGAAAAAATTGTTTTCTCTTATTAATCTCAACAATAACATTGTGAAGTACATAGTTAAGATTTCCTGTTTTAAAAAGTTTTAAATCATCAAAAAGTAAAGTAAGTATGATAATTATTGGCAATTTTCCCGCTTTGGTTTAGAGTTGAAAAACATATCCAAAAATGGTTGGAGAATAGTTTTTGTGAACTGTGTTTCAAGCCTTTTCTGGATGTGCAACTACCATTTCCAAAGGCAAGTCATAGACAAGGAGCCCACAGGCAGGACTTACTCTGATAATCCACAGAGTCACAGACACAATCATGAGTTGCAGGTCTTGATTCACACTTGACTGAAAGAGAGGGTTAGTAATTACCTTAGTGTGAATGTGCCTTGCTGCCAATCCACCTTGGGGTCTTGAGCATGTTCACATCTAAAGGAGAATGGTTATCCTTGTCTTGTACCCCAGGCTGTACTTGACCTGCACGGCAATAATTCCTGCTTCTTCGCATCTGCTGAAGTAATGACAAGTATCAGAGAACATTACTCAAAGGAAAGTGTGGAAGGCATAATGATAGAAAGGGTAAATTCTCCCCAACTGTTGTGGGTTGAGTCTACTAGTTCATACCTACTACTATCTCGGCTCTCGAGATGAAAAATCATGTTGCCTACCAGAACAAAAAATCTTGAAAATCACAGAAAAGTGTTTTCACTGAAAAAACAGTAAGATTTTGACTTGGTGGCAAATTTGGAAAGATAAAGTGACCAGATTCCCAAAAACAAAACAGAATATTGCTAACACGCTCAAGTACATATGGACTTGCATTTAGCTACGTACCATGTTTTATCTCCTGGACCCCGGAGATCTCCAAGACAGCTCCACTCCAAGACAGCTTGACTCCAAGACAGCTCCACTCCAAGACAACTTGACTCCAAGACAGCTCTACTCCAAGACAGCTCCACTCCAAGACAGCTCCACTCCAAGGCAGCTCCACTCCAAGACAACTTGACTCCAAGACAGCTCTACTCCAAGACAGCTCCACTCCAAGACAGCTCCACTCCAAGGCAGCTCCACTCCAAGACAACTCCACTCCAAGACAGCTCCACTCCAAGACAACTCCACTCCAAGACAGCTCCACTCCAAGACAGCTCCACTCCAAGACAACTCGACTCCAAGACAGCTCGACTCCAAGACAGCTCCACTCCAAGACAACTCGACTCCAAGACAGCTCCACTCCAAGACAGCTTGACTCCAAGACAGCTCCACTCCAAGACAACTCGACTCCAAGACAGCTCCACTCCAAGACAGCTTGACTCCAAGACAGCTCCACTCCAAGACAACTCGACTCCAAGACAGCTCCACTCCAAAGACAACAAAGCTCCGAGACAAGTCGACTCCTTCTATGCCACTGTGATGCTAGACAGATTGGTGAGCACGTTAAAACAATTAATGTATGCGAATAAAAAATGACACAGAAAATATTATTTTGATAGTAGTAAATAGGAAGAAAAAGGCTGCTCGTCGGTCTGTAAAAGATAGGCTAGTACTAGTAGCGAGACGTAGTGTCAGGTTGGCCGTGGCAGACGGCCAGTGGAGCCAAGTGGGCACGCTGTGGCTATTGTCAATTTGCGGACATTAACGTGAGACCGGGCAGCGTACCATGGCTGTACTTTGTGCCGTGGCAGACAGCCAAGATGAGCATAGCGGGCACGCTACAGCTGGCTAGTTTGAAGCACAACAGGTCAGAATCATATTTTGGCAATGAAAATAATTAATATTACGCAATCTGGAATTTCCATTGAAATCTAGCCTCCATTCAAGAAACCCTTTAGGGACCCGCTTGTTTTGTTTTTATCCTGCCAATCAGTTCTCTCTTTAATTGCACACTGACAGTTATTTTATTTATTATATTAACGAGATATTATTCCGAGTTTTTTAATATTTATTCCGCTATAAAATAATCTTTCATGGCAGGAAATTCTTAGTTAAGTGTTTCTTTGGACTGGGTTTCTTAATTAATGTTCCCTTTATTTATTTATCCAGTTCAGGTTAAGATTTACCTTAAATTTGCTGTATCACAATAATCACCGTACAGTGTTAAAGAACCAATAAGAAACCATGTGGATAATCCAAAATAAAATGTTGAAGAACTACATAAAAGCTTTTATTTTTTTATTTTTTTCTCTCAGTGACATTAAACTGAATGTTTGGCTGGAGTTTACAATTTGTAGGCCTATGTCAGTCTACGTATGTTTGTTGCAAAACCTGACTCAATTTTCTAATAAAACAAAGAATTGTTTTGATGTTACCCTGAGATCAAAAATGTTCTTGGTGCTGGATAAATAAACCTTTTCCGGCGGAAATATTTTAACAGAATGTTTTTACCAGCACCATCTTCATACCCTGAAAGTTATAGGTAAATCTGTGAACATTTCTGTTTGGGTATGTTGCCAATCCTGTACTGTACCTTTAACAGCTGCACACACAACTACTATCAAGGAAACCATTTCTACCAGCAGTATAGGGCAACCATGGGGCCAATTTCGTGTCCCAGCTTAGCACAAAAATTGCTATCCATGAAATGTCTGTCTTAATAGAACAGGATTAACGCTTAAATTTTCATATGTTTTAAAATTAGTTGTATCACTTGTAATTGTTCTTTGACATTTGTTAGCTGACCATGAAATATCAAATGGAATTATTAATGGTGGTGTGTTTAATTGGACATGACATGTTTGTGCTTAGCAGCTCCATGAAATTGGCCCCATGTGACAACATAATGGGCCTACCTTTTAAAGACAAGCATCAGTAGCTCATTCCACAATGTAGTCACCCGTCCAGTCTGTAGGCTGCTTGGTGTACAGGTATCTCTGATTCCATTCATCTCCTGAAACAACACAAATGTCACCATACATCAAATCAAATTGCTAGATTTTGTTCCTACAAGCCAGTCATACACAGTGTATATTATTTGACTGTCACTTGAGAAAAGTTCCAGCAGCGGATCCAAGATTTTCCTGGATCATGGAAGTCAAATGCACATCAGGCTTGTGATACCCGTCATAATTGATACACAATATATTAACTGCACGACCCTCCAAATTGCACATTCAAAAACATTTGAGGGTACACAGAATACGATAATCAGCTCGATGCACTGGGAGATTTTACACGATTCTCACGACGTTATTAGTGAAAGCTCCGTGCGTGCCGGTCAGTGCGATTCAAGTATCCACACCAATAATGTTGTTTACCAAGAATAAATGCAGATGTTGATACGGATACATCCTTACCTGCAGACGATTGAGATTGACGTTCCCTCATGTAACACAGATGACAGATCCTATAATGAATGGATGATCATATCAATCATGTCAGCAACTAGCGCACTCTCCAGTTCCTTGGTGAACAGGCTGGTTATCCTGATACAGTAAAACCTCGATGAGTCGAAACTCAAGGGAATGAATGTAAACTTCGACTCATCCAAGCTTCGACTCACGAATGTTTTGAATAGTGAAGTCAAATTGAGCACATAGAATAGGGGGGATCGACTCACAATAGAAGTGGCATGTTCCGTCGCTCAAATTACATGTACACGCACTTCATTTTCAATTATTTACTTGTATAATGTATGATGAATAATAAATTGTATGAGTTTGTATACATTTCTCACCTGAGAGTTGGTATTTTGCCGAAATTTTAGCGCCGTTATTTGTCTTCTAAAAAAAAATACGCGTTTCATATCCGCACCGTTATTGCGATAAAAAAATAATCCATCGCCATGATCGCGTGAGATCGCTCAATTTTCAAAGAGTTAAGCTTGGATTTTTGTTTGGAAAACATGATTATAAAAATGCATCTTTTATCTTTCTTTAATTAAAATGAGGTACAAAATGATCTTCAAGCCCGTACTGCAAAACAAACATGTGTAATGTGCGTAACGAATCAGTCAACAAGCTGTCAAAAAACACCAAACATGTAAACACACGCTGTACATACAGCGAGCACGTGCGTGTTATGCTCCATAGGGGTTGGTGTCAATGATCAATTGCTGTACCCCCCTTAGTCTTTGCTCCAGACGTTAAAATAGCCAAACGTGAATGCGGTACATGTACGCGTGCATTATCACGGTAATGTGTGCGTTCAGTGCGGTTGTATTTAGTCTACGTGCGCTAACCCCGAGACAGTCTTTGTTCCAGACGTTAAGTTGGCCGAACATGAATGGGGTGCATGTACGCGTGCATTGTCATGGGTTCAGTGCGGTTGCATTTAGGCTACGTGGATTGCGGAAGTGTTGTGTGTCAAAGCATTGTTGTGTACCGCATGGGGCCAACATAGCATAACGTGCATCGCATGCAGTCAATCTCCACGCAATAGGTGACTCATTTCTTCACAATGGGAACGTGAAAGCCGAGTAACCACATTAAAATAGACACCGCGGAGTTTATAGAAAAGTTTTCAAGTCATTATAACACCTAATTAAGACAGACTCGGCCACGATGTTTTCATTGTTCGGAACGGGAAATCTTCGACTCAAACGGGCTTTTGACACAGGTAATTCGACATACGAAAGTATTTTTGTACACAGAAGCCTATTCTTTTGGCGGGAATAAAGCATCACTTCGACTTAAGCGAGCTTTCGGGTCATACGAGGTTGACTTATCGAGGTTTTACTGTATTTGAAAGCAGCTGAACCTGCATCCTATCAACGGTTTGTCCAGGTTATTAAACTGTCAAATAAAGAAAGAGGAAAATGAATGAAACAAAATGGATTGTAGGTTCTCAATGCATTAGACCAATTAGACCAAGGCATCCCCATTAGCAACCGCTGTACAATCATAGGCCGTGTCCCAATTCTCTGGCTGCGACTGTAAATAACACACAAGTCTATGGAAATGGCTGCAGTCACTGGCTAGTGGCTGTCATAGGTACATGCGTAATTTGCAGCCGCAGCCAGAGAATTGGGACAAGACCATAGATGCAAATATTGATATGGATACATCCTTACCTGCAGATGGTTGAGATTGACGTTCCCTCATGTAACACAGATGACAAAAATGGATGATCATATTAATCATGTCAGCAACTAGCGCCCTCTCCAGTTCATTGGTGAACAGGCTGGTTATCCTGATATTTGAAAGTAGCTGAACCTGCATCCTATCAACGGTTTGTCCAAGGTATTAAACTGTAAGATAAAGAAAGAGGAAAATGAATGAAACAAAATGGATTGAATGTTCTCAATGCAGAAGAACCATTAAAAGATTGGATGGGTCAGATGGTATAGCACAGGTACAGCAGTTAATGGGTTACATGTATAACCCCCATTTCAGACCGGCGTTCCAGCATCACCATGAACTAAATAAATAAATCAGGAGCTGCGACTTTAGGTTGACCGATAAATTCTAACATTAGAAATCTCCAGCGTGCAAAAGCTGCACTATCTCCCATTTTAGAGTATCCAGCCTGTGACATGGATTTGAAAGATCAAATACATGCGACCAAGATCTGGTGGCGAAACAAACAGGCCATCTGTCTCGTGAGTGGTTTAGAGTGAATCACATGACATGTCATATCAACAGAGTTTGTGTCCAGGTGTGGCATTCAAGAGTAGAAAGTCTACGATGGCCTGAAGACAGCCACTAAATAATGAACATTGAAAATTCAAATGCGAGCACAATGTATTGCAACTACATGTAAGTGGCCTTCAATGTTAAGATGAGTTTGGGTAAAAATACCGGTATAATTTAGTGAGACACACCTCTCCTGAGATACTGATGCAATGTGTATCGGTACTTTCTCCAAGGGTCTCATAACTTGATAGCGCCATACGGTCCAAGGCAAGCCTAGCATGATGTTGAACACCACATAGGTCGAGGTTCCATTCACCTTCAGTGGTCCAAATCTGCAATGTTAAAACAGAGAGGGAAATAAATATCAACAAATTCACTGATAAAACAGGGTTCTAATGTGCACTGACACCAGTCATGGAATTTTCAGGATGCATTAGACTTGTACACAAGTTGTTAAATTTCGCAGTGATATCATGATTTTGCTATGATTTCCCACGCTTTCGTTTGGGTTCTTCCAACACTTAAATTTGAACATAAAAATATCCAACACTCCATGGGCTGACTGTGCGGTGTGAATGCGGTGGGTATGCAGCGTGCACGATGTTTAAATCTTCTTCCATTCGATCACTGCTTTCGCAAATGACACTTTGTTGCTAACCCTAATTTTAGGGTTAGGGTTGGGGTTCTTCCAACACTTTACAAGAAATTCGAACATAAAAATCTCTCACGCTGCATGGGCTGACTGTGCGGTGTGTGTGCAGTGGGTATGCAGCGTGCACGATGTTTACATCTTCCATTCGATCATTGCTTTCGCAAATGACAATTTGTTGCTAACCCTAATTTTCAGGAGTCAGGAGTCTGACTGTGCGGTGTGCGTGCAGTGGGTAGGCAGCGAGGGCACAATGTATTGCAACTACTGTAAGTGGCCTTCAATGTTAAGATGAGTTTGGGTATAAATACCGGTATAATTAAGTGAGACACACCTCTCCTGAGATACTGATGCAATGTGTATCGGTACTTTCTCCAAGGGTCTCACAACTTGCCAGCGTCATACGGTCCCAGGCAAGCCTAGCGTGATGTTGAACACCACATAGGTCGAGGTTCCATTCACCTAACTTAGTGGTCCCAATCTGCAACCTGAAAGCAGCTGAACCTGCATCCTATCAACTTTTTTGACCATGGCATTAAAGGTAATATCATACTTTGGTTTTTGTCAAAGAAATACAGATTTATGGGCAAAAATATCAAGGAAGATACAGTACCAGTCATCTGTGAAAATTTCAGTCCCATACGGTGGCCACTTTTTGAGAAAACAGTGAAAACTACCACAGTATTTCTTTAGTCTTTTCTTTTGTACTTTAGATCTTTAAAAGATCAAAAATAATTTGGGTCACTGGTTTTACACTTTTCTGGATAAATACACCATTTCAGGCAGAAATATTTTAACAGTATGTTTCTATCATCATCACCATATTCATGCCCTGTAATTTATGAGTAAATCTGTGAAGATTTCTGTTTCGGTATGCTACCTAAGTATGGTACTACCTTTAAAATGTAAAATAAAAGAAAGAGGAAAATGAATTATTAAAACAAAATGGATTGTAGGTTCTCAATGCAGAAGACCCATGAAAGGACTGGATGGGTCAGATGGTATAGCACAGGTACGGCAGTTAATGGGTTACAACATGTATAATCCCCATTTCAGGCGTTTCAGCATCACCTTGAACTAAATAAATAAATCTGCAGTGACTTTAGGTTGACCCAATTCGGATTTTGGTTTCAGATAGGTGAACTTAATACACTGGAGTACAAGTAGGCCTACAAACAAATGAACAAACGGACATGACAACCCATCTGTGGAAGACTTTTGGGTGTTGTTTACGTTTCAGACCGTATACGTTCTTCATCTTGCCTATATGTACTTTGTTGATGTGAGGAGGAAATGGACATTAGGCATAATTATGTGCTTCTTGAGTGTTGTCATCATAGACAATAGTCATGACTGGTGTCGTAGCCTTCATTATTTTTGTTTACTATTAGGCCTATCCCATCTTTGGCTGGAAGGCGTCTACCTTCTAGTCCTTCTTTTCATGCCAAAACGTTTTGTATGTATGCATTATGGGATGTCTGCAGTTCACTAAAGGAAGACACACACTCACTTGAGTGGTCATGTCTGACTCATCCTTATCACCAGAGGGAGACAGACACTCACTTGAGTGGTCATACCTGACACATCATGATCACTAGAGGGAGGGAGACAGACACTCACTTGAGTGGTCATACCGGACTCATTGTGATCACTAGAGGGAATCAGACACTCAGTTAAGTGGTAATACCTGACTCTTCATGATCACTAGATGGAGACAGACACTCACTTCAGTGGTCATACCGGACTCATCGTGATCACTAGAGGGATACAGACACTCAAATAAGTGGTCATACCTGACTTGAGTGGTCATTCCTGACTCATCATGATCACTAGAGGGAGGCACTCACTTGAGTGGTCATACCTGACTCACCGTGATCCCTAGATGGAGACAGACACTCACTTCAGTGGTCATACCTGAATCATCATGATCACGAGAGGGCGGCACTCACTTGACTGGTCATACCTGACTCACCGTGATCACTAGAGGGAGATAGGCACTCACTTGAGTAGTCATACCTGACTCGCCGTGATCACTAGAGGGAGATAGGCACTCACTTGAGTGGTCATGCCTGACTCACCGTGATCACTAGAGGGAGACAGACACTCACTTGAGTGGTCATACCGGCTCATCGTGATCACTAGGGGAGGCACTCACTTGATGGTCATACCTGACTCATCATGATCACTAGAGGGAGACAGACACTCACTTGAGTGGTCATACCTGACTCATCATGATCAAAAGAGAGAGACAGACACTCACTTAAGTGGTCATACCTGACTCATCATGATCACAAGAGGGCGGCACTCACTTGAGTGGTCATACCTGACTCATCATGATCACTAGAGGGAGGCACTCACTTGAGTGGTCATACCTGACTCACCGTGATCACTAGAGGGAGATAGGCACTCACTTGAGTGGTCATTCCTGACTCATCATGATCACTAGAGGGAGGGACTCACTTGAGTGGTCATACCTGACTCATCGTGATCACTAGAGGGAGACAGACACTCACTTGAGTGGTCATACCTGACTCATCATGATCAAAAGAGAGAGACAGACACTCACTTAAGTGGTCATACCTGACTCATCATGATCACTAGAGAGCGGCACTCACTTGAGTGGTCATACCTGACTCACCGTGATCACTAGAGGGAGATAGGCACTCACTTGAGTGATCATTCCAGACTCATCATAATCACTTGAGGGAGGCACTCACTTGAGTGGTCATACCTGAGTCATCGTGATCACTAGAGGGAGACAGACACTCACTTGAGTGGTCATACCTGACTCATCATGATCAAAAGAGGGAGGCACTCACTTGAGTGGTCATACCTGACTCATCATGATCACTAGAGGGAGGCACTCACTTGAGTGGTCATACCTGACTCACCGTGATCACTAGAGGGAGATAGGCACTCACTTGAGTGGTCATACCTGACTCATCATGATCAAAAGAGAGAGACAAACACTCACTTGAGTGGTCAGACCTGACTCACCGTGATCACTAGAGGGAGATAGGCACTCACTTGAGTGGTCATACCTGACTCATCATGATCACCAGAGGGAGGAACTCACTTGAGTGGTCATACCTGACTCACCGTGATCACTAGAGGGAGATAGGCACTCACTTGAGTGGTCATTCCTGACTCATCATGATCACTAGAGGGAGGCACTCACTTAAGTGGTCATACCTGACTGACCGTGATCACTAGAGGGAGACAGACACTCACTTAAGTGGTCATACCTGACTCATCATGATCAAAAGAGAGAGATAGACACTCACTTAAGTGGTCATACCTGACTCATCATGATCACGAGAGGGCGGCACTCACTTGAGTGGTCATACCTGACTCACCGTGATCACTAGAGGGAGATAGGCACTCACTTGAGTAGTCATTCCTGATTCATCGTGATCACTAGAGAGAGGCACTAACTTGAGTGGTCATACCTGACTCATCGTGATCACTAGAGGGAGACAGACATTCACTTGAGTGGTCATACCTGACTCATCATGATCAAAAGAGAGAGACAGACACTCACTTAAGTGGTCATTCCTGACTCATCATGATCACAAGAGGGCGGCATGCACTCACTTGAGTGGTCATACCTGACTCACCGTGATCACAAGAGGGCGGCACTCACTTAAGTGGTCATACCTGACTCACTGTGATCACTAGAGGGAGATAGGCACTCACTTGTGTGGTCATTCCAGACTCATCATGATCACTAGAGGGAGGCACTCACTTGAGTGGTCATACCTGACTCATCGTGATCACTAGAGGGAGACAGACACTCACTTGAGTGGTCATACCTGACTCATCATGATCAAAAGAGAGAGACAGACACTCACTTAAGTGGTCATACCTGTCTCATCATGATCACGAGAGGGCGGCATACTCTTGGGTGGTCATACCTGACTCACCCTGATCACTAGAGGGAGATAGGCACTCACTTGAGTGGTCATTCCTGACTCATGATCAGTAGAGGGAGGCACTCACTTAAGTGGTCATACCTGACTCACCGTGATCACTAGAGGGAGGAACTCACTTGAGTGGTCATACCTGACTCATCATGATCAAAAGAGAGAGACAGACACTCACTTAAGTTGTCATAACTGACTCATCATGATCACAAGAGGGCGGCACTCACTTGAGTGGTCATACCTGACTCACAGTGATCACTAGAGGGAGATAGGCACTCACTTGAGTGGTCATTCCAGACTCATCATGATCACTAGAGGGAGGCACTCACTTGAGTGGTCATACCTGACTCATCGTGATCACTAGAGGGAGACAGACACTCACTTGAGTGGTCATACCTGACTCATCATGATCAAAAGAGTAAGACAGACACCCACTTAAGTGGTCATACCTGACTCATCATGATCACGAGAGGGCGGCACTCACTTGAGTTGTCATACCTGACTCACCGTGATCACTAGAGGGAGATAGGCACTCACTTGAGTGGTCATTCCTGACTCATCATGATCACTAGAGGGAGGCACTCACTTGAGTGGTCATACCTGACTCATCGTGATCACTAGAGGGAGACAGAAACTCACTTGAGTGGACATACCTGACTCATCATGATCAAAAGAGAGAGACAGACACTCACTTAAGTGGTCATACCTGACTCATCATGATCACAAGAGGGCGGCACTCACTTGAGTGGTCATACCTGACTCACCGTGACCACAAGAGGGCGGCACTCACTTGAGTGGTTATACCTGACTCACCTTGATCACTAGAGGGAGATAGGCACTCACTTGAGTGGTCATACCTGACTCATCATGATCAAAAGAGAGAGACAGACACCCACGTAAGTGGTCATACCTGTCTCATCATGATCACGAGAGGGCGGCACTCATTTGAGTGGTCATACCTGACTCACCCTGATCACTAGAGGGAGATAGGCACTCACTTGAGTGGTCATTCCTGACTCATCATGATCACTAGAGGGAGGCACTCACTTGAGTGGTCATACCTGACTCACCGTGATCACTAGAGGGAGAAAGACACTCACTTGAGTGGTCATACCTGACTCATCATGATCAAAAGAGAGAGACAGACACTCACTTAAGTGGTCATACCTGACTCATCATGATCAAAAGAGAGAGACAAACACTCACTTGAGTGGTCAGACCTGACTCACCGTGATCACTAGAGGGAGATAGGCACTCACTTGAGTGGTCATACCTGACTCATCATGATCACCAGAGGGAGGAACTCACTTGAGTGGTCATACCTGACTCACCGTGATCACTAGAGGGAGATAGGCACTCACTTGAGTGGTCATTCCTGACTCATCATGATCACTAGAGGGAGGCACTCACTTAAGTGGTCATACCTGACTGACCGTGATCACTAGAGGGAGACAGACACTCACTTAAGTGGTCATACCTGACTCATCATGATCAAAAGAGAGAGACAGACACTCACTTAAGTGGTCATACCTGACTCATCATGATCACGAGAGGGCGGCACTCACTTGAGTGGTCATACCTGACTCACCGTGATCACTAGAGGGAGATAGGCACTCACTTGAGTAGTCATTCCTGACTCATCATGATCACTAGAGAGAGGCACTCACTTGAGTGGTCATACCTGACTCATTGTGATCACTAGAGGGAGACAGACACTCACTTGAGTGGTCATACCTGACTCATCATGATCAAAAGAGAGAGACAGACACTCACTTAAGTGGTCATTCCTGACTCATCATGATCACAAGAGGGTGGCATGCACTCACTTGAGTGGTCATACCTGACTCACCGTGATCACAAGAGGGCGGCACTCACTTAAGTGGTCATACCTGACTCACCGTGATCACTAGAGGGAGATAGGCACTCACTTGTGTGGTCATTCCAGACTCATCATGATCACTAGAGGGAGGCACTCACTTGAGTGGTCATACCTGACTCATCGTGATCACTAGAGGGAGACAGACACTCACTTGAGTGGTCATACCCGACTCATCATGATCAAAAGAGAGAGACAGACACTCACTTAAGTGGTCATACCTGTCTCATCATGATCACGAGAGGGCGGCATACTCTTGGGTGGTCATACCTGACTCACCCTGATCACTAGAGGGAGATAGGCACTCACTTGAGTGGTCATTCCTGACTCATGATCAGTAGAGGGAGGCACTCACTTAAGTGGTCATACCTGACTCACCGTGATCACTAGAGGGAGGAACTCACTTGAGTGGTCATACCTGACTCATCATGATCAAAAGAGAGAGACAGACACTCACTTAAGTTGTCATAACTGACTCATCATGATCACAAGAGGGCGGCACTCACTTGAGTGGTCATACCTGACTCACAGTGATCACTAGAGTGAGATAGGCACTCACTTGAGTGGTCATTCCAGACTCATCATGATCACTAGAGGGAGGCACTCACTTGAGTGGTCATACCTGACTCATCGTGATCACTAGAGGGAGACAGACACTCACTTGAGTGGTCATACCTGACTCATCATGATCAAAAGAGTAAGACAGACACCCACTTAAGTGGTCATACCTGACTCATCATGATCACGAGAGGGCGGCACTCACTTGAGTTGTCACACCTGACTCACCGTGATCACTAGAGGGAGATAGGCACTCAATTGAGTGGTCATTCCTGACTCATCATGATCACTAGAGGGAGGCACTCACTTGAGTGGTCATACCTGACCCCACGTGATCACTAGAGGGAGACAGAAACTCACTTGAGTGGTCATACCTGACTCATCATGATCAAAAGAGAGAGACAGACACTCACTTAAGTGGTCATACCTGACTCATCATGATCACAAGAGGGCGGCACTCACTTGAGTGGTCATACCTAACTCACCGTGATCACAAGAGGGCGGCACTCACTTGAGTGGTCATACCTGACTCACCTTGATCACTAGAGGGAGATAGGCACTCAATTGAGTGGTCATACCTGACTCATCATGATAAAAAGAGAGACAGACAGACACCCACATAAGTGGTCATACCTGTCTCATCATGATCACGAGAGGGCGGCACTCATTTGAGTGGTCATACCTGACTCACCCTGATCACTAGAGGGAGATAGGCACTCACTTGAGTGGTCATTCCTGACTCATCATGATCACTAGAGGGAGGCACTCACTTGAGTGGTCATACCTGACTCACCGTGATCACTAGAGGGAGAAAGACACTCACTTGAGTGGTCATACCTGACTCATCATGATCAAAAGAGAGAGACAGACACTCACTTAAGTGGTCATACCTGTCTCATCATGATCACGAGAGGGCGGCACTCACTTGAGTGGTCATACCTGACTCACCCTGATCACTAGAGGGAGATAGGCACTCACTTGAGTGGTCATTCCTGACTCATCATGATCACTAGAGGGAGGCACTCACTTGAGTGGTCATACCTGACTCACCGTGATCACTAGAGGGAGAAAGACACTCACTTAAGTGGTCATACCTGACTCATCATGATCACTAAAGGGAGATAGGCACTCACTTGAGTGGTCATACCTGACTCACCGTGATCACTAGATGGAGATAGGCACTCACTTGAGTGGTCATACCTGACTCATGATCAGAAGAGGGAGGCACTCACTTAAGTGGTCATACCTGACTCACCGTGATCACTAGAGGGAGATGGGCACTCACTTGAGTGGTCATACCTGACTCATCATGATCACTAGAGGGATGCACTCACTTGAGTGGTCATACCTGACCGAGTGTCTGTCTTGCTCTATTGATCACGATCACTAGAAGGAGACAGACACTCACTTGAGTGGTCATACCTGACTCATCATAATAAACTGAGGGAGACAGACACTCACTTGAGAGGAAACTCCTGACTAAACATGATCACTAGAGGGAAACAGACACTGTCCATGGCAACCCCATTAGCAACTGCTGTACAATCATAGGTCGTGTCCCAATTCTCTGGCTGCAACCGTTATAACACACAAGTCTATGGAAATGGCTGCAGTCACTGGCTAGTGGCTGTCATAGGTACATGCGAAATTTGCAGCTGCAGCCATAGAATTGGGACACGGCCATAGCTGCTGATATGGATAAATACATCTTTACCTGCAGATGGTTGAGATTGACGTTCCCTCGGGTAACACAGATGACAGATCCTTTTAATGAATGGATGATCATATCAATCATGTCAGCAACTAGCGCCCTCTCCAGTTCTTTCACGAACAGGCTGGTTATGAACCTGAATAGTATCACTGGTTGTTTCCATGGTAACTGTCAAATAAAAGAAAGGAAAATGAATGAAAAAAATGGATTGTAGGTTCTCAATGCAAACAGAGAAGCCCCATCATATGGTTGGGTTGGGTAGATGGTTGGCAGTTTAATGGGTTATATGACTTCTGAGTGGCATCCTATCCACTCCTATCCAATGCTATCAGTGAGAACATTCACCAGGCAATGCAGCTTGAGCTACAGAAATGAGACCAGAAAATCTCCAAACTGGAAACTGTCCGCCATCTTGCATGCTGACTAGATCTACATGAACAATACTCGCAACGTAACAGTCTTATTGTTCATGGCATTCCAGAAAGGGCGTCGTCCACCCAGCCCGAAAACATGGACAAAAGGATCATTGAAACGGCGAAGGAACATCTGGGCTTAGACATCCGTCCAGAAAACCTTGACAGAACCCACCGCCTTGGCTCAAAAATGGATAAGTCCAGGAACCCACGACATCGGCCAGTGATTGTCAAGTTTGTTGACTATAATACGAGGGCGTCCTTCTACCGTCTGCGTTCCAAGTTCAAGGGATTGGGAATCTTCGCCCATGAAAACCTCACCCAAGAATGTCAGAGATGGCTGAGTAAGGTGAAGCAAAATTCTTCCGTTGAGAGAGTCTGGACACAGGACAGCCGTATTGAGATTCGGCGTAAAGATGGTTCCCGTGTCACTGAGGGAAGTGAGAGCAATCTTCTCAGATTTAACTAGTCTTGTCAAGAACAGGTTTCTAGATTGTCTTTCTTTTTGATCTTTTAAAAGATCAAAAAGATTTTTGGTCCTGGTTTGACTAATTTCTGGATAAATACACCATTTCAGGCGGAAATAATTCAACGGTATGTTTCTACCACCACCATCTTCACAACCAGACCCTGTAAGTTATACGTAAATCTGTGAACATTTCTGTTTTGGTTTCTTACCAAAGTATGATACTACCTTCAACACGATCTATTTAATCTTTTGAATCTCTTTTCATTGAGGTGAATAATTATGGTAGTAAGAATATTGTTGTAGGGGTCATCTATAAACCTCCCAGTGTTTCATTTGACAAATTCTTTGTAATTTTTCAAGATGTAAATTGGATATCATAGCTGCAGAAAATAAGTTATGTCTAATCTCAGGGGAATTTCAACATTAATCTCTTGAATGTGGAACAAAGCAATCAGTGTCAGGAATTTGTGGATTCTATTTACAATCATAGTTGCATTCCTCTTATAACTAAGCCAACCAGGGTCACCTCTACAACAGCTACATTGATTGATAACATCTTTTCTAATATTTTACCTCCCCCTAATTCTGGTATTTTAATTACAGATATTTCTGATAATTTTCTGATTTTTACTACTTTCTCTTTTACTCAAATTCCTGGTTTGGTTCGTCAGTTCTCGGAAGATAACCTCAACCATTGGTTGATTGGTCACAGGTGTATAAGTCAGATGATTGTAATGTAGCTTGCAATAATTTCATGAATATATTTAACCAATTATATGACAAGAATATCCCATTTAATAAGGAGTCAAACTAATAGAAAGAGCCAGCCTAGAACACCTTGGATTACTCATGCTATACTTAAATCCATTAATAGTAAGAATAGACTTTATCATAAATATTGCTGCTCCCCAACTGATCAAAATCGCCGTAAATATACTCTCTATAGTAATGTACTTAGGCCTACTACTACACTTCGGTTTATAGCTAAAAAATAGTTTTTTGCTAATCAATTCGAAAAAGACAATAATAATATTAGAAATACTTATTAAGTTATTAATAGTGTTTTTAAAAAGAAATGCGCCATCAAAATTATCAAGCATTAAACTGGACAATGTACGCATTAATGACCCTTATCTCATTGCCGAGCATCTGAATAATTATTTTGTTGAAATAGGGCCTAAACTTGCTGGTCAAATACCACCTTGTAATTTAAACCAACAGGATTTTCTTTCAAACCCTAACTCTTCATCTGTTTTCTTAGCACCAGTCACTGAATGTGAACTTTTGTCAGTTGTTTCTGCCTTGCCAAACGAAAAGAGCTCTGGTCACTACTCAGTTAATACCATTACCATCAAGCAAGTTATTTCTTCCATTTCCAAACCTCTTACTTTTGTAGTAAATTTATCTCTGTGTACTGGTGTTGTTCCTAGCATTTTTAAGATTGCGAGAGTTATTCCAATTTTAAAGGGTGGTGATTCTCAGCAACTGAATAATTATAGACCCATTTCAGTCTAAAGTTCATTTTCCAAAATTCTTGAGTGCATTGTGTATTATTCAAACTTCCCAATTTCTTAATAAACATAAAGTATTATCTAATTCTCAATACGGCCTCAGAGAGATGCATTCTACATCTCATGCTATATTACAATTACCGGTAGTTCATGAAATATCTACTGCCCAGGGCCCAATTTCATGGAATTCGTTACGGCCTATTTATGTGCTTACGGGTACTGCTACACGTGAAATCTATTTCATGGAATCCGTAGCAAGACTCTCGGTTAGTGAAGAATTTCTAGGGTAACCGTGATCATTTTCTGCTAACGCGCTGTCGTATACATTCTGCACAAATTCCTTGCTTACCGTTACCAAAAAGGAAACTCTTCCGTGAAATACGCTAACCGTAACCAAACAAATCATGCTACCGTAAGCGAAGAATTTTTGCTAACAGTAACGGATTCCATGAAATTGGGCCCAGGAAAGTTCATTGCATACCATTGGTATATTTCTGGACCTCTCCAAGGCATTTGACACGATCGATCAGAACATTCTTTTATATAAACTCTCTTGTTATGGAATTAGAGGAATTGCATTGGAATGGTTAAAACATTACCTTACTAATCGTGAGCAATATGTAGATGTTGATGGAAATCATTCTGTACTTAGGGATGTAAATTGTGGGGTCCCACAAGGCTCCCTCCTAGGTCCCCTCTTATTTTCAATTTATATTAATGACATTGATAAATCGTCCGAATTGTTTTCTTTTATTCAATTTGCTAATGATTCAAATTTGTTTTCAGAAAAATATCGATGTTTTGATTAATACGGTAAACTCTGAATTGGTCAATATTTCAAATTGGATTAAGGCTAATAAATTATCTGTTAACATTAAGAAAACTAATTATATGTTATTTAGTAGAACGGTAGCCTCTATCACAACGGATATTGTACTTGATGATCCAAAAATAAGCCATGTCAATTCCACTAAATTTCTAGGAATATTCATCAATGATAAGTTATCTTGGCCCAAACAATTGAATTATCTTTGTAATTTAGTATCTCGTAATGTTGGTATTCTGAGCAAATTAAAGTATATATTTCCATCTAATATCCTGCTCAACATTTATAACGCCTTAATATTATCTCACATTTCCTATGGCATTTTAGCCTGGGGTAGATCGAATGAATCATTGTTAAATAGGTTACTTATTCTCCAAACAAGCTCAATGAGAATCATGGAACATGCGGAACTCCGTGCCCATGCTGATCCTTTATTCTATGCTCATAAAATTCTCAAGGTAAAAGATATGTATTTTTAATACTTCAACTCGGAATTTTCATGTATCAGTGCTATAATAATGATTTACCTTTTTTTTTATCTATGTTTACGACTAATAACCAGATTCATCCTCATAACACTAGACAATCTAGTAATATTCATATTCCACTCTGCGTACTACACAAGCTCAAAAGTGTATCAACTATCAAGGTCCGATTTTCTGGAACTCTCTAGGGAGTAATCTCACCAATCTTAAAAGCTTTGCCCTCTTCAAGAAAAAACTCAAGTCTATTTTATTGGATGATTATTCACATACAAGTGCTTAATTCATTGTTAATCTTTGTGGGTATTTTTCTTAATGAATCCATCATTCCTTTACAAGTGAACCGAGTGTGTTCCTCAGTGTGCTGTTCGTCCTGTTAGTGTTTGTCCTGTCCCATGTTATCATCTCTCATATTAATTGTTTATGTAATTAAGCAAATAATTAATTCGTGAAATAACCACAAGGGAAACTGACTGAGTTATTTTAAGTCATTGAAAAGTGAACAAAGAAAAATTGACTGGAGCGGGATTCGAACCGGCGACCCCCTGAATACCTGTACGGTATTCAGGAGGTCGCCGGTTCGAATCCCGCTCCAGTCAATTTTTCTTTGTTCACTTTTCAAATAATTAATTGTAACTTAACGGGGGTCTCTACATGACAAGCATGCTTTTTGGAGACCCCCACCACTTTTTCTAAACGTATGTTTATTATTTAGCTAATTCACAATATATATACTGTTGTTTTCTGAGAAAGTAGAAAATATTAGAATGAATGAATTTTAACTATGAATATTTAAGACTCTCTTTAACTTTTTACAAAGATAGTCTGGTGCCATGAAAAATGTTATAAACCAAATTCAAGTTTAATTGTGTTATATGCAATCATTGACATTCAATAGGCCCAACCTATTCAATTCTGCTTGTCCAATATGAGATCTGGCAATCAAGCTGAAAATAAAACAGACTGTCTTATTTTTAATAAATTTGCAATCTCTTTTTAGTGCAAAGAACCAGGATGAACAACAGTAATCGTAATGACATGTTATAAGAGCAGAACATAATAATTTGCGAGATAGCTCATTCAGGCAGTTGGCATGTCTGTATACAAAACTTCATCTTGCAGAAGCCTTTTTGATCACAGAATTTGCAATGTTCTCACCATTTAGACTTTGATCCAGTATTATTCCCAAATAATTCCCAAAACAGAATTTGAGGCACTTATAAATTTCCCATCACAGAACACTTCAAACTTGTCAACTCTGCTTAATTTCTGTTTGGATCGGAAAAGGATGGTCTCAGTTTTATTGACAAGCAAAGAAAGTTTATTATCAATCAGCCATTGGCTGCATGATTCCAGCTCCACACGCAAACTACTTGCTATTACTTGAGGGTCCCGGCCAGAAAAGAATATTGCACTGTCTTCAGCGTACAATAACAGATCGTTTACATAACAGAGAAAAAGTTAAGGCCCTAAAAGACTGCTCTGAGGAACACCACATGTAATTTTCATAGGTTGAGAATCAACTTGATTAACTCTAACGATTTGCTGTCTATAAGAAAGATCAGATTGAAACCAGTTTATAGAATCAAAATGAATACCCATGACCTGTAAGTTTCGACACAAAATCGTATGATCAACCGTATCAAAAGCCTTTTGTAAATCCAGCAGCACCATACCAGTATAATTCCCTTTGGCCATCTGAGAGCGAATGTAATCAGTAAGATGAATTAAACAAGTACCAGTAGAAAAGGAGCTTCTAAACCCAAACGGAAAATTGTATACAAGTTTGCTATCAGTCAGAGATTTTTCCAATTGGATGTACAGTATACAGCCTTTTGTAGCAATTTAGAAACTGTGCTGAGAAACGTGTAATTGCCAACATCAGACCTAGTGGTTTTCTTGAATAAAGGCCTAACTCTTGCAAATTTCAGTTCATCAGGAACTAATACTGGAGATAGAGGGAGACAGACACTCACTTTTCGGGCAAAGTAGTCCTTATATTTAAGCATTCCTGGTTAGGCCACATAATAGTAGCCACAGCTACATGGTAACTCCAGACTAAACATATGATCACTGGAGGGAGACAGACACTGTCCAAGGCATCCCCATTAGCAACCTCATAGGCCATGTCCCAATTCTCTGGCTGCGACTGTAAATAACACACAAGTCTATTGAAATGGCTGCAGTCACTGGCTAGTGGCTGCCATAGGTACATGCATAATTTGCAGCCGCAGCCAAAGAATTGGGACACGGAAATAGTGTATGCAAATGTTGATATGGATACATCCTTACCTGCAGATGGTTGAGATTGACTTTCCCTCATGTAACACAGATGACAGATCCTTTAATGAATGGATGATCATATCAATCATGTCAGCAACTAGCGCCCTCTCCAGTTCCTTGGTGAACAGGCTGGTTATCCTGATATTTGAAAGCAGCTGAACCCGAATAGTATTACTAGTTGTTTCCATGGTAACTGTCAAATAAAAGAAAATATAAAATGAATGGAAAAAAATGGATTGTACATGTAGGTTCTCAATGCAAACAGAGAAGCCCCATCATAGGGTTGGGTTGGGTAGATGGTTGGCAGTTTAATGGGTTATATGGCTTCTGACTGGCACCCTGAGCAAAGGTATTTGACCATAGGGAGGGCCCCGTCATAGGGCTGGATAGCTCAGATGGTAGAGCACTGGTATGGCAGTTAATGGGTTTTATGGCTTCTGACTGGCACCCTGAGCAAAGGTATTTGACCATAGGGAGGCCCCGTCATAGGGCTGGATAGCTCAGATGGTAGCACTGGTATGGCAGTTAATGGGTTTTATGGCTTCTGACTGGCACCCTGAGCAAAGATAGTTGACTATAGGGAAGCCCCATCATAGGGCTGGATAGCTCAGACTGTAGAGCACTGCTATGTACAGCATTTCACATTGTTCAGAAGTGAATTCCATAAATGTACTAGTATAATAAAAAGTATTGCACTCTGGTCCTTCTATGGAAGGGACAAAAAACTACCCCTCGTGGAATAAATGAATATTTGAGACTCTCTTGAACTTTTTTTTACAAAAAGGCAGTTAATGGCAGGGTAGTTAATTATGAGTTATATAGCTTCTGACTGCGGCTGGTACCCTGAACAAAGATATTAAGTGACTATAGGGAGGCCTATAATAGGGTTGGAAAGCTCATAATATGGTAGATCACTGGTATGGCAGTTTGATGGGTTACATGGCTTCTGACAGGAACCCTGAGCAAAGATAAGTGAAAGGGAGGCCCCATCATATGGCTTGATAGCTCAGATGGTAGAGCACTGGTATGGCAGTTAATGGGTTATCGCTTCTGATGACTGGCACCCTGAGCAAAGATAGTTGACCACAGGGGAGGCCCATAGGGCTGGATAGCTAAAATGGTAGAGCACTGGCATGGCAATTAATGGCTTCTGACTGGCACCCTGAGCAAAGATAAGTAGGGAGGCCCTGTCATAGGCCTGGATAGCCCCGTCATAGGCCTAGATAGCTCAGCACTGGCATGGCAGTTAAAGGTAATATCATAATCATGATCATGTCAAAGAAATACAGATTCATGGGCACAAGTACCAAGAAAGATACAGTAAAACTCATCTGTGAATATTCCAGTTCCATACGGTGCCCACTTTTTGAGAAAACGGTGAAAAACGGCCAGAGTATTTCTTAAGTCTTTTCTCTTTTATTTTGGTCACTGGTTTTACTCTTTTCTGGATAAATACAGCATTTCAGGCAGAAACATTTTAACGGCATGTTTCTACCATCACCATCTTTATACCCTGTAAGTTATTGGTGAATCTGTGAATATTTCTGTTTCGGTATACTACCTTTAATAATGAGTTATATGGCTGCCGACTCAGACTGGCACCCTGGCCAACTATAGACACATGAATAAAGGGAGGCACATAATAGGGCTTGATAGCTCAGATGGAGAGCACTGGTATGGCAGTTAATGGGTTACATGGCTTCTGACTGGCATCCTGAGCAAAGATAGTTGACTATAGGGAGGCCCCATCATAGGGCTGGATAGCTCAGATGGTAGAGCACTGGTATGGCAGTTAATGGGTTATATGGCTGCTGATTGGCACCCTGAGAAAAGATAGTTGACAATAGGGAGGCCCCGTCATGGCTGGAAAGCTCAGATGATAGAGCACTAGTATGACAGTTTAATGGGTTACATGGCTTCTGACTGGCATCCTGAGCAAAGATAGTTGACTTTAGGCATAGGGCTGGAAAGCTCAGATGAAAGAGCACTGGTATGACAGTTTAATTGGTTACATGGCTTCTGACTGGCACCCTGAACAAAGATAGTTGACTATAGGGAGGCCCCATCATAGGGCTGGATAGCTCAGATGGTAGAGCACTGGTATGACAGTTTAATGGGTTACATGGCTTCTGACTGGCACCCTGAGCAAAGATAGTTGACTAATGACAAGGAGGTTAGATATGCAATCAGTCTACACAGAGCATGTATACATGATGTAGCACTCTAGATCACATCCAGTGTATTTTGACCTCATTGATATGAACTGACTCTAGCATGCACTTAGTACAACCATATAGACTCATCATCCACCAACTAAACAGGCAACAGGAATCTTATCAATTGTTGAAATTAGACACTGGTATCTAGTATTCACAGAACAAAACCGGAACATTTAAGTCATGCAGAACAGCCATGACAGCTGAAAAAAGGCACTGGACAGCAGGTCTGGTAACTGAAGCATTTTCTAGACCTTGGCCTTTTTCACTAGACATGCTAGACCTGTACATACTTGCCATTCATGTACATGTATAGGAAAACAGTAATTGTATGCAATATTGTGTCCAAAATAATCATAGGCACCATTTTAATTGTGCAAGGAAAATAAAAACACTAAGCCAGACTAGTGCAGTACCTACACACTTTACCGACACTGAAATCAATAGACACGGTCCACGGTCTAACATTAGTGGATATTTCGAGCCCTGAATGTACCTTTGTACATATGTATACATATATGTTTACACATGATGTACGTTGTACATGTACCGGTACATGTCTGTGTCTGTGTACATAGCTGGTATCACATTAAGTTACCAACTTACACAGCATACATTGGCAGTTTTTGGTTGTTTTTCACTTTTTTTTATAAGCCTAGGCCTATTGCTTGTCTAGGCATTACAGCACCAGTCCTGTGTTCGATCTTGTTCCTTGACAGGAAGTTGAGAAAAGATGATCTGACTGGGTAGTGTAGCATGCAATGGCTACCACCAAGTGTCAGAGCCTAATAATGTGTACATGTACTGTACGTTCATCAGTATACATGGTAGGCCTAGGGCCTAGCCTCCAGTAAGTTCTGAAAATTCTGGTCAAAAAAACGTGAAAGGTCTGTGGAATTCTTTCCTTTTCACGAGCAATTAGCCAATGTAATAATACTTGTAAATGTAACTTACGGACTCCGAGGTTCCCTGTAGTTTTCACTGGTATTTTGGGTTGATTTGGGGCAATTTCCTGGCTCGTATCCCGTCAATATACCAATGCAAAACTCCATGCGTACAAAATAATGACATGCGTACATGTGTATGTAAGTAGTCTTGTTTACAAGACGTTGTACAGCTGGACTGCAATCAATTCAACTTTTCAAGTATTCCCTGCGGTTAGTCACATTGCATGGCCCTCTATTGACTGCAGTTACACACGCACGTAGTTTGTGACGCCTCGGAACCAAGACTAGTACGCTAGCATTTTGATTTTTCGGGCTACTTCGCTACGGAAGCCGTCTAACAACACCCCTATCCAAAATGTATATACGGTACACCAAACATGCCAAGGCACAAAATCGTAGAAGTATCAATTTGTGTTATTTGCATTTTCATCATTATTCCGAGATTTCCAACAGTGTAGGCTGCACTTTATGGAATATTGGTTAGTTTTTAATGTTTTGTCTTAAAGGCATTATAATATAAGATTGGTAAACAGCTGAAGACTGTTCATAATTTGATTTATCACGGAAAGAAAACTTTTTCAGCTCATGTCATCATCTTAAACTGTTACATACAAAACAGTGAAAAACGGAGGTTTTTTCCTATCATCATCATTATACTGTGTAAGTTTTATGTGAATTTGTGATCATGAAGTGTATTTTGTCTTACCAATTCTGTACCATCCCTTTAAAGAAAGCATTGAGGATGGTATTACCAAAATAATCAGTGCATTTCCATTTTACTTAGGGTATACATGTATATACATTACTGCTGTACTTCAACATGTTGAAATAATACATGCATTGCATATATCACATGTATTTGTGTATTTGTTGCATCTTGCAACAATTATGTTTCTGTTCATAACACGAGGCTTCAATTGGATGACCTGGAACACTCCATTCCTCCACTGAAGGTTGGAACCGAATTAATAATGAGCCTACCCGTCAAACTGATTTACATTTGTTTGTTATGATCCGACATGCCCATGAGCAATATAGCGATGCCTTTGTAACTGACCGATCTCACGGCAGTTGAAGCTTGTCTCGATTCATAGCGTCACGAAATCGTGTTCAGCGCTTATAAAGTGATTTCCTTAGGAAGCAAGGAACCACGTCACCAGCAAAAAAGTTGCCACAATCGTCTGAAATTTGTTGTTTGGTTCTTAAACGATGCAGACCTCCAGTATTTCTCTGGTTGTTATCTTGCCACTTGGTTTAGCAGTCATGGTTTCTTTGTTGCGAGTAAGAGGGGAATCTTGCGGCGCCATGACCCTTGCCGAACCGGGGGACGATCGCGCCTCGCTCCAGGCAAAGGCATTCACCAATTTCAGACGGAATTGCCGTGTCAAGAAAAAACGTAAGTGAAAATTTCAATATTAAAGGCATTGCATACGTTTGGTAATGACTCTGAAAATGTATGGCAATAAAAACTTACTTGGTGTCAAGTACAGCTGCTTTGGATAGTATAATGCATATTGAGAAACGTTCAATTCGAAGTACCGCGGTTATGGAAAAATATGTCACTTTTTATCTCCAAAAATTATGAATCTGAGAAGCGTTATGGCCGTAACGCTTCTCAGCTATTGACTTACTGTTCTCTGGCGTGAAATAACCGCTCTAGTTTGTCGCCAAAATCTCAAAAACGCTACCACCTTTTGAATTGAAACTTTCACAGGTTAGTTTTATGGTATATATAAACAATTATATTGGTTTGAAACAAACATTAGGCTCAAATTACCAAACGTATGCAATCCCTTTAAGAAGGCGTCTTGGGAAACTGCTAAATGAAACTTTATAAGAATTGGTTTTTCCCGAAAATAAATGTTTCTGTCTGAAAGCTTACTGTTTACATTAAGTTCAGTAAAAAAACATCTTTTGGAATGCTATCAATTCAATAAGATGTTACTGAAAATCTCCAAAACACATCAGCTGGTTTTGACTTTTGACCGCAGCATTGGAAAATAAAACCCGTCGGAACACAAATAAATTAAGTTTGAATTTCTTGTAATCTTCACTAAACAAAATTGGAAAACCGATTTTGATTAAATTGTTTAAAGGTAGTATCATACTTTGGACCAAAACAGACATGTTCACAGATTTACGTATAACTTTTTAATACAGGGTATGAAGATGGTGCTGGTAGAAACATGCTAAAATGTTAAAATTTTTCCGCCTGAAATGGTGTATTTATCCTGAAATTAGTAAAACAACGACCGAAAATCTTTTTGATCTTTTAAAAGATCAAAAATAAAAGAGAAAACACTTAAGAAATACTGTGGCCGTTTTTCGCTGTTTTCTCAAAAAGTGGGCACCGTATGGGACTGAAATTTTCACAGATGACTTTTACTGTATCTTCCTTGATGTTTTTGCCCACGAATCTGTATTTCTTTGACAAAAACCAAAGTATGATACTACCTTTAATAGCGTTATGAATAGTTATGGACCGATTTTTTTTTTATTCCTCAGCAATGCTACATGCATTTATGTTGTTTTTTCACTATTTCTTTTATAATTGATTTATTCGTCAAGAAGATAGAATTATACAATCAATTGCCCTTCAACGACGTAGATAAGCACTTCACCAAGTGCATTTTGAGTGCACATGAAAAAAAAATCATGTGCCGGCTCAGGTGGGATTCGAACCCACGACATCCTATTTCTTGTCCTGTATCATAATTGTTTGATAAAATTGAATGTAATCTGTTATTAGGCGACATGATCGAGAAAGTTATCATCAGTCTGGTGACCAAAAACTATTATCTTGTGGTCACAAGTATATATCCTTATGGTGGTCACAAGGTATAAAATGGTGACCGGAGATAATTTTCAGCCAGTCGTAAGACTGTAACTTGACAAAAAAGACGGTTTAGTAAATACAAAATGCTCTACTTTACGAAATGGAGGAAAAGTCTACACAAAAAGAAATGTATGTAGGGGAAAGCCCTTATTCATAGGTGTCGATTTCATTTCATGATTGGGGGGATGATTTGGTGAGCGACCGAGCGGGGGTGTTGGAGGGCGATAACCCCCCCCCCCCCCGGCTTCCCACGTCGAGTCGAAAAGTCGCATCTTAGATCATTTAAAAACAATAATTATTTGCTTCTTAAATTAAAATGTGGCACATCTCTTCGCTTTCTCGCATGACTCGCATAATTCTCTCTCACGCCTCACAAACTACCCACATCAAAAATAACCAATGTATAACAAGAACGAGGAGTGTCAACAAGTCAAATCGTCTTTCAACATTCCATGCATACTATTTTTCATTTTGTTGGTACTTCAGATATTTTGTCGGTAAATGACATCACCTCGAAATATTGAGGGGATGGTAATGCACCCATGCCCTAATTCCTAACGATTTGTGTATAATTTTGGAGTCCAGAAACGCACACAAATTGCCTCCAATTTTGTGTAGAAACAACACTAAGTTACATTTGGGCTTTGTACCCATTGCGAGATGAGGTGGTTGCCATGACACATGACACTTGGGACACACATTACATTATTCACAGTGTGAAATTAGCTATGAATATAATGCACAAGACGGCAAAGAATGGTGGCGCATGCAGGAGGGACATCGTACATTACAAATAATCTGGGCACATAATTTGTGATGTTTGATACATCATACATCACAAATTTACAAATAGAAATATTATCTGTGCATATATTATTTTTTTCTATGTGCAATGACGGGTGGTTTGAGAAAAGTTTTCATTGAGATGCATTGCCTGAAATTAAGGGCAAATGTTTGAGAAGGGTTTGCCTGATATCAGTACCGGTATGTTTGTTAGTAGTTGAACAGACGAGAGGTGGTTCTTGGGTGGTTTTCCCTTGAAATTTATGTTCAGGATGAATCGGGGTATTTCTCTGAGAAAAAATCGACACGATTCCGTGGGTTTGTTTAATACTTTTGTGTGTAGGGTACCCGTCCTTGCGAAACGTGGATCTTTGAAAATGGTAATACATGTATCCAAAATTTGGATATGTAGGTTTTGGAGGCCTCAGAAGTGAGCTTGAGTGAGGGATGCAAACATTTGATACATTTGATGAAAAAATGAGTATGTCATCTCTGTGACGTGCCCAGAAAGGAATCTTGTCCATGAGTGTTAAGATTAGTTTTTTTCCAAAAACATTATTACAATGTTATTATCATGTGGATCGGTTTAAGGAAACACCATGTAACCGGAATTTGTCATGCTTTTATCATAATCTGAGCAATTTTGGCACCAATCGCCTACACTATCGGGGTAAGATCAAAACCATTCTTGATGTTTTAAAGAACAATTGAGTCGGGTTTTCGCTGTTTTCTCGTGACTCAGATGTCCGATTGAGCTCAAATTTTCACAGGTTTATTATTTCATGTACATGTGTGATTAGACAAAGTGTGAGTACTGTAATCATTACCAATCATGTACAGGGTGACCCAGAAAAAACACAACACTGTGTCGGGATCTATATATTATGTTAAAATTAAACTGTTTCTCACTTCAAGATTCAGATATGTGATACAGCCATGTCTTGGCTACTACCATGTAGAATTTAATCATAATTGGGCTGAAATTAGCGAAAATATGACCAATTGAAAGAGTACTCCTTAAAAACAAATTTGCAAGGTCAGCAAGGATAACGCGCATAGTGGTCAATGCACACATAATGTGTATGAAAGAAAGATGAACATCCGGTTTTGAGGTTGGGTGATTCAGTCTTAGTTTTTTCATATATGTTATATGTTAGTATAGAGTTGTGCGTTGGTTCTCTCCCATGCTACGAGTAGTGTGGTAGATCGGTGCAATATACAGCTCGAATTGCTCAGTTAATGATAAAAGCATGAAACTTGGCACAGTTATACTTGAGCCCATACTAAATATTTTCAAAGGTGGAGCCAATGGATACGGTCTGTTCCTTGGCAACGGTTGCTAAGAAACTGATTGACCCTAGCAACGAGCTATTTAAGGAGGTTTAATCCTTTCCGAAAGGGTGATGCTATGTGTTTTAGAATCAAAACTACCCAAAGACATGTTTTAGGGCATTATAAGTGACAACAGAAAAAAACTGCATTTGTTTGTTGCTAAGCAACGGATATACCACATCTACTGTCTTTTTTTATCTACATTTTCTTTTTGTAAATGATGTTTCCACCAAAAATTTTCTAAAACGTACAGCTGGAGAAAAACGTTTCCGTGTATTACAATCTGTACAGATTGGCATTACTGTTGATAGCCAAATCATAACATTTATTAGTTCCTTAGTAACCTACATGTAATTTCCATAGCAACAAGCTGCGTACACATAGAAAACAATCCCTACACATGGGGTCCGTTTTACTCAATGTTCTTATCAATACATGTAGAAGGCATATCCTAGAATCAAATAGAGATACGGTATTTTAAACTGACCAAATATCAAATTGCAACAATGTTTCTAAGCAATGTTGCAAGGCAATGCATCAGATGGATTGCCTCAATAATATTGATTATTCTGTGTAAGAGAAAATGTAAGATAAACGTTTGCCCTTTGCCATTTGTTATACTAAATAAAAAAACCTGCATGGAAGATGTTCACTGTTCCGCTAGTAGTGAAGTGAGTATCTTGAGCAAGGTATCATCGATAGTAACAGTGAAAGATTGACCATTCTCCTGTAGGTTGAGTTTAACTCTGATATAAAGTTATCTCAGTTCCCTGGGAATATATTATTTCCTTCCATATTATGCAATGACGGGTGGTTTGAGAAAAGTTTTCATTGAGATACATTGCCTGTAATTAAGGGCAAATGTTTGAGAAGGGTTTGCCTGATATCAGTATTGGTATGTTTGTTAGTAGTTGAACAGACGAGAGATGGTTCTTGGGTGGTTTTCACTTGAAATTTATGTTCAGGATGAATCGGGGTATTTTTCTGTATCCAAAATTTGGATATGCCAAATCCAAATCCAAATCCAAATCCAAATGCCAAATCCTTCAAGTCCAGTTTAATAAAACCAAAAATCGTCAAAATAGCAATTTTACTATGTCTGGTGACATATTGAGTGTTGTTCCCGAAGCCAAAATACTTGGACTCTGGATACAAAACGACTTAAAATGGAACACCCAAGTAGACAAGATGCTGGCTAAGGCAAACCAACGACTTTTTATGCTTAGGTCATTAAAAAGATTTGGGTTTAGTAGGGATGAATTGCGAATTACATTCAATGGGTACATTAGACCAGTGTTAGAATATGCTGATGTTATTTGGCACTCCGGACTTACAACTAAGCAGAGTAGTGATATCGAACAAATTCAGAAAAGGGTCTGCAAAATTATTTTAGGACGAGATTACGACCATTATGATGATGCATGTAAACTCTCAGCCTTGATACTTTAGCTATCAGGCGAGAAGATCATTGCCGTATTTTTGCAAAAAAGATTTTATCCAATCCTCGTACTAAGTCACTATTTCCCCTTTCAAGGCTTGAAAGCCATGGTAGGAATTTGCGTAATAGCAGAAACATCACCACCATAAGGACTTCAACAAACCGTTTTAAAAACAGCCCAATACCCTACTACATTAATCTTTTGAACTCACAGTGAAGGTCTCATCAATCTCTTCCGGCCTACCTTTAAGTGTGTGAATGCCGTTGTTGTTTTGTGTGGGTATGTGCATGTGTGTTTTTGTGCTTATTGAAATCGTTTTTCCTATTGTGCAATTAACATAATGAATTTTAATGTATGAATTATTGATGTTTTATAATAAGGTTTTAATAATATAGTAACATTGATGTTATTTTTATGTGACTGCCATTTTGTAAATTCAAATGTAATTCGGCCTTATGGCCGCGAAGTTTGAATGTTGTTTCATAAATAAATAAATAAAAAATGTAGGTTTTGGAGGCCACATAAGTGAGCTTGAGTGTGGGATGCAATAATTTGATACATTATTTTGATGAAAAAATTAGTATGTCATCTCTGTAAGGAAACACCACGTAACCGGAAATTTTCATGCTTTTATCATCATCTGAGCAATTTTGGCACCAATCGCCTACACTATCGGGGTAAGATCAAAACCATTCTTGATGTTTTAAAGTTGAACAATTGAGTCGGGTTTTCGCTGTTTTCTCGTGACTCAGATGTCCGATTGAGCTCAAATTTTCACAGGTTTATTATTTCATGTTCATGTGTGATTAGACAAAGTGTGAGTGCTGTTCTGTGATCATTACCAATCATGTACAGGGTGACCCAGAAAAAACACACAACATTGTGTCGGGACCCATTATGTTAAAATTAAACTGTTTATCACTTCAAGATATTATTTTATCATAATTGGGCTGAAATTAGCGAAAATATGACCAATTGAAAGAGTACTCCTTAAAAACAAGATTTGCAAGGTCAGCAAGGATAACGCGCATAGTGGTCAATGCACACATAATGTGTATGAAAGAAAGATGAACATCCGGTTTTGAGGTTGGGTGATTCAGTCTTAGTTTTTTCACTCAATGTTAGTCCAATTTTGCTCAAATTCTACACGGTGATAGCCAAGACATAGCTGTATCACATATTTGAATCTTGAAGTGATGAACAGTTTAATTGTCATATAATAGTTCTCAACACAAGTTTTGCGTCATTCATATTGAAGATCATGAAGCTGTTTCTTCCTTGGAACAGCCAGTCAGAAACAAACAGTAAATGCAGATAGCTGTGGCCCTAATCAAGTGAGCACAGACTATAAGGAGAATTCGTTATAATTGATTTTCAAGGCGTATTCCATCATAGCAGTTGCCGTGTGTCAGATCGCTGTGAAAACCTCAAATCTGTTCCAACTATTATATTTCCCGCACGAGCAGATCAATAAAGTGCCATATAGGCCTAATAGCAAATGGGCAGGTAGCTTTCGATTGTTACGGATAGTGCGTGTTTGCAATTATTATTGTCTTTTGTACAATGAATTCAGCCAGTATTGCCTATTCAGTAGTGTAGACACGTCCTCAGACCGGGGGGGGGGATGTGATCCTGTAGCTGGGTCGTACTTCCATACGTTTGTGCACAATATCATTGTTTATAAAAAGTGAATACCTGGGGGGGGGGGGGTGCAACCCCCTAGCCCCCCCCCCCGTGATCTACGCCAATGTGCCTATTACTTCACAGAGCACAACCTATAATGGTTTTAAAGGTACACGCCGGCCTCGTTGCGCTTTTTTGGCGCCAATGCATGCCTTTATCATGACTGGAAAGGTCTTCAAAAACTAGAATAGAACATTCCACACAAATAAACGGTAAAATTTAGCCGTTTTCGTGATAATTACGAAAAGAAAGGAAGTCACGTGATCTCCCGAGTCAAAATTTTGACTCAGGAAATCACGTGATCATTGTGATAGATCCATTTCGTTTAATCACTCTTTTTTAACCAAAACAACTAATTATTTGACCTAAGTGTTCCCTTTTTTAAATCAGGAATTTCCAACGCGAACAGGCAAAATAAATACATGCCAAATTAAATTTAAGTTTATAAAAGTCCGGTCACTGCGGGTGCATTACCACCTCTGCAGACACAGCGCGTGGGGGCTTGCGACGCATTCAGCCCGTGGTATGGGCCCGTGATAACCAGTGCAGTCCGATCCATCCATCCACGCACGGACGTTCGTGTAGTATTTTTCATGCGAGATCGCGCGGCCTGCAAGTTGGCTGAATTACTCACCCGGTCCCCGTTGAATTTTTTTGTTTTTTGGGGGGGGATTTCCGAGCGGAGTGGAAAAGCCTGGAGATAATTTCTTGCCATACATGAAAATCATTTTTTCACGCCCTCAAAATCTTTTTGTGTCATTATAAAAATTATATTTTGTGTTTTCATGTGGAAATCGTTTCGGTCCATCGAAACATAGAGCTAGGAACAGATCAAAATTGATTCATCGATCATGGCCCAAAAATCCTTTTGTCAAAAACACTGCGGCAACTCGCTAACATTGCGGCAACTCGCAAACATTGCGGCAACTCGCAAACATTGCGGCAACTCGAAAACATTGTAATGAGTCAACTCAAAAACTTTGCCTCAACTCAGAAACTTTGCCTCAACTCAAATACATTGCGTCAACTCAAAAACACTTTTTGAATAATTTTGAAAAGCCTTATTTAATTTTTTTCAACAGATTTGTTTTGCCAATGATTTTTGCATCGTGAACAGCTTGAACGTCGCGTTCCTGGAATTCTCATACAGGAGCTGCAACATTTAGTCACAGCTACGAGTACCAGTCTAAAACCATTGGTGTGCCACATCCTTCTAACACTTGTTACGGCTGGAAATGCGTATACGCTAACCTTTGACCTTATTTTGATTTCCATTTATTAACCCTAATTAAATGACATATTTCTGATTTTTTTTTTCACGAAAACCTTCATCAAGTGTTCTAGATATATTGTGTTATACTCTGCACTCTTCATTTTTTTGGAATTTGAAGCCGGCGTGTACCTTTAATGGCTTATTTCAAACATAATAGCTATGCAAAAGCATTACTTATAATCTGTATGTCAAAATACAGAGGCATCTAAATTGAGGTAGGGTCCGACCATCTACTGACGTCTATTCATTGTTACATATTAAAGATACAGTATGGGTCGATTTCACGAAGCCCTACGATCGATCGTAACTCGAGTTACGAAGGATAACCCATCGTATCCTACGCAGGGCTGCAATGTATCACAAGTCCTACGATTGATCGTAAGTAACGATGAGTTTAGTGAAATCGACTCCTGGATTGATAGCATTCCCAAATAGAAATGTTCACAGAAATGTTCACAGATTTACTTATAACTTTCAGGGTATGAAGATGGTGCTGGTAGAAACATACCGTTAAAATATTGCCGCCTGTAATGGTGTATTTATCCAGAAATTAGTCAAACAAATTAAACCCAAAACAGTAAGTTGATTTTGGGGTAAGATCAGAACCATTCTTTATGTTTTATACGAAAAATTGAGTCTGGTTTTTGCTATTTTCTCGTAGCTCAGATGTCCGATTGAGCTCAAATATTCAGAGGTTTATTATTTCATGTACATTCTGAATTAGACAAAGTGTGGGTGCTTTTCTGTGACCTTTACAAATCATGTATTATACCTTTAATATTGCTGTAAAATGTACAAATTGTGATTTGCAACCGTGAATGGACAATATAACCTACTGCCGTAACATGCGCCTACATGTACCTGCTTAGTCCGATATTAGGCACACTTGAGAAAAAACAGAGAGAGAAATATATACATCGTTACAATGTAGGGAGAGTTAGAAGCTTTGGCTATTCAAAAAAAGGCTAGCAAAGCCCGTATAGACAGCTAATTAGCATAAAGTCCGTTCAAATGAAATAGTTTAATTGCCACGTCCTAAAAAATGGGATCTAGTCACTTGGTCTCGGAGTAGTTTTAATGTCTCAATGCTCAATGCCTTAGTAGTTTACTTTTGTTCTGTGTAATTAGTTGTGCCTTTGTCTTTAAGCAAAACAGAGTGTTTGAAAAATAGGTTAACAAATTATTCAAGCATTATACAAGGTCTATTTGCAGTAAAAATGAAAACAAAATTCTAATTATTTGTCACTCACAATGTTTGCATCATATACCATCAATTTAAAAGTGGAAAAGCTGAAATGTATAATTATCAGTGTTGGAGTGAAGTACTCAGATCCGAGTACAGAGTACTCCGAGTACTTCAAGGTCTGAGTACTGGGCCGAGTCCGAGTACCAAAGTCCGAGCCCACATTCGAGTACAGTACCAAACGCACATGTGCAAAAAAAGTGCATTTTGTTTCACAAAGATGTTTATAATTGGATGTTGATCATGTTGTGCCACTCTTCTCAGAAATGGATGATTTTCAAACCTTGCAAATGACACTGTGCTGGTTACTCCATTTGAAAGCGCACTGAACATCTTTCAGATGTATTTAAGATTATAAGATTATTATTATTATTATACTAAACTCCCAATAATCTTCATACTCGCATTGTATAATTTATCGGAAATCGGCAACATTAACAACCGTGAAATTGTAACAAAAATGAAATTTGCACTAAATGGTCAAGTAGTCCCAAAATTTGAGTACATGGAATCGAGTATGGCCCAGGTACATTTATTTTCGAGTAATTTTTTTATCGAGTATGGGCCAAGTACATTTATTTTCGAATACTTTTTATCGAGTACGGGCCAAGTACATTTTATTTTCGAGTACTTTTTATCGAGTACGGGCCAGTACATTTTATTTTCGAGTACTTTTTATCGAGTACGGGCCAAGTACATTTTATTTTCGAGTACTTTTTATCGAGTACGGGCCAAGTACAACTTATTTTCGAGTACTTTTTATCGAGTACGGGCCAAGTACATTTTATATTCGAGTACATTTGATCGAGTACGAGCCAAGTACATTTTATTTTCGAGTACTTTTAATCGAGTACGGGCCAGGTACATTTTATTTTCGAGTACTTTTTATCGAGTACGGGCCAAGTACATTTTATTTTCGAGTACTTTTAATCGAGTACGGGCCGATATTTGTCCGTACTCGAGTATTACGAGTACGAGTACTCCAACACTGATAATAATAAAGGTTTTCTATTTTTTTTCAAATCGTAGGTTTGGTTTTTGTTTTGTTTTTAAAATTAAAGGGATACAGTCGTCCCCTGAATGCTACAAACAAGACTAAAACTCGGAGGAACGAATTGCCCTTTTCTCAGAGGTTTTTCCGACATATTTTTCTTTCTTGTTAGTGGAACCAAGATGGCCGCGAGGAGTCTACGGCTTACCGATGCCAACCGGCGGTTGTCCGACTGGCTCGGCCTTCACCTGGCAAACCGGCTCTCGTTTTCACGACACAGAAGATAAAAACTACGGAAACAATCAGTGGTCCGGGGGATTGCATCTCATGGGGCCCTATGCAAACAATGACATGGAGCAACATTTCTGCATGAAGACTGCAGAGGGTTGCGACGATAAGGAATGGCCGAATGGGCAATACTGTGTCTTCAAGTACGGAGACAACTGTCCAAGCGGTAAGTGTCTGATGGGATGGGATGGGGTGGGATGGGATGGGATGGGGTGGGGTGGGGTGGGATGGGATGGGGTGGGATGGGATGGGATGGGGTGGGATGGGATGGGATGGGATGGGATGGGGTGGGATGGGATGGGGTAGGATGGGATGGGATGGGGTGGGGTGGGGTGGGATGGGATGGGATGGGGTGGGATGGGATGGGGTTGGATGGGATGGGATGGGATGGGATGGGGTGGGATGGGATGGGGTGGGGTGGGGTGGGATGGGATGGGATGGGATGGGATGGGATGGGATGGGATGGGATGGGATGGGATGGGATGGGATGGGATGGGATGGGATGGGATGGGGTGGGATGGGATGGGATGGGGTGGGGTTGGATGGGATGGGGTGGGATGGGATGGGATGGGGTGGGATGGGATGGGATGGAATGGGATGGGATGGGGTGGGGTGGGGTTGGATGGGATGGGGTGGGATGGGATGGGATGGGATGGGATGGGGTGGGATGGGATGGGGTGGGATGGGATGGGATGGGATGGGATGGGATGGGATGGGGTGGGATGGGATGGGATGGGATGGGGTGGGATGGGATGGGATGGGGTGGGATGGGATGGGATGGGATGGGATGGGATGGGATGGGGTGGGATGGGATGGGATGGGATGGGATGGGATGGGATGGGATGGGGTGGGATGGGATGGGGTGGAATGGGATGGGATGGGGTGGGGTTGGATGGGATGGGATGGGGTGGGATGGGATGGGATGGGATGGGATGGGGTGGGATGGGATGGGGTGGGATGGGATGGGATGGGATGGGATGGGATGGGATGGGGTGGGATGGGATGGGATGGGATGGGATGGGATGGGATGGGATGGGATGGGATGGGATGGGATCGGATGGGATGGGATGGGATGGGGTGGGATGGGATGGGGTAGGATGGGATGGGATGGGGTGGGGTTGGATGGGATGGGGTGGGATGGGATAGGATGGGGTGGGATGGGATGGGATGGGATGGGATGGGATGGGATGGGGTGGGATGGGATGGGATGGGGTGGGGTTGGATGGGATGGGGTGGGATGGGATGGGATGGGATGGGATGGGATGGGATGGGGTGGGATGGGATGGGGTGGGGTTGGATGGGATGGGATGGGGTGGGTGGGTGTTATGGGATGGGATGGGATGGGAAAGGATGGGGGTGGGGTGGGATGGGATGGGGTGGGGTGGGATGGGATGGGATTGGATGGGATGTTGAGCGAATGAAGAACAGAATCATGGTGCGAAATAAATTATGCCAAATTACCCCATTTGTTTCTGGTGATTGTTTGTCTTGCAGGTATGTCATCTGGGTCCATTTATTGGGATGACGAGGACACCAACAACCGTAACACAGTCAACGGTGCCGTGCCATCGGGAGTGTACGGCCGGAACACCCTCATCCACTTCTGCTGCATGATAGACGGTGTGGCATCCGATCCGATCACCTTACCAACAAGCAGCCCGTTCTATCTCTTCGCCTACACCGCACAGTGCCAGGAGGTGGAGGGTATGACTGTTACCCAGGAGTGGTTCAAATGGGATGATGAGAATACTGGCAACGACGACTACCGTACTGGGAGTTACCCCTATGATACTGAAACCAAAAATCACAAGCTGCATTACTGTTATTACCAAAAAGAGTAAACTTGTTGCTTCTTAAGAAGCGGACGGAAATAAAACGCAGATCAGATACAAAAATGGTGTTAAAATTACACAAAACTAAGGATTTGGATATCTCAAATTCAGATCGATCTTTCAACGATTTTAAGATATCATTTACATTAATCACAGCTTATTTCACTGAAATGTTTTTAAGGGATGTCATAAAAATTAAATGTATGATATTAGTTTTAAAGATAAACAATAATTACGATTTAAAATCAAATTTATGATTATGCTTGTTGTTTTTAAATTGTGATCATTCAAATTTTCGATTCTTATTTTTAGCTCTTATTTTTAGCTCAATTGGTATAAAGCACCAACCTGGCATTCTTGACGTCCCAGGTTCGAATCCCGTTTCAGTCGGTTTTCGTTATTCACCGTAACGTATAAGACACTTTCAAAAGACTGATCTGTCGAACTGAACAAGTCACCTTAAAGTCAAAGACTGCTATAAACATTGTTATGTTGCACCTTAATATACATGCAGTCAAGCATATTCAGAATTAAATTACAATTACTACTACGACAGTTATTCAAAATAATCAATGTACAATCTTAATCAAACATAAATCATAACATCAATTTAAAAATGTTTTTCTATCGGGCACAATTTTTGCAAAAGGTTCCAAAAGTGGAAACCGTTGGCAGGTTCTTGCATAGCTGTTTGTGTAAAGGTATAATACATGATTGGTAAAGGTCACAGAGCAGCACTCACACTTTGTCTGTTCAAAGATGCACATGAAATGATAAACCTGTGAAATTTGAGCTCAATCGGACATCCGAGTCACTAGAAAATAGCAAAAACCCAACTAATTTCTTCTTGATGGTTTTTATCTTACCATGAGATCACTACTGTTTTCGGTCTTTGTTTGACTAATTTTCTGGATAAATACACCATTTCAGGTGGAAATATTTTAACTGTATGTTTCTACCGGCACCATCTTCATACCCTGAAAGTATACGTAAATCTGTGGACATACATTTCTGTTTGGGCATGTTACCAATCCTGTACTATACCTACATTATACGTTTTCCCATCATAGACTAAGCAAACAAAACATGCCATTGTATTCGAAACTTGTAATAATTATGACAGTCATTGTAATATCTAGCAGTGTAAAACGTTCTTGTGGATTTCTCTTAACTTGGGTGTTTAGTGAATTTTGTTAAGCGAGTACAGCAACATTATTTAAAAGATTGCACTTTAGATAGCCTCCTTATCCAGCCGTAACAAATAGCAAAAACACGCAATTTATATACATGTATAATTCAATTAATACAACATTATAACTAAAAGTAATTCCTATTTTTCGCATTTATTCTACAATTTTTAAGCATTCGGGTGTGTATTTACAAAAGGAAAAAAGAAAGAAACAAATCTTATTAGTCTTTTAAAAGCAGCGTACAGGATTTGGAGGGCCTAAAAAATAGTGAGTTTGAGACAGAAAATTGTCTCAACAGTTCGTAAACAGTGCACACAGTCACCATGGGAAATCTTGGTTCATCAGATGATGTTTTTTTTTCAAGGAAATCAAGGTTTAGTGTCTTTTAAAAAGATCGTTCATCCGAACGATTTAGTAGCATATAGAAAGCGTGGTATAACCGTGAAGGATTCAGAAGGGGGCAAGATTATATCGGCCGTATTTCTGCTATCCATATGAATAAAGCGTAAAAAGGTACATGAAACGACGTCTGTAAGGAAGTTTAAGACCTCCACTTCTGTTTAAGTACCAAATTCAGCCCAAACACAAATCTTTGCAAATCCTATATGCTCCCTTTCAAGACAATACAAGTAATAAACTGCTGCAAACTGCTCATCGGCCAAAAGTGACCCGAAATTTATCAAATGCTTGGTGTTTTAGGAGGGCCTGGAGCGTTTTGATCCTAGCATGATCTTTATCGAAGGCTAGTTTTTTTTGTTTATAAGAAATAATCAGTCATATTTTATTGTGAAGGAAAATGACAACTCTAAATTCTTGGAGATTCAGCGGTGGAGTTTGGAGCCTTTCACACGGAAATTTGCGACTGTGTAGCTTTACAATCTTCAGTATAGTTTACTTATGTTTAATTTTAATACAAAACTGCATATGTATCCGTGATAAAGTTCTTTAATAATGTATTAGCAATGTAAGTTAAAACATTCTTATTTACGTGTATATCTTGTATTCAGCATAGTAGATATTTGTATGGAAGTACGGGAGTTCAAAACAGAGGGAATTTCAATGAGTGTATTTGAAGTAAATGAGGTTTGGGTGTTAGAGGTAGTATCATACTTTGGTAGCATACCGAAACAGAAATCTTCACAGATTTTACCTTTAACTTTGGGTATAAAGATGATGATGGTAGAAACATACCGTTAAGGTTTTTCCGAATGAAATGCTGTATTTATTCAGGAAAGAGTAAACCAGACACCAACATTATTTTTGATCTTTTAAAGATCAAAAATAAAAGAGAAAGACTTAAGAAATACTGTGGCGGTTTTCACTGTTTTCTCAAAAAGTGGGGACCGTATGGGACTGAAACTTTCACAGATGACTGTAACTGTATCTCCCTTGATATTTTTGCCCATGAATCTGTATTTCTTTGACAACAAAAAACAAAGTACGATACTACCTTTAAACAATTTAGTCTTTAAAAAGTTTCAATCTCTTGGAAGGTCTTGAAGCACTGCTACCGATAGACTAATGACTATTAGACCAAGTATTCTATTGACTGTGCCTTTAATTATTGTTGTGCAATTAACGTAGGCCTTATAATGCTAATAATGCTATGGAATTTGAAATTTGAACCATTTAGATAATGTGGAAGTAATATTGATCACTAAAATGTAATTGTAAATGGGCCCTTGTTTCAATGGAACTTAAAACAATACATCCAACTTAAAGGTAGTATCATACTTTGGTTGCATACCGAAATAAAAATCTTCACAGATTTACCTATAACTTTCAAAGACCAAAAAGCGGTAAAAAAAACCTTAAGAAGCACTATGGGCACTTCCACTGTTTTCTCAAAAAATGGGGACCGTATGGAACTGGAAATTTCACAGATGACTGACACTGTATCTTCATTGATATTTTTGCCCATGAATTTGCAATTCTTTGACAAAAAAACAACAAAGTATGATGTTACCTACAGAATACATTTAAAGTTACAAGATTAAAATTGCATAAACCTGTAAAATGAAGAGCTTAAATAAGATCAACATTGGCCAATAGCACGTAACATAATATTTACCCTGTCCATTATTATTTGTGTGTTGTCGATATTTGATTCGGTTTATTATTGGAATGAGTTTGAAAGCAATAGTGAGAAATGTTCATGAGTTGAATGGAACATATCATCTGTCAGCGACTCGAAATGTTTTAACCCACCGCCATTTTACTAGTGAGTGCACCACACTCAATATGACCCCTATTGACCTTAATGTAAACACCCTCTGAGTTCAAAAACCTCATCCAGGAGTCTCTCAGTTTTTGGTGCAGTACTGTAAATGGTAGTTTGAACCCTCATCTTCCCAATTCTTTTCAATTTTTTGTTTGTTATCCGATTAATTTTTTGCTAATTGCTCCAAGAAAAAAAATCACTCTAAAAAAAACCCCCAATTTCCGTAACCGACTTGCTACCAGTTTTCATGAAGCACCCTCCACGTTCAAAACAATGTAGGGCCAGATTTTAAGCCAGAATTTCTCAATTCTCTACAACAGGCTGAAGCACTGAACCCCCAGGTTGTCATAACCCTTCATCACCACGCAAAATATTAACTGCACGACCCCCATGCATATTTAAAACACATTGTAGAGGGTACACATTATTATGCTAATCAGCTCGGAGCATTGCACATCCTCATGGTCATTATAACACGCGCCCTCTGTTGTCCAATTACATATTTGCGTGCAATAGATCAAACGGAGCAGACAAGTATGTACAACAATATGTAAATCAGTTCGGTTAGGCTCATTATAAATAGTGGATGAATGGAGTGTTCCATGTCGTCTGAAACACAAGCTTTTGGGTTCAGAACAGAAGGAAATTAGAGCAGAGTGCCTACAAATATTTGTGAATTATTTAAACATGTTGAAATATTAACGTTATCATTCATCATCATTATTATTACATTAGGGATACAGTTTTTACGGAATGGGAGACTTTTGATTAACTATTGTTAATATCAAGAGGGCGCGCTCCACCAATCTCGGGACTAATGTGTAGATTTTGTTGTCATTGGTTTTGTGCACGAATATTCGTCGTAAACACAACCAGCGTAAATATGCACATGAAAATGCCTGGTACATACTGTGCAGTGTCCAGTTGTGGTGGCGGGGGAGTTCCACAAGAACAAACAAATGCAGAAATATTTGAGACCTAGAGACATTATTCCTCGCCAAACATAAGAATTTCATCACCTCATTTTTGTATTTTCGGACATTAAAATTGGGGTTGGCGGCATTGTCAATCTAAAAATCGCTTGTAAATTTCCTGAATTTAACACATGTTAAATGTTCACAGTATTTTCCTGCGTCTTGTGGAGAGTTTTTGGACAATCGCCGTACTTAGCTTTAAGAGACCGGTAGTTCAGCTTGCTGCCCTCTATCGACAGCCCGCTCAAAAAGTCTCCCAACAAAGTTATAGGACCACATTACAGTAGGCCGAGATATTTTTCCTCAAAACTTTTTTTTTGGGGGGGGGGAATCCTCGCGGAACGTATTTATTTTTATTTATTTATTTTTTTTAATTTTTTTTTTGAGTCATTGGTATAATCTTCTTCTTCTTATTTTTTATCATAAGGATCACTTCAAGTTTTTTTCTACAAACTGTTTTTACTGGATTCCAACAAAAAACAATTCCAGTTTTTGAGAAAAAATATGCCGATCTGCCCGAGTGTTTGTCTGTGGTCAATATCCCTAATATGGAATACATTGAAAAAATAACATTATTACTGTACTTCAACATGTTGAAATAATACATGTATTTTGGAAACAGAGGGCACCATGCTGCAATTTTGTTTTCTGTTCATGACCCAAAGGCTTCAATTGGATGACCTGGAACACTCCATTCCTCCACTGAAGGTTGGAACCAAATTAATAATGAGCCTACCCGTCAAACTGATTTACATATTGTTGTGATCTGGTTGCCATGGAAAACACAAGCGGCATGCTAATGAGCAATATAGCGATGCCTTTGTAACTGACCGATCTCACGGCAGTTGAAGCTTGTCTCGATTCATAGCGTCACGGAATCGAGTTCAGTCCTTCTAAAGTCTTTCCCTTTGCGAGGAACCACGTCGCCATTAGAAAAGTTGCCACAATCGTCTGAAATTTGTTATTAGGCTCTTAGACGATGCGGACCTCCAGTATTTCTCTGGTTGTTATCTTGCCACTTGGTTTAGCAGTCATGGTTTCTTTGCTGCGAGTAAGAGGGGAATCTTGCGGCGCCATGACCCTTGCCGAGCCGGGGGACGATCGCACCTCGCTCCAGGCAAAGGCATTCGCCAATTTCAGGAAGGAATGCCGGGCCAAGAAAAAACGTAAGTGAACATTTCAAATTTAATCAAACTTAAGAGGAATCTGTATTGACCGAAAACGAAAAACTGACAGTTTTTGCGTGAAAGCTGAAATGTTTACTTTGATTTTGATACGTCTAGTTTTCTCGTGAGAAATGCAATCATCATCAATTCCTGAAAACCTTCTTATTTTGATCGCAGCACTCGAAATTAAACATCGTGGGAACACACAAAACTTTTAGTTAAAGGTAATATCATACTTTGGTTTTTGTCCAAGAAATACAGGTTCACGAGCAAAAATGCAATGAAGATATAGTTACAGTCATCTGTGGAATTTTCAGTCTCATACTGTGCCCACGTTTTTAGAAAACAGTGAAAAACGCCCTCAGTATATATTTCTTAAGTTTTTTCACCGTTATTTTTTACCTTTAAAACATCAAATCAAAAATTGTTTTTTTGTCATCGGTTTTACTCTTTTCTCGATAAATGCAATATTTCAGGCAGACAAAATTGTAACGCTATGTTTTTACCATCACCATCTTTATACCATATTACAGGAACCTTTATTTGGCGTTCTCTTCCAAACACAATTTGAAAATCGAAATTGATGAAATTGTCAGTGTTATGATATAATTATGGCAGAATCTCTTTCTTTGTTCTATCTTGGTTTTTCTCAGCAATGATAAATGGTTTTGGAAAATTACATGTTTTCAATGAGTGGCCACCTGTTATTTTCCAGTGACTATTAGCTATAGATTTTCCCGCACATTTTAAAACTTGTTTCATTCAATTTCCAAAGCGAGTAACTTCAATTTTGAAACTTTGCCAACCAATTTGATCATTTGCCATACATTTTGATCAAAGACTATTCAATTTCGTCGACCGCAGCTGCCAAACGAACAATAGACGAATCAATTTCGTCGTTTTGCAATCAAATTCGTATAACTTTCATTTAAATTCGTCATATGATGATATGCTGTCCTTCATTTTTTTCCCGTTCATCGTTTCATTTTTACTTTAAACATTACTTACTACTGTCGGAAGATTATTTTGTTTGACGCAGAAACACACCCGAACTGGGAATGTATGAAGTGCTTTTCGAAAATAATGTTAGCCTATTTGAATGTGTATACATTCAGATCCGTATTTTTGTTTTGCCGGAAAAACCTCAGTAGAGGAAAGATGGTTTTTAAAATATGCATACAAGAAATAAGCAGGCCTATACTTCATCAAAGTAAAAGAAGATGTATTCGTTATTTCACATCTTTTCGGAATAGTTCACACCATCACTTAGTTGTATGGCCCTCTGGCCCAGTTTCCATTTGGAGCCATTCAAGGCCTATACGTTACGAAGATTTCTGATGTTTGGAGTATAAAGTGGTGTATGTCGGTTCGGAATCATGAGAGCAAGTGAAAGAAACTACATGAAAATGGGCTTATACAGTGCAGGCCTATAAGATTTTTGTCACAAAGCTGTTTACAGTCAGATTATCAGTTTAATTTGAACGACATATTCTTGAAATCGGTCGACCAAAGACGAATTTGATCATTACATTATGTACAGTGGCGTAGACAGGCTCTCAGACCTGGGGGGGGGGGGGGGGGGTTGATCCTCTAGT